>JBAMBQ010001952.1:0-180948 GCA_037044495.1 Stegana nigrithorax | reverse complement strand
AGAGAATTCGAAAAGGTCCCGTTCATTTTGCCTTTGTATTGGTATAATTTTGAAGACTTTAGAGAAATACCCCAAAATTTGGCTGTTCAATGAAATAGTAGTGCTGGCTGTGAACACTTTGAAAAAAAATTATAATGGTTAATTAGCAAATCTAAAAGCTGCATTAGTAAGTTTAATTTAGTATTAAACATTTTTGATTGATATTTATTTGCTTTTGCAACAACATTTCATCTTTAGTGGATAAAGGAAAGCATTGCTCGGCTGAGAAAAAAAGATTTAATAGTTAGCTTTAGATCAAAAGGCAAAACTTACAAAGAAAATGAAGATATTGTTGGCTGCACAGGTACAATGATATTTAATGCCATCAATAATAAACACAAGCCAGAAAATATTGTTAAACAGCGTAAAACGACCGCTTCAGAAGATAGGCGTATTGTGCGATTAAGCCAAAAAATGCCATCAACATGTTCCAAAACCATAAAAAATGATTTAAATCTATCGGTAAATGAAGTGGCAGTCCGTCGTCGACTAATTGATCATAATTTAAAAACCAGAAATCCTAGAAAGGTAACACTTTTGACTTAGAAGCACGTGGCAGCACGAATACATTTTGCAATAACTCATTTGAAATGGCCCGCAGAAAAGTGGCGCTACATATTATGGACGGATGAGAGCCAAATTGTTTTATTTGGTAGAACAGGCTCTATGCAATATGTGCGACGTCCACCAAACACGCACGTTGGACTGAGTTTTAAGATATGGGCTTGTTTTTCCTTAATGGCGTAGGTCCTATTCATTTGGTAAATAGTATTAAGGACAAAAATTTTTACGTTGATATATTTAAAAATGCAATGTTACCATATGCCAGTTGGAAAATGCCTCTGAAATGGACATTTCAGAAGGATAATGACCCAAAACACAGGAGTAGGCACCCAAGAGATGGGTCTACATGCGAAAAGGTCAACGTGATGCAATGGCCAGCTCGGTCCCCAGATCATATTCCGATCGAAAACTTATGGGGGGATGTAAAATGGGTTGCAGCAATGACAAATCATTGAAACAAAGCACAGCTTTGGCAAGTAGTTCAGGAGGCATGTGCTCAAACTCCTTGCAAGCGTTGCCAGGACCTTATCCATTCCATACCATGCCGGTGCAATGGCGTTGTTCATTAATAAATATATATAATTAATTTTGACTTAAGTTAAATAGATTTTTTTTGCTTTTTTTGTGACCACTACTATATCATTGAACAGCAAATTTTTCTTATATTTTCTTGTTTCTTATAATTTCTTGTTCAAAAATTAACTGAAAACGTTCGAATATAATTGAAACAAACGTGTTGAATTATTATTTTTCAATATTTTGTTTATATCATTTAATTTTACTACTCAATATGTATAACTCAACTGCACTACTATTTCATTGAACACAGCTGTACATAATTGTCAACATAATTTTTAATCTTTAAAATACCAATTAACATCGTTTGGACTTATGCTGTTTACACAAAGTGACGCATAATCTTTGCTAATTTGGGTGCATTTCGAGGCGCTTATACCAGGCTTATACGTAGGTTTTCTTTTTATATTGGTTGATGGATAGTTGCAAGTGAAGATCACTATATTCCGCACTGTTTTTTTTGCACCCAGAACCACAGTTTGAAACAACATGGCACAACCGACTAGATTATTACGATCGTTAACCAACATGCAAAAATGCCCAGTTTGTGGTCTACATAATATAACAAAAAGCCATAAATGCATTTTTTTGGGAATACACAACGTTACTTACATAGTTTTTCTAAAGCTCTCAAGTATCGTGTAGTTGCAATCCTTTTGCTCGTTAAACCATAGAAAAATTGCCTCGGATATGATGTTTTCATAAACCAAATTTTTACGCGTCGTGTTGAGATAGTAAATATTCTGTCCGGCATAAGGAAATTCCTTTGTGCTGCGACATTCATCATGTGCAAACACACAAGTCTGCACATTGGCTTCTGCATTTTTAGCTAACTCCTCGTTCCAACCCTAAGTCCTTAGATAATAGTAAATAAACTCTAATCAAATGCAATAGTAAAAGTCTCACCATTTCCGGCATACGTTCGGCAGGCTTGAAACAATCCAGTTCCCCTCTGGCTATTAAATTTCTATATATATTGTGATCTCGCAGTATGAGGCTTCGGTAAGGGGCTATATCGATTATCCTGTAGTCGCCTTCACAAGCATTGCCAAAACTCTAAATGCATACATTTTTGGCTTTTTAAAGTAAACATGCACTAAGGTAATAACTTACACCGTCTTTGCCACACTGCACATGAGTACCTTGAGAAGGACATAGTTTTTCATCACAATAATCAATTGAATCGCTTGCCACGGTTAGTATTAAAAGAAGAAAATGAAGTGATCGGAATATCATATTGCGTCAAACATTTTACACTACACTTTAAAAGCTGTTTTTATGTAAAAGTGGAGAAGCGGCACAAGCTATAAAAACTGTTATCAATAAATTAAAGTCACGATTTTTTTTTTTTTTGGTTTATTACTGTTTTTTATTTAATGTGCTTTTTTGTTGGCAAAAAAGTCTATATATCATGAAACTAGTTTATTATTGTCATTTTGTTATTTATTTATAACTAAAAATGCCGCCATGCTTAAATACTAACGGCCATATGTTTCACTATTCAGTTTAGCAACACTGTAAGACTCTATCGTTATTTAGTACTTAGGCGCAGTGCGAAAAGCTCAGCTACATCATCTACAGCTGAACAAAAGCTTTCGAAACAGTCATTGAGTTTCATTGTTTACAATTTTCTGTAGAAGGCGGCATAGTTTTTTTTTACCTAATAAGAGTGATGGACGTGACTAATAGCAACATATTAATACTAAATGATGATTGTCTTGAGTGTATACTCGATTACCTGCCGGGCATTCAGAATCAGTTAAATTTCGCACGCGTTTGTACCAGATTTACTGCAGTTTTTTACTTCTGGTCAAAAAGTAAACACAAGTGTATTGGCTACGATGTTATCAACTATTTGAAGCCAGCCGAACAACATGAGTTTTTCAAGATTGCGGGTGGAAACATTCTGCAATGCAGTGTTACCTTGGACGCTGGTCTCTTACCGACAATAAGTAAATACTGTACGGACATACGAAGTGTTTCATTCGTACTACGCAATGAATGGCAAAATGTTTACACCGGCAGCATGCGATGTCTGAAAATGCTTGAAGATTTCACCATCTATGTAATGCAAGATAATCAAGAGGTTATGGAGCATATACTTTTAACTTTAAGTGAACTTCCACATTTGAAGCGTTTCGGTTTCAATTCAAAACACTACGATGGTAACATAATTCAATACGTATAAGTACACACTATATACACATTTATTTATGAAACGTTGAAACAATAACAGGCAAATATCTCTGCGAGTTAAAGCACCTGCAACATCTCGTCGTTTACGATTCTTCATCTTTAACGGCGCTACACATGCAAAAGAGTTGCATTGCTATGATCAACCTAAACACGCTACATCTTCGAGGTATTACCAATGGGTTGACTACAAACAGCTTCTTGATTATGAGTCATCATTGCCAACAGCTCGAAGAAATTTTATTTTCCGATTCTAACGCAAAGTACGAGTTAGTTGCCAATTTGCCAAAACTGAAACGCATCGAAGTTCGTGGCTTAACAATACGCAATCAATTCTTTAGAGCTCTTGCCGCGAAAAAGACAGATCAGTTAGAATGCCTCAAAGTGCCAAATCATTACGTTAACGCTTGGGGTAGTGAGTGCATTGCCAGCATAAAGTCGCTTCGTGAACTACATTGTCGAGCAGATCGAGAGGAGTCGTTCAGCATGTTGTCTGCTTTGCCGCATTTGGAGATCCTACGTGTTCATTGTTCAAAGATAACATGCAGTCGCCTGCTGTCAGCTGTTATGACATGTAAGAAGCTGCATTTTATCGATGTGTACAATTGTAGCGAAATAAATACGGCTCTTGTATGGGATATCATCAAGGTGATTAGACAACAGTCAGAGCCACGCGCACAAATGAAAATGTATGTACGATTAACCAGAGTTGCGGAAAACATACGTGAGGTATGTAAAGCATGATGATGCTCCTAGCTGTACCCTTCATATGAGTAATTTTTTATTTCTTTTGACAGCATCCCGAATTCAGCAAAACCAAAAATGTGCTTAATTTGAACTTCAATTGGAACAGAGGCTGCCAGTTGAGTTTAATGAAGATTTATGATTAACTGTGATTATATGTTTTAGACATTTTTAAAAATATTTTAATGCGAATCCATGGGTGAGGGACTATTTATGTAAAACAAAAAATTATTTTTCTAACTACCGCAGACACGTTCAAAATTGTGAAATTGAATATGTGATAAACAATATAACATTATTTTATATTTTACTGTAAAACAAACTTCTATAAACTTTATTGAAACGACGGTTTCATGAATTTTTCCCGATCGTTATTTGTCTTTAGTAGATGTTTGCTTTTGAAATAGTCAACTTCTTATAAGAAAAATGCTTGCAAATTGCAAAAGTTTTGTTCGAAAGTCATGGTTCAATTCCCAAAACTTATCGTCCATCGGAAAAAATTTCATAAATGTACTTTTATTCCAAAAATATCTGAATTATCATGTTACCCCACATAATACATTGAGATAAGGTTCTTTGAATTTTTCACCACCAGCTCAATAACAGGAAACGACATTAACAAGTCATAACCTGCTTCTGATGTTTTCTTAAATTTTTTTTAATGGAATTTTTAAAAATCACAATGACTACTTTTTATCAAAAACGTTCCATTAAACTGTAATCGTTTACACGTTCAAAGTGTAGCTTCAGCCGTGAACACACATCCCGATAAGCTGCCTGCTAAACGTTTATATATATTATATATATAAGAAACATTTAATAATAGTAATTTAAAAGTAAAACTATAATCATACTCACGGTTACTACGCTGCTTTCGATCTTAGTGTTTTTTACGCACAGTCCTAGTGTACGCGGCGGCGATGAAGCCAACCGACTTTGATTGCACCAAGCAATGAGTTCTAAAATAACATAACTGTTCAACTGACGACAATTATATAAATCTAGAAATCTCAGCTTTTTGCATGTATGGACTAATTGTATTAAATCTGCGTTGCCAATGGTTGTGTGTCGTAGACTTAAAATTTCTAGTTGCTTGAGCTTTGAGAGCCCTGCGAAGGCGCCCAGCAGTGGGGGATATGTCCAACATTGCAGTTCGCGAAGCGACTGCAGATGCGTGATATGGGTCAAGTCTTGCGCGCGCAGAGTATGCATGGCAACGTTTAAAGTGATTAAATCTTGCGACTTTTTTGCAGCCAGAGCCTCGAATAGTTCGTTTCGCACGTTGACGCCATAAATTTGCAGATATTTGAGCTTTGGTAAATCAGCTACCAATTCGTATTTGGCCTGGCATGTATGGAAGGCAAATTGCTCCAGATTTTGACAGATTTGTCGCATTTCGCTGAATACGAGTGTGCTCATGTGCTCAGCATTGCGTTGTAGATTCAGGCAACGTAAATGGCAAAGACTTCGGCAGAAGTCTAAATAGAAATCGGAATTTAAGCGGCCATAGTTCGTGATCACGAGAGTTTGTAGTTGTCTAAGCTCATCTAAGTGGCTGCCTGTAATCTAAAAAAAGTAAATAAGACGCAATTATTATGTTTAATACTTTATTACCATCATAATCTAACGTATTAACCGAAAGCCTGCGCAAGTTCGGTAAGTTATGTAATACTTTAATTAAACATTTTACGGTTTTGCCGGAGCGATTACTTGCGTATAGCTGCATTGATTGTAACGCTTTCAAACCAGCAACATGCTCAAAATACTCCTCTGGCCAATGGTTCGTGTAATCTAACGTAATTTCTTGTAGGTTAGGACAGAACTTTGAAATTATTGGAAGCAAGTGCGTTGCGTAGACGCCTTTCCATGTATGCACATTTTCGCCAATCAATTTTAAAAATAAGTTAATATTACTTGGACACAGGCTATTGATTATTTTATCGCCAATGGAACTGTGTGCAAGTTTTGCAAATTTTACAAAAACTTCTTGAAATTTAATGCACGTTAATGCGAAATGTAATTGACTGGTGACATCTAGAAATTTTAGTATATTAAGCAGAGAATAAACGTCCAGTGCGTGCAGAGTCATTTTAATGTTTTGTGATTCCGTTCCCATATTGTAAAAAAAGAAATTTGAAATGTAATGAAAAATTACTTTTGGTACATTGGCCAAGATTTTGCGTTAAATGACATACTATCTATGCCTACTTTTTTGTTCTTATATTTTCTTTTGGCTGGTACTAATCATATGGAATTTGTTTTCATACATATTCAAACGAATGTAAGAATGTAACGTAACTGGAATTGCGTAGCAGCTAAGCCACGAATATGCAAAATACACAGATTTAAAAAATTGCGGTATTTCAAGTTGCTGGCAGCATTTTTTCAATTGTTCGGCATTACTGGCGTTAATATAAAATAGGGTTGTCACTGTTGCCAATTGAAAGCCACTCACAGTGGTGAAGTGCTGTCGAGCACCGTAGAAGTTGTGTGAATGCCAGAAGGCACGAAGAGGAAGCGTGTGGATGTTTGGCAAAAAGTTATAAAAATTTCGTTAAATAATATAATACATACACGACAAAAAAAGAACGGAAGTAACGGCAATGCACACGTTGAATGAACTTGCACAATAAAAGCTGTAATTGAAACATATCTTAAAGTAAACGTAGTATCAACAACATCATAATAAATTATCACTTGCAGATGAAAATACAAAAGAAAATGTAATTTTACAATTACATTAAATCATAGCAATATTCAAGTGAAATTTAACGTGGTGGCGGCCAGCACAACGAGTTCCGTTAAAACAGAAACGCACAAAGCATAAAGAAATCCATTAAACTACAAAAAATTCGGCGAAAAAAACAAAATAGAACCCAAAAAGTTACAGCATTGGAACCCGCCTCGTGTTGCTGTTGTTGTCGGTGGTCGTTGGACGCGTGTGCGGCGCAAGAAGTAAATAATGGGTGCCTGTGTCTGTCGCATGAATGCGGACAATGAAACGATGAGCGTATCATCTGCGAGCGTTTCCAGGCCGCCAACAGCAGGTAAGTGGGCATAGTGTGTGTGCAAATAAGCACGCTGACAGACACATGCACATATGTCAACACATTCTTATTGCACATAACTGCGTCATGATAGGTCATCTATTTCGGTTTTTGTTTTTTTGTTGCTACTATCTTGCCTTTGCATTATTTTATTAATCTGCGCTGTATTTTGATTTGTTTTATGCTGCAGGCATCGCAATGGGGGGAGCGACGCGTAAGAATCGTCCACTCTGCCATGAAACGATACGTTGGCGTTCCGACGTGCCGCTGACCGAGGGTCAATTGCGTTCCAAACGGGATGAGTTCTGGGATACTGCA
This sequence comes from Stegana nigrithorax, assembly GCA_037044495.1. Taxonomy (NCBI): domain Eukaryota; kingdom Metazoa; phylum Arthropoda; class Insecta; order Diptera; family Drosophilidae; genus Stegana; species Stegana nigrithorax. The sequence goes on along the minus strand of JBAMBQ010001952.1, from coordinate 173,467 downwards.
CCGGCCTTCGATGGCCGCAAGGAAATCTGGGATGCATTACGCGCTGCGACAAATGCCGCCGAAGCATTGGATTTTCAATTGGCTCAAGCTATACTAGACGGTGCCAATATCTCTGTGCCGAATGGGTGAGTGTTACAATTGTATTCTTATTATCATAGCATTGCCTATCATACACCTTTGATCTAAAACTGGGACTACGCACTGGCAATGTCTGTGGTCGGTTTATTGCATTAATTCATATTAGTGAACACAACTAATTGCTTTTTCGCTAGTTATCTCGATTGTGTTGTCTGCCGGCAAGGGTAAACAAATTAAAATCAATATGCATAAACACAAATCGTGTATAGGTTGGGTTAACGGGCGCGGCAGCGTGTGCCTTAATCTCAATTGTATCGGCGCTAATTGTTGCTGTTGCCCTTTGACGCTGTTTTGAGATTTTGTTGCTATTTGTGCATGGTTACGTCTATTTTCCAGTTCAATAGCAGCAACCCCCGCCGTGCTCTCTGCCCATGCTTTATTGTCTCGCTTATATTTTGTGTTTGTGCTTATCTGTTGATTGTAATCCGTCCTTTTCTCTTTCTCCTTTTTTTTTTTTTTGTTTTTTTTTTAGAAAAATCGATTGTGTTGTGTTTTGACATTTGTTTTTGCAATTTATTTTTATTGACTTTTTTCTCTTTTTAACTTTTTTTTTTAATTAACTTTGAACTTGAAAAATTTAATGCCAAATGTTATGAGGTGTTAGATAGTGTATGTAATATGATTAGTTATACTAAACTTTATTTTCATCAATTTTTTTCTCTGCCGCCTAATTTGAATACCAGCGTTTTTGAGTGATTTTTGTGTTAAGTAATTTTGAACGTATTTGTTTAAAGGGTGGCTTTTTGCGTTGTTTGTTTGTGAGACACATTTCAGCTACTTGTTGCAAATTTTCATATGTGATATGCCATCGGCTTAAACGATTGACTTTAGTTTGCGTTTCTGTGTTAAAGCTGTTTGGTTGGTAATCACATATTTTTCATGTGTTTCACTCTCGCTGTTGCACAGGTGCTTCACAATTTGACGTGTATCATTAAACAAGGCTAAATAAATATCCCGACGTTTGTGTATTCGTTAACGCAAAGTGTTATGATTTTTTTAGTCAACTGTGGGAAAATAGGTTTATTGACTGTTTTTATTTGAAGGTCTTACTTAGTGTCACTAGCCTTTTAAATAAATCATATTATGTCGATGAAAGCCGCAGATTTCCTTCTCATATTTGTAGCAAGAGGAATGTTCAATATGTGTGACCCATGCTCAAGGTATAATAAAATGTATTTCACTCCATATTTCATAACCTTTTCTTTTGTACTTCATGTATTTTAAGCATGTAACGAAACATTTTCAAACAGATTTAATCTATAAAAAAGTGTGTGTATACTCTTCAGTTTAAATTTTATATACATAATCGATTTTTTTTTTTTTTTTGTATTATTAAGCTTCGTATATTTCCTATTATGGTAAAATATGATAAATTGATAAAGTTGCGTGAAAGTTGCATTGTTCACGCCTTCTTTGAATAGAATAGTTTAGAAGCCATCGCATAAACACTTTTGTATTGATTAATGCATGACCAAGCGCAATAAGTCTGAATGTATAAACCTAATACAAGTGGTGGGTGTAAACTTGGGAAACTTTTTTTGAACAAGGTCAACTTTGGGTTACTTTTTTATAAAGAACGTAAACCACGTTACGATGGTAAATACATTTGTACCACGAAAAAAGTGGTTAAAGTGGAAAAAGAAAATTGATTTAAGTGAAATATTTAAATGAAGGTTATTTTTTTTTATTTAACTCGAATATAACATAATTTGGCTTTTGTGCGTGTCTAATAGCAGAGTCTACAACAAATTGAAACGGGTTTAGAAACGTTCTAAGTAATCGCAATTTAACCTTGCCATAACATTTGAAACATGAAATGCCAAAGCACGAGTAACGAATGTAACTAATACGCTTGGCAATAAATTTCGTTTCTAAGTCAAATCAATAATTAATAAGTTATAGTTAACAGCTGCTAGTGCTAGTGTGCAATAGGAAAATCAAAACCAAACAAAAAAAAAAAAAAAAAAAAATAGAAAATTCAACTTTCTGATAAGATAAATGCTAAATGTAGGTTGTCTGCATAAGTCCAATGAAAATACATGAAAGTTTATAAATTTTTAATCATTGAACTATAATGACTTAATGCCGTTAAGCGTTGAATCTTTTGTTTTTATCTTTATTGTACGTCATTGCAAAATCAATTAATTTTATTTGATTTACAGTTACCTCACAGAATGCTACGATGAACTGGGCACACAATACAAAGTGCCCATCTATTGTCTCTCATATCCGATAAATATTGTTAAGGAGGAAAACGGACGTGATTCGCCTGCTGAATTCTCGGAGCCAGTCGATGGTGGCACTGAAATATTCCTAAAGCTAAGAATATCATCATCAATGACTGACGTTAAACTGCCTGTATACTCAAAGGATACCGTCGGCCAGTGTAAAAAGAAACTTCAGGTGCGTTTAATATGCTTAACAATTGTTTAATTAATTAAATAATAATACAACATGTAATGCAATTTTTTTTAATGCAGTCGCTTGAAAGCGTTGATGCGTGCTGTCAGCGTTGGTTTTATAGCGGCAAATTGCTCGGTGACAAAGTACCAATCGATGAATGCAACATACAGCAGGGCTATGTGGTGCAGGTAATTGTCAATACGGAGCATTATAATCATGACAATAGCACGAGTATCGTTGCGCCGGCGAATCAAAGCTAGCGGCATACAGACCTAGTCAAAGTGTATGTCTATACAAGCAGCAACAACAACAGCAATAATATTAATAAATACAACAATAACAACAACAGCAGTTATAGCCATAATAATAGAAACAATAACACCAACAATAAGAAAAGTGTTTGCAAACAAAAAACCACACCATTGAACTTAACATTTAAAATAGTTAAGTCAAATGACGATGATGATGGCAAACATTACCGCGAGAAAACCAATATCACTATCATTAAATACAAAAACAGCAGAAACAATAGTAGCAAAAATACAAAACAGATTACCGTCAGCAAGCGCGATGACAGCAACAACAACGATGACTTGTTTTACATATACTCGGTGTCTAGCACAAATCCATTAATATTATTACTTATTTTAATTTATAAAAAACGCAAGCAACAACAACAACAGCCAGAAAATCTACTGTCGGTGACAAAATTAGATTTGAGTGCATTTAAAATAAAAAAAAAGTTGTGTATTGTCAAACATTTTGCGCTTATTTGCTGTTGTTGTTATATGTTTTGTAATATACTTACTATTATACTTTGTTGCTGTTGTTGTTGGCATTGTGCATATAAACTTTTTTATACAGATATTAAGAAATATATATACACAAATATATATATATATACATAAACAAAAACATAAAAAAAAAATAAAACAAATTATATACGCAATTGTATTGAATTCAATGAAAAAAGGAAGCAAATCAATAATAAAAAAAAAATATTGCAAAAAACAATTATTCAAAATGTTGCAACTAAAAAAAGGAAAACAGAAAGAATTGATACAACACCAAGGTATAAGTGTGTAAATTTTTAACTAATTGTAGGCGCAACAAATTATTTGTTTAAAATTTTTTACTTTATTTTTTTTTAATCAGTTAATAAGAAATTCATGCAGTAAGCAAGCCATAATTTTTTAACTCAATTTATAGAAAAAAAAAAAAAAAAGAATTATTACATATAAAGCGCAAAATCTGCTTTGATTGTTGACACGAAAATTATTTTTTGTACCTCGTATTATAAAATTTTTAATGAAACGTTTTAAAGTTATTAAAAAAAAACAATCATATATAATCGCCAAAAAAGAAAAAAAAAAAACAAAACAAAAAAATGGCACACTATTGAAACGTTTCTTATTAAAACTTTAAAGTTCAATTATGTAATACAAATTTTTTTAACGCTGTTGTGTGTACGCACAAGTTGAATTTTCAAAAGCATCAAATTTTAAAATAAGAATTCTGCATAATTATTTGCTCAAATGTTGGCAAAGTGATTTGGAAATGTTGTGCATGTGGTGGGGCAGGCAATGCGTGGTAAGCGATTTGCGATTTGGCAACAAATGAGAGTAATCTCGTGACCAACGAACCACTGCATTGCCTGCTACTATGTAAAATATAGGTAGGCTAGCTGCTTGGCAAATGCAAACGCGGCAATGTGTAATCAAAAAGGCAAACGTGAAGTGCAAGTGTATACAATAAATTAAAAAGCATAATAAGTAAAATAAAACATATAATAAAAAAGAAAAAGAGAAATGGAATAAGAAGGAAATTAGCATAAAACCCAAGTACCTTGTATAAATTTAAATAATTTGCTTATATACTAAACATTTTTTGTATAACTAATTACATGTTTTGCTAATTTATAAACGTCTAAACATTTTTATAAATACATATTTTTTTTATAACGTTTGTAATACAACTGAATAATTTAATTAAAATGTTGAACAAAAGCCAGAACGAATACTGCTAAAATTGAGATTAATATGAGAAAAACAAAGCATGCAAATAATCAACTCAAGGCGACACACGAGGTTCGTTTATACAATTAATTATTAATTATTTTGCATACAGAAAGTGTTGCAATTTGGGCACACAATGTTGTTAAAAAGAAAGTCAGCGCTGAAGGTATGCCACAGTAATTGAATTCGTTTAGTTTTTTTGATAGAAAGATATTTTGATGTAAGTGCATTTCACAATGCGTGTGTATATATTTTATTAAATCGATTAACTTAATTGTAATAGTTATAATTTATACATTAAAGCAAAAAAAAAAAAAAAAAAAAAAGAAACCGTTAAAGAAATATAAAAAATGCAGTTTTTGTATTTATCTTATTCAAGAGCGTTTGTCCATTTTTTGCAATAACGTCAAAAACGAAAAGGCAGTAGTAATGCTCTGTGAAGTTTACAAATTAATAACATTTTATTTTATTATATATACTTACGCCACGGAAACGGTCCACATTAAGATTGTAAATCTTGCCGGCGCTTAGCTGAAAGGGACGCTTCGAGTTCAAGAGAAAGAATAACATATCGCTTCGCATCTCGCGCATGTGCAAATACCATGGACTGCGCAGCAAGGCCTCTCCGCAGCGTTGGCTAGTATAGTATATGATCTCGGAGAAATAGCAAATGATAAGCAGTTCTAAGGCCACCAGTATAAGATATTGCCACAGTGAGACCATGCGCATGAAGGAATTGGCACTTGTGGACTATAAATAATGCAGATAAAGGTAAAAATAGTATAAATATTCGAGAGTGGTAATTGTTGATTAGAAGATATAACGTTCTGTGTTGCTTTCTTATGGAACAACAATCATCGAAAAGAATTTAAGTTATTATTTACTTTGACCGATCCAAATGCCACCAAGCATACGAGAAATGTCACCTCACCGACTTTAAAGAACCAGATTGGATTATAAAAACGCTCCACTTTCCCTAGAGCTTTTAGTATATAGCGATGATGGTGTATGCAGTCTTGAAGAGCACGTTTAAATGCTGGCGTAAAATCGTTTGAAGTATTTTCTTTGCCGCTCTGCTCCACTCTGAGTGTTTCAACGGCACGTGTGTGTTCCTTGGCGCAGTAGTACTGATCTAGTTCGTCCTCAGCCACTTGTGCCTCTCTTAGTCGACTGGAAGTCATGAAGATTGAACTTAATAAAAATTGTCGACGCTAAAATGTTTGTCTTACAGTAAATCCTGTCGATTGGCACCTGCGTAGATATACGAAGTTACCAAGACATTCTTTAAGCTACAAAAGAGCACGTCATACTGCCCCGCCAGCAGTATGGCCAACACCATAAACGTGCCGCTAGAGGCGGCGAAGGCAGCAGCCATTTGTACTTGCGCAACGGACTGCAAAAAGTACACTACTGCGTAGACATTTGGTTGCTGCAAAATAGAGACAGAGGAATTGCAGTACAAGCCATATGATCATAATTTACCTGATAATCGAATGGATACCAGCAACTTAGAGGCAGACTCTTATCGCCATAGGTAATAGGTAATATAAGCCAAAAAATTGTGGCCAAATAGCACCAGTAAGCAAATTGACTGCTGTAACGCGTAGCCAAGGCAAACGCCTCATCCATGGTGACGTAGGTGAAGCCTTGAAATAAAAACTCTGTTTTACATCTGAGAACTACAATGTGGAACCAAAAAAATCAGCACTAACCGCTGGCAGAACGCGTCTGATATTTTAAGTTTACAAAATCGATGATTTCTCTAAGAAATTCTGGGCGCATACGGCGGAAGTAAAGCTTCATGATGTTGGCCCAAGTATAGATAACCGTTTGGATGAGACAATTGACCAGAAACTCCAGGTCGCCCTCGCTAAAATACACAAACAGCGTGCAGACGTAAAGTATCAAAATGTGCATCGATATGAAATATGCGAAGAATTCATAGGCGAGGTCCAAGAATTGCCCCAAGTAATGTAGGCCATAGTTTGCTTTGGACCAAAGTTCCAACGGATACATGGCTGTCAGCTGCATGGTATACCGCACGAACACGAAGAGATCACGACGTTTGAATGCATTTTCCGGCATGCTTTAAAATCTTAATCTGTACAGTGGCAAAGTTCCAATGGCACTAAAGGAGCTATTCCTAAATGTTCACTTTTATATAACATTTTTACTGTCCAGCATTTTTTGATTCCGGTGAAGGGATTAGCCCTTATGCCTAGTTTGACGTCGAAGTTCAATAACTACGCGTGGCATTGTTCGAATAAAATTGAAATTATAATAATAACTTAAAAGTTAACTGTCTATAATAACTTAAGTTAGAAACTTTGAAGAAGTGCATAATACCAGGGCTACGTGCTTTTAAAGTCAAATCAAAAAAATTCGTTGCTATTGCAAGGAAAGCCACTTAGGCCAACTAAATCCACCGATACAATAACACAATGGAATACAAACAGATCGTTTAATCTGTTTAATTGTGAGCTCTGGGAAAGACCCTGCATCAAATCCCAATGAAGCAATATATATTTTTTAATAATTTTTTTTTTTATTTCCACTTTTTTAAGCCGTAATAACCTTTGTGCGGATTTGATGTACACGTATCCCTGGAAAACAACTTTTGAACCAATTGTATGTTAATTGATAAGTGTAAACTTTAATTCTTCCTTCATAAATTATTAACAATAAGAATAAACTTTAAATGACCGCATTTCAAAATTAAGAAAATATTTGGGCGGAATTCGGTTAATTTGGCGTTTATAAAAACTTTAAAAATAATCAAAATATATTAAAAAGTCGCTCAATAAATCAGAACTCATTGAAAGAAAGCAAAAGTTGTATATACATACAATAAAAAAGTAGTTTTAAAAGTGAATATTGTCCTGTGTACATATGGTCAAGGAACAAGGAAGAACAAACATAACTATGCTGTATTGAAAAGTCAGATACAAAATGTCTTTAAAATGCTTATTCAATTGTTACAAATGGAATTTAAATAGTTTATTGAAGCCATTAAGCTTTGCTTAGGACAAATACCTTTGACGTTAGTGTCATAAATTAAAAATTAATGCAAACGTTTTCAAATGACAATACATTGAATGCCTATAAAATGTGAGAGATGACCACTTATGTGTGTAAAAGCGCCTAAGAAGAGGAGGATGATACGGTGCGGTGCACACAGACGCCACGGCTGCAGACAACTGCAGCATTTGCAATGTCTGTCACAGGAGATTGAATGAATTGGAATGACAGCAGCAACATGACACTGCAAAGCAGCATATGTTCGGTCGGGCAGTGTGTGCTGTGGCAAGTTGGCTCCGAACGAATGTTTGAAGCGACGACAAAATGCACAAATACCAATATGTCACACACTTTATATGAGAACGTATGCGCTTCGAATCCCTTATGAGGCTAATACGGTTCAACAACTGTCATCAGCAGAAATGCGACAAGTTTCCGTTTCCTGTCCACCAACGATGAGTAGAACAACAGCGACAACAACAATAACAACAAAAACATGAACAAAAGTCAGAACAACAATAGAAACAACAATCAAAAGCTAGCAGCAAAAAAAAAAAAAAGATAAATGAAAAAGCAGAACAATGAATGAGTCTTGTAGTCAACGGCAGCACAGCAGCAGAGCAGCTGATGAGGCGCAACAACAATGGCGCCAATGGCTCGGAAGGAAGCCGCAGCAGTGTGAGCGAGAAAGTATTGCACACTGTAAGAAAATTGCCGGTGCAGTGATGATGCATATGTGCTGCAGGCATGCTGCGCTCGCCGCTTTACCGTGTATTGCCGAAAGTGTTGCGACAAATGTTTTTGTGCTTTTGCAATTTGCAACATTGAAATGTGAATTTAATGGCAAACGAATGGCGTCGCTGTTAATGATGATGCTGATTATGACGATAATGATATTGAAAAATCTTGATTATGTCATTGACAACATATTTGAACTTAAGCGCGTTAAGCAAATATCAGCATCAAGCCATGTTGCTGACAACTGTAAAACCAAGAAAAAAAAAAATACAAACGGAGTTCCAACATATTTTAATTCTTAAGCAACAGTATATTTTTTTTTATTTTATTTTATTTTTCTTTATTTAAGACAAGCGCATACTTGAAAAACTATAGCGTATAAAGCAAAATGAATGAATAATTGTATTATTAAAAATTATTTAAATTTTTTATCGAATTTTTGTTTGTATTTCTTTTTTTTTTTTTTTGTTTGTTTTGCCAAAGTAGAAGATGAATATATTATATCAATGTGAAGAAAAAATTGTATATGCAAAAAAGTATGTGAACGGTGAACATTTGGTCTCCACAAAAGCTGTAAGGCACCGAAGTTGATTCGAGTGAATGCATGTGAATGCATGCATATCAATCGATGTTCAACTGTCTGAAGGTGCCCTCCATGCCGAAGAGATCATCACTGGTCTTCGGCGAACCCGGACGCAGCGACTCGTTCGATTTTTTTTCTTCTTGATCCTTGAACCATTGCGTATTGTCGATCAGTTTTTGCTTCCACCATTGATTCAGCTCAACAATGCCACCCGCCTTGCCGCCATACTCATTGGGCAGCAGATCACGCGGCACCACTTTGTAGAGGCTCTCGACGTCATTGTGGAAGCTAATACGATTGCGGATCTTCTCCTTGACGAAGGGCTTTACAAAGTTGAAGATCGTATCGACCAATGGCGAAATGTTGATCACATGCACCTCCTTCACCTTCACCGGATATGCCTCCTGCACGGCGATCAGAAACTTCTTGACAACGGTCGGTGAGAATTTGGCAAAGTGTGCGGCAGTGGCCACGGCAGCATCCAATATGAAAATATCACCCGCAATGCCGACGCTCTCCTCGGCGAGGCGTACATCGCCAATCATGAGTGCGACCTTCATGGCGTCCAGTATATGATGCGACTGAAAATCACAGTCAATGCCGCGAATGAACGTTATGCGGCGTCCATTTGGCGTCAGACCAGGCAGCGTCGGACAATGCCTGCAAGTACAAATTGGCACACAAAAAAAATACATGAGAGAATAAACGTGAAAGTAGCGGAGCTTTATGCAGCCACCTACACATAGTCCAGGACAATGGACAGCTCCTCACGATTGATGTCGCGATTGGCAAAGAATTCAGGGACTGCGTTGCGCATCGTATAATACATGTCCAACTTCTTTTTGACCTTCTCCAGGCTGAATTTGCAGCCGCGCAGGAACGTCGTCAAGCGCATATCGTCCATGTCCTTGGGCAGATGCGGCTGCGTCTCCAGCCATTCGCGTATCAGCTTGATGTCACGCTCAATGTCAGCGACATCCTCCGGTTCGCGCAGCTCCTCGCGTATGCTGACGCGCTGTTGTGGCGTGGGGTGTATGAGCATCATCTGCAAGTTGGGCAATAAATATAAATTTATTTATTTGAGTGTACACGTGTGCATATATAAAAACAATGGCCCAAAAATATTATTTAAAATTGCCCAACGTATTTGGCAAATTGTCAAAATTCTTCCAGTGCAATTAAAAGTATTGTTGAAGCCATTAAATTGTTTTTACAAAAGCAAGTCAAGACCTTGAAAAATAGCTTCAAAGTGCCTAATTATTATCAAGTAAACAAAAAATATACAATATAAAATAACTCTTGACCTATGAACAAATATAATAGCTGCTTTGTTTGGCATTTCTTTGTATTGTTATTACGATTACAGGAAAAAAAAAACAAAAACTTTAATTAAAATTTGGTTTTTTGCTTGGTAAAAACTTCACTTATTTTTGGATAAAAAAAGTTAACTGATTTTTGACATCTTAATGACTGTGTGCGCGCGTCTCACGTGAGTGCACAGTTTCATTGGCAATGGCATAAGCAAATGAGCAGGTCGCGTGTGACAGCACAAGCCACGCCCATGCGGGCTAGATGCCAAAGCAGACGATGCTGCGCTTTCAATGCCTCTGTCAGCCTGGCAAGCAGACAAACTGGCAGGCAGGTAGACAGACAGACAGACAGTGAATAAAGATAGAAAATCTCATTAGGTACAAGTGAAACTGTTACGAAATTTTTATGGCATGATATTTACACTTGCTGCAAAATATTGTGAAGAGCAGCGAGACAAAAATCTTAATCGACCGCAAATGGCCTTAAAAAAATTAAATAACGAAATGTAAATTTCAGCTACATATTGACGTTGTTTTTACATACAAGTATATTAATTTTTTTTTTGTTTTTTTTTTTGTTTTTTTTGGGTTATTAGCTTATGCACATGACTTGTACTTGCTGTGTATGTGTGTTTGTGATTTTTTTGTTTTTGTTTTTTTTTTTTGTTTTTCGGGTTTTAATGGCTTGGCCATAAAGACGATTATGCAAATACGATGCAGGTGTGTGCAACGATTACACGCCGCACTGCTGTCAATGCACGTGTAACAAAAATGTAAAGCGCTTTAATGCAAGCGACGACTTGCGGTTTTACGAAGATGCACAAAATCAGTGCCCCGTTCTGTCTGTCTGTCTGTCTGACTGCCTGTGTGTGTGTATTCATTGATTGGTGTTTGAGTAGTTGGGCCATAAAAATGTAATTAACTTTTCAACTTTGCCATTCTGTCTATTTAACATGCATGCATTATTGCACTAACGGTAAATTAGCACCGCAACAGTTAATCAACCCAATTATTTCTCACACTGACCAATAGCAATTATGGCATTACAACACATCCAGACGAACAAAAAGGAAAAAAGAGAATCAAAAAAACAAAAACAAAACAGAAAATGAAATAAGCCACAAATAAATAACAAAATAGCGCAATTCGCTGGAAACCTGTTTGCTGCAAAAGATTTTGCAATCGTCCACATAGCAAGTTATATATGCAATAAACGCAACATCCAACAACAACAAATGCAACAATAAATGCAACAACAAAAATGCCTAAGTATACAAACAGCACAACGGCACAAAGCATAAAGCCACAGCGCGTCGGCGAGAGACGGAGTTGCATGGGTTCCATTTGCCAAGCTGACCAAGCAGCCAGCGCAGACAGCCAAAATGCACAAACAGCCGGCAGCGGCCTCCTTGACTGCGCGCAGACGAAGCTGCGCCACTAGCGAAAAATCAGCAAGCAACAAAAGAAACAAAAATAAAAAAAAAAACACTTCACGTATTTATTCGCCCAGCGCAAGAGAGTTCGCAGCGACACATGTGCCGCTGCTGCTGTAGCTGCTGGCGATGCTGTTGTTGTTGTTGTTGCCGTTGCTGCTGCGGCACAGCCAAAAATCGACAGCAGCTCAAAGCAATGCTTTCGCATATTGCACATGAATTTTGTTGTTATTTTTCTTTTCGTGCCTTTGCTTTGTCGTCATGCATTTCTGGTTTTGCTCTGGCGAATCATTTGTTTGTTTTTCTTTTTGTTTTCTTGCTTCTGCCCACATACACTAAAAGTAAAAGCTCTGCTGTTCTTAGCTTTGTGGTTTGTGTAAGCAAGTGCATTTGTTTTTGGCTTTAATTAAACTTTGGCTTTTGCTTAAATAATGACCCACGATCAGCCAAAGTGAAAATTGCCATTGGCAGAGACACAACACAAATATGTGCACTTTAATGGGAATAACAAAAATTCGCTTTGACTCATAATGAAGCATGCGAGACTCTGAATTCTTGAACTTTCTATTCTGTTTATGATTTATGTTGACTTGAAAATATTAATTGAAAACATTCACTTAAGTGCAATTTAGTTAGAAAATCTAAACAATCCTTGTTTGTTATGTGGCTTTGACTGATAGCATAATCCTTATTAGTCCTTTCTGATTATGCTGACTTTTGTTATGCCTGCATGTAGACCACAAACTGGCTGTCAAGCAGATTATTAAGATTTTCCGCAATTGAATATGTGCAAGCTAATCTTCCAAAAAGTTTAAACACTCTCTGCATAATAAAGAGTCAGCGACTGCATGGCAAGGATATAAATTCAGCAAGATGCCAAAGTGTGCAAAACTTTACAAGATAAAAAGTTTTGAAACTCTTCTGCAAAAAGCATAATAAAATATCTATCTGCATGCTCTTTGTCACAATAATTCACACATAAAATCTGCCAGTTTAAAAGATTTCGTCATTTTCGTAACACAAAACAGTTTCAAGTAAATTGCAGACAATATTTGCCAATGGACGTTCGTAAGCAAACACAAAGGTGGCTTTTTTATGTACCTGCCTGCGAGTATTTGCACATTACAGTTTTATGGGCTGCAGACAATTTCAATGCCGCAGCTAAATTCAAAATATTTGCACAGCAAACAATTTTTATATACAGTAAAATATTTTTGTTTGAGTAAAAACAAATAAATATAAACAAAGCAACGCTTTGCCGACCTGGCTGGCATATGCAAGAAAAATAATAAATAAACAATTTGCTCACCTTGAAAGCGTTTGATTACTTTTCTTGTTTCGTATTTGGTTTGACTGAAATTAAAATCCGAAAACATAAAAAGAGTAAATCCTTTTTGCTAGATTTTGCATATATCCGAAATGTACTGACTGTGATTGGCGATTTGATACGCGGCGTATGCGCAATTTGCTTATGATTTTGTACTTTTCACACTTTTCACACGAGCGCACAACCGTTGCGTAGCAGATGAAAACTAAAACTGAACGACTTGAAACATGTTTGGCTGCTTTATAAATCCCGGCTAGAGCATGGCCAGCTATCGGTTTTGTACGAATCAGCCAAAAGTACGAGCGAATCAACGTTCATGTGTATGAGACGAAACAGCGCTAAGCAAAAATCTGCGCTTAATGATTGCGACAACAATACGAGCAACAACAACAACAATGAGTTGTCTTAGAGCAACAATGGCAATAAAATAAACCGTGCAAAGAAAATCGGTCAGCAAAAAGTTACACACATGTGTGTTTATGGTTATATCCGCAGCGGTAAAAGATTTGCCTTCTTTTTTGTTAATTTTTTTTTTTTTTTAGTTGTGTTTCTTTTCTGTTTTCTTTGCGTTTTGCTTTACGAATTTATTTGATTTTCTTTTGCTGCGCAGAGTTGAATATTTAGTTGCCAAATGCATTTGTGCGTAGAGTAATTAGAGTTTTCGGAAAAAGGTAAATCAGTGCAGGAGAAACAGAGAGCGAGCAAAATAGAGCGAAGGAGATAGTTAGATAGAGGCAGAGCGTGAGTTTTCAAAGCAAATGCTGTGCGCATGCGTGCGTTTGCCTAATTTTCTGATTTTCGTTTTTCCAATTTGGTTTGCTTTTGTTTTTGGTTTTTTCGTTTTTATTTTGCGCAAGAAGTTCAATGCGCGCAAGTGCAGACTAAAAATTGCACGCTTCAGCGCTGTAAATTGTAGCGAGCGTTTTCTAATTTTTGTTGCCGACCAGCTTGGTTTGGCTTGGCTGCAGGCGATGACGTCGGTGACGGTTGAAAATCAGCAGCAGCAGCAGCAGCTGCAATTGCTGTTGGCTTGCATGGCTGACCGATGATTGAAAGCCGAGCTGTACATGCGCATGGCTATGGACTGAGAAAGTGTGAGTGAGTAAGGGAGCGTGTGAGTGAGAGAGGTGTCTATGCAACATGATGCGATCAGGCGATTTGGGATGAGTCAGTCTTTGATTTGGCTTCGTTTTCGTTTTTTATTGGCATTTGTTTGTGTTTGAAGATTTCGTTTATTTTTTTACCTACATTGACGTTGGCCATCGAACATTTCCATATTAGGTCGTTGTTTGGGTAAATCAACATATATATATAAAAAGGTTAACGGAAGCACAACAGCGGTAGTTAGTTGACTTAGTCAGGTATATGGAAAATGAATATATAAGCTTGATACAGCAAAGCTAACTCTTAGACTTGACCATTTACACTAGAAATATGCATCCAGAAGCTAAGAAGTTTATTGCAGTTATATACAATTAAACAATTACATATAAGCATCTGACTCAAACATTGTTAACGTCTTGAAAACGAAATGAAAATGTTCACAATGGCTATTCTTTTTCCAAAAGCTATGTGAGCTAAATTTTCGCTATGCCTGCCTTAGTGCTGCTGCCGTTCTTAAGCTGCGTGTCCAGCCGCTATTGCACAGCGTTTACAGTCTCCACATCGAAGTCCTCCAGTTCATTGGCTTTGTCGTAAAAAATTTCGTATAAGCGTATTAGAAGTACCAACAAGCTGCCAAACGATAAGGCAAGTATCGTATAGTATTCGTAGTTCCTTGGACCACACTTGGCATTTTCCGGTTCATTGTATTGCGAGAAAATGATGATGAAAAGTACCGCTGCGGAAATTGTGGGAAAAACGCGCAAGCAGCTTTGCCTTAGTTGGCGCACAGTTGGCAGCACCATTTCTTTTTAAAAGGAAAAAAAAAGAAAAACACTCGACAAATTTTGAAACATTAATGCAAACTGAGTGAAGTTAACTTACAGGTTTGCTTTGCTCATATTTTCAAAACTTATTTTATACAAAGTTCGTGTCTTAAGTCTTTTGTTTATCGAACTTTATTTTGGCTTGGCATACATATATGGCTGCGACATGCATGAGTAGCGGCAGCTTGGAATTTTATGCTTCTAACTTGAATTAAGTGAATACAAAATCTCACACAGCGCACACAACACATTCTTGCCAAACGCTGCCATTGCCTAATTAAATTAATTTTACGCCAAATTTTTTTCTTAAAAAAACCGAAAGAAATATAAGAAAAAATAATAAACATAATAATAATAGAAATTGCTAAAACGCAATACATGTGGCTGCTAGCCTGAATTAAGAAAGAAAAGTTATTAACAGGCAACTTTGTACAATTACAAAAACCATAAAGCAAAACGCAATCGCGCGTCGCATTTGCAGACAGGCGGCGTGGCAGCTGCCAAACTCGCCTTGCTTGGCTTCGCTTTGCTTTGCTTAGCGTGAATGTTACATTTCTTAAGTGTAGCTGGCTATAATTTTTGTCCACTTTTTTTTTTATTTTTTAATTTTTTCAATTAAGAAATTTTAACGCTTAAAGTTAATTAACTTCGCATGCATAGAGTTGCCATTTTTTTATTTATTTAATTTTATCTTATTTTTATTTTTTTTTTTTTTTATTTGCATTCCATGGTTGGCTTAAAATTTTAAATTTTATTCACTCGTGCTTTAGTATTGTGTGTTTTAAGTTTTGCCACTGTTTATTACTTTTCATTACATGCAAATCTGAGTCACTGTCAGCTGCCAATGAACTTGCCTTTGTGTCTCTATCGCTCTGCCTCACTGCTGCTGTTGCTGTCTCTGTCTCCGCCATGCGAAAGCGATGGCATGCAACCAAAAACGCTTAAGACAAAGTGACAAACGATTTCCATGAGCAACTTCTGCGCATTTAAGCAACTTTTAATTTTCCTCTTCCTCTTTTATTTGCTTTTGCATATTTTCGCTTTGCTTTATTGCCACAGTTATTAGTAGCAATAAGTTCACAGTGAAATTCTCTGTCGTGTGTAATTAAAAAAGTTGATAAAAAGTTTTCACTTGGTCGCAAGTGGAATTTTATTGGCTTTGCCGCTGCAGAAGATTGCTTAGTTCTGTTTACTTTTCAGTTCTGTTTAAATTTTGTTCAAGTTTTACGATTCCTTTTTATTCTTTTTTATTCATTTTGTAGTCGAATCAATGCAACTGAATAATTTAAACTGGATTTCATTCTTAACTTGATTTATTAGCATTGGCTGAGCTGCAGGCAGCCCAATGATTGTCGCTTTTACTTTAATTCCATAATCAGCGCCAAGACTCTTCACTGCGCCTTTAAAAAAATCAGTGAACAAAAGTTAAAGTCTATTCATAGCATGCATTAGAAAAGCTAAATAAACCTATGCTACGTCGACTTCGCTAATAATCCAGAACTGTTAGGCATTACTTGGCTTTGGTAAGTTGGCCATTATAATGTTTAGTAAATATTTTAAATAAACACATAATAATTATAAAAAATGTAAGGATAGTTTATAGTTAATAATATTTCGTATAACTTGTCTGCTCTTTGGAGTTATGGCGCTAACAAAGAAGAGC
Organism: Stegana nigrithorax; assembly: GCA_037044495.1. Taxonomy (NCBI): domain Eukaryota; kingdom Metazoa; phylum Arthropoda; class Insecta; order Diptera; family Drosophilidae; genus Stegana; species Stegana nigrithorax. Next base: position 156,911 of record JBAMBQ010001952.1, on the reverse strand, counting down.
AAGAAATCTTAGCCTGCCTGTCAGTGCAAGGCACGAGTGGCGTGATTTAGTTGTCGACACCAGTCATGCTAATCGTTGCACAGTCACAGCTTGAACATGGCTTGTAGAAACGTGTCAAAGAGAAAAAGAAAAAAAAAAAGAAAACCCAATTTCTTTGCCAACGAATGCAGGAATTTGTGGCATATCATATAAAGTTCACATTTTCGTATAACCCAAAACGCAAACGCTTACAATTCGCGTTTAATTAAACCAGTTGCGTATGTTTATATATATTATAAATAATAACGCAAACAAAAAGGAAAAAAAAACATACAGCAATAAAAGTTTACCACACTTTATAACAAACTTACAGACTAAGCTGCTAACTAAACAGACAGCGAAGTAGCCAAGTAGCCAAGCAGGCAAGTAAGCAACCTACTTAAGAGCAACGAGCCAGCAATCGTCTATGCTTGTCTTTTGTATTCTTGTTGTTGTTGTTGCACACTCTTTCTTGTTCCGATTTTTTTGTGTTGGTGTTTTTTTTTTTTTTTTTTTTGAGTTGCTTTTTGTTTTGCTTGTTTTATGCTTTAATATTTTTGCTGTTTGTTTTGTTTGCATTTTTCTTTTGTGTTAAAGCTGAAATGAAACTAGAAGCGTTGCTAAAGTTTAATTTTTAACAGTCTTAATCGCAATAATAAAAGTAATAATACTGTTTAGTGGCTTATTAACGCTTACACGCGCGTTTGCCACACCATTGGCTAACAGTACATGCGAGTATATAAGAAATAATAAAGCCAAAAAAAGGAAAAAAAAAACAAACTTGTTGCAAACGCATTGTGGCAATTCTTTGTGTTGTTTTTGCTTTAATATTGTTGTAGCTGTAGAAGCACAGAGCAATAACAATAACAACAACAACAGCGTTAGCATAAATAATTAAAATGAAAGTGCGCTTTATGGGTTTCCACGATTACTTAAGTGTTTCTTAAAATTCATATTTGAATGCGGCCAAGCCTGGCTACGATTCAGAGCGCGATTAAGTGCACAAACCCACAGTTGCCCATTTGGTTTCTTATGAATTTTTCTTCAGTGCCAAATAACACAAGATTTGAGTAAGTAAGAAATTATAACTAAAAAAACCAAAAAAAAAAAAAAAACAAAACGACATGAAAAAAAGACAATAATTCGCAAAAAAAAAAAAAAAAAAGCAGAAATTGTCGCAGTTACAAAACACTTTCCTCTACACGCCAACTTTTATTTTATTTTTTTTTATTGTTATTTTTGAATTTTTTCCCTTTTTTTTTGTTTCTTAATTTTTTTATGGCATTTGGTAGCTTAACACTGCTTTGACGTCTTCGTTTTAATTAGTTTTTTTTATACAACATTTTTTCTTGTAAACTTATGTCTGCTTGTTTTTTATTTCTTATTTTTCTCTTGTTGAATATTTTTGTGCGCGTTGGCTTTTGTTAACTTAAACTTAATTTATACATTTTTTTTCTTTTTTTTGTTTGCTGCATAGTGAAATTCATTTTTTGGCAAAAATCAGTTACTTTCAGCAGGCAATATAATGAAAACAATTTATAAACCGAAACAAGTAATCCGAAAATGCTTTCAAATTTTGATGACTGTTATTTGTTGGAAAATGCTGCGTTTTATTTTCGTTTAGCGGAATTTTCAAAAAATGAAAATGTAGCAAAATGCGGCAATTAGGAGTTTGCCTGCATGCAATATTTGAAATTTTCAGCGCGTGTTTGACTCGCATAATGGCAGCTGCTGCCATCGTCATCGCCATCGCAGTCATCATCATCATCAACATCAACGCTCTGGAATTTATTTTGCCCAGCAGGCGTTGCACTCATTTAGTGCGCGTTCGTGTCAGGCTGCCGGGGACTCTATGTGCCTGCATATGACGCAGCACTCTTGATGTTGCACACACACACACACCCCAACACTGCTGAATTGCTCGTCTTAGTCATAAAGTAAAACCAAATGACGTTTAAGCGGAAGTCTTGTGGGCAATTAGCTGCTGCTGGCTGTGTTTAGTGCCGCCGCATGCCGTGGATTGGCTTTTGGTTAACTTTTTCGGCTTTGGCTGCCGGTGATCGTTCATTTTCTAGTGCTTTTGTGTTTTGCTTGGCGGCACTTTTGTTACTAATTTTTGGCAGATTTTCATTGCACTTTTAAAATTATTTTTGTTTTGTTTGGTGCAACTTGACGCTGCTTGCGTGTGGCTTCCTTGAAAGCGCTTTGCTTCCGTTTTATATGAAAACTGTCCTGCTGTGGTGTGGATTTTTGATTGTGGCGTGACATGCACAATGTTCCTGGTCTCTTCAGTCTTGCTCATATGGCAAGATGCCGTAGAAACTTGGCTGCACTTAGCTCCAGCAAAAGTCAACATTGTATTAGACATTATAAGTAATTTCATGCTGCTGCAGTGTTGTGAGCTTGATTAGCTTTGCTTTTGGCCTTGCTAACTTTGAATGTTAGAGTAATCTTTTTATATGCACATATGTACGTATAAAATATACTTTATTTATGGAAAAAAAACTTATTATACACGCGTTGTATATGTACTTAATTAAAAAAAAAGAAAGAAAAACATAAAATTTTTCATTCACTATTTGGACTCTTCACATTTATTTGTTCGTTAATAATTTAGCGTTTTTTTGTTTTACCCATCTCACTGATGAAGCATAATAGCTCTTGGATGGAGAGTCATTTAAATAGACATTATGTTTTTCTAAAAATATAATTTAATTATGTACTATAATATTATAATATTATTTGAAACATACAATTAACTAACTGTAATAAAAAAAACTTTAATAAGGCGCAATTTGCTTTTCATAAGCAACTGAATGTTGCGTGCTCAAAAGTGTATAGTAAAAATAATTATTCATACACGCATATGCTAACAAAAAGTATATTATTGCGCATCAGCAAGGTCCTAGAAGTACAAATCGAAAGTTAAGCAAACTAAAAACAATGCTGGGAATTCAAATTGTGATAAAAGTTATTGATTGAATTTATTATGAAGTCTTCAGATAATAACAATTAACTGGCTAGCCGCAACTGCGAAGGCAAAAGCTGCTACGCGTTGTTACAAAGCAAGGGCCAACTGAAGCTGGCAGCTGATGAATGTGCAGCTGCCCTAAGCTCCTGCCTAAGCCAGCTTGACTGCAGTTGCTGTTGAGCAATCAGTTCATAACGGCGAATGTGTTGCATAGTTGCTTAACAGCATTGTTATCTACACTGAATATGCGTCTAGGGGAGGCAACTTTAAGCTAGAGATAACGTGACTGCTAACTTTGTTTTAGCTGAGCTGCTTCAGCTTAAACTCAATTTAAATTTGAGAAGCTTCATTTACGCTTTGCGTATGTTTTGATTTTCGAAGTCGTTAAGCAAAAAATGCAATGGCTTTTGTGTTTAACTACAGCTTTATTGATGTAACTTTTGCTAAAACATTTCTTAACTTACACAAATGTATTAAATAAATTTTAAACAATTTTTTTGTTGTCCTCAATAACAAAAATGTAATACAAGTGTTTGCGCATAAATTTAAATTATAAAAAAACATTTTGAATATTGTGTTTTATTTTTTATAAAAATTTTTTTTTAAATTTTTTTGTTTTGCGCCTTTAATATTGCGTATACGCAGTGTTGGCAAACTTAAGCTAAATAGAAACAATTGTGCTTAGTGCCAGGCGCCAGAGAGGAACTTAGAAGCGATGTTTGACGTAGAGAAATTGTAAACAGTTTTACGGCTTGAACTTCTTTTTCAACTACTTTGGCTTTTGTTTATGTATTATGTATGAAAATCGAGTTTGAGACGAGCTGCAAGCGGAGCAGAAGCGGCAGCACAATACTCAACTTTAACACAAAAGAAGAAACAACAATTTAACAAAATTTCGCCAACTGGATAACAATGTGCTGTCCTTGTCGTCCTTTTCGTATTGTTGCCAACTTATTTTGTTGCTTGTTGTACATGTCGGGCTATTCGTATTTGCTGTTGCTGTCGATGTTGTTGTTGTTGTTGTCAAGATTGTACAGCTTGTTCACTTCAATTGCACCAACACCATGAAGTAGGTGACAACAGCGCCAAGTACCTGAGATTTAGTACAACACAAAATCGAAGTGTTAGCATAGAGTGAGTGAGAGAGAGAGAGAGAGAGAGAGAGAGAGAAAGCGAAAAAGAAAAAGTATATAGAGGGAAAAAGTTTTGCGTTAGTTATAAATCGCAGCGAATTTTGCTGCCACACTAAGCACATTTATCTATGCGTGTTGCCCTGACAGCGCAGAGTCGTCGGTACTCGTACATACCGATGCAAACAAATCCAGTGAGACAGTAAAGAATTTCGCACCCGATATAGTCATGGCCTTCTGACATTGTTGGCAAACGATCTGCACAAAAGTTTTCGCCTCCTCGGACCCATCATACCAGTGGCAGGAGTAGGCAGCCTCCATAACCGAGGAGCTCTGCATGCGCCGTTCAAATGAAGTTGAAAAATATTCAGAAAAAAAAATATGGAAAAAAGAAAACAAAAAAGGTGAAATAGGAAACAAGTTTTGTTGCACAATGAGTAAACTTTTTTTTTCTGTACAGATTGTTTTTTTTTTTTTTGTTTTTTGTTTTCTTTGTATTCACATGCACAGTGGGCATGCAACGTTTGCTGTGTACGCTGTCAATGTCTGACAAATCACATGGCAGCACACAATGTGCTGATACTGTAACTGATACTTTACACCGGGGCTAGCCCGTTAAAAAAATAGTTCACCATTTTTTACACATGCTGCAATTGCCATCAACATCATCATCATAGTCATAGCCATAGCCATAGCCATCGATGCCGACTTACAATCATTTACTCACCTCCTCAATGAGCCGATTGCCGAATATGCAAAAGTGGAACACCTGTGCCAGCGCATAGCCCAAATAGCCAATCACGGTGAATGCGTAAACATTGACGCCGGTGATTTTGGTCGCCTGATATGCCAGCAGAGTCAGCATAATGGTCGATGTCAACATATGCAACAGCAGCGCAGCTCCGTAAGTGTCCCCAATAGCAGCCACCAGACTGTACGGTATTATTGTTGTTATTGTTGTTGTTATATACATATGGGTTTGCGGTTGTTCCGGTGTTGTGCATGATTAAGTCGATTACGCAGGCAGCCAGGCAGGCAAACAGGCGTCAGACGCGGCATTTAGTTGAATATACGGAAATATTTGTGGTTAGCATAAATTTTTATGTTTTAACGTTTGGTATATCAGCATAAACGTGTTTCAGTTTTCACACAGACTAAGTAGCCGCCTTTACAAAGGGCGGACATATCAATGCCAGCTTTGCTGCCATAAGCTAAACCAGGAGGCGTTTCGCGGATGTCTGGGCTATCTTATTAAATGAGCTGCTGCAGTTAACCATTTACAGGCCATTATGAACGCAGATTTACTCTGAAGACAGAATACTCCTATGCTATAGAGACAGTGGCGACGGTAAAGAGAGCAGCTTTTAAAGTGTCTAGTATAAAAAGTTGAACTCTAAGCTGCATGTGTTAAGCTAGGGTCTGTACAAAAGATATTCCATAATAGTTGGGCTATTATCTAAAATCTAAAATTTATAACAATTTCCCTGCAGTTAACAAAATAAATGGTTTGGCATTTAGCAATTACTTAGTTGCTTGCCTAAACACATGAGTATGAGAATAATCTAAATGATTGCATGCTTCAAGTAACACTTCGACATTGATAATGCAAAAATAAAAGAAAAGAAAAGAAATGAAAACTCGCAAAACCATTTTGCTGCGCTTAAGTCGAATGCAGTAAGCAATAACAACAACAACTGCAGCAGGCAGAACACAACTTAACTCAATTCGTATACGTTGAAGAATAAACTAACAAAAACAACAAAAACCAAAACGAAGAAAATAAAAAAAAAAGAAAACAGAAGCAAGTAGAAACATCATAAAATAAAACGTATCAGCAACAGCTGTGGCTGAGTGCGTGTGTGAGTGTGTGTGTGAGAAGGCAAAGTTAGGCAAGAGGCTCGCAGCATATGCAAGGCATAGGATCCGATAGCAGGCAACGAGCATGCAATCATTCATGCAATGCGAATGCGAGTGCGAATGCGAATGCGAAACCAAACGCAATGCCAATCGAAAACGCAATCACGAGATGGTAACAGCAACAGCAACAGCAAAGGCAACGGCAACGGAGCGGAGGGTTGCGGACAACTGGCTTGGTAACTGCTGAGACCAATAACTCATTGACTTGGTAACAGAGAGCAAAATGTTTGTTTATAAAATATTTACACTGATTAAGATTGAACAGCAGCGAAGCAACTGGCAGCTAGTCATGCAAGGGCAAAAACAAAATGGCGGTGATGGTGAACAGCAAAAGCCAAATAAGCAACGAATTGAACGGAATTGAATTGAATTGAGTTGTGTTGTGCTGTGCTGTACTGTGTTTTTATTTTTATTTTGTTTTCTTTTCAGCTTCATTGTGCTGTGTTCGGCTGCTGGCAATTTAAATTCAAATATCCTGACGGCAGGCAGACACTTGACTGCTGACTGTGGTACTCACCGCACGACGTGCTTATGCCGCTCGACCCAATACTTGATAGCGCTGCGCACCATCATTTCCTGCTTCTTAGTGAGTCCATTGGGATTGGCGCCATTCATGCCGCCGGTGAAGCCATTGCCATTGCTTTGGAAACCTTGCAGTGTCGATGGCGCACGAAATTGTGCACCCCAATCGGCTTTGGAGCTGTAGATGCCCGACATGTCCATATCGGTGGTGGGCTCCTTTTCTGCTTTGTGAATGCGGTTAGCAAACAATTGGCGCCTACAACAACAACAACAACAACGACAACTTTGTTGCACACAATGCACACTTACCCTCGTTCTGTATTAGCTCTGACTTTGAGTTGGCCGACAAGGAGCGAAAGAGTGCAGCCGAATTGGGTCGATAGGTGTCCAACGAGGCGGATAGCTCCATTAGTGGCTTCATAATGCCTTTGAGATGTTGCAATTGCTCGCAGGCGAATATTAGCCAGGAGCAGAACATCACATCGCACAGATTCGCATGCAGCATCGAGAAGAGCAAATAGTAAACCTGCAGCGCAAAACTAATCATATAGAACATGCCTTTGCCCGCATTCCACGGATAGAAGGACTTGATGGGCAGACGCGGTATCTCAACGGTTATTGTGGCATTGGTCTCCTTATCAAAAGCGAACTTCACACTCTCACCGAAAAAGGTAATCGTTGTCCAAGCTACAATATTCAAGCGCAGCATGGCGGCATTAAGTGCAATCAATTGAGCGCCACCGACACTCACCTGCGGCCGAGGCCACCGTGGTCAGCATGACCAGGAACAGCAGCTTACGCATTTTGGATAGGGCAATCGAATGATAGCGTGCATCGGATTCGGCAAAGAGCGGATGCGAGTTCACCTGGTTCCAAATGTTCAATGTTCTGGAATTAATGGGAAATAGCTGATTAATGCGTGTGCGCGCGCCCAAGCATTCAACCAAGTAAGTCAGTCAGCCAGTCAGCCAACAGCAGGTCCATTAGCCTTGGCGGCGCATTTAAAGCGACGCAGACGCCAGCTGACATGTTTAATTAATTTCAACTGTCGCTTAAGCATTACCAAGGCAAACTTCCGCTGAAACTGTCTCAACCCACACACACACACACAGACAGACACAGACAGACACTCACCTGTAAAAGTTCTTCTGGGTAACGGCCAAGTATATGAACTTGGTAATGCAATGCGTGAAGAAGAGCGTCGTTATCGTATTGCCGGACAGCTCGTTCACCTCCTCGGCGTTGAGCGCCATGTTGACCAGTATGAATATGAACTGCATGGTGATGAGCACCAAGTGTACCGATGAGTAGATCTTCTTAATGAACGCCGACCCACCGGTGAAGTTGTGCATAAACAGTCCGGTGTACTTCATGTCCTTGATGTTCGGCATCAAGTCGGCCACGAGGCCCACATACTTGCCCGGCTGCATTGTTGGGGCCGACATCTGAAAAGGCGCAACAGAGCTAATTAAAAATGTTATTGCTGTCGCTTGGCTGTCTGCCTGTCTCGGCTGGGCCCAGCTTGGCCATGCTTGGCCGCTTGTCAGCTACGCGTAGCAATCGTGATTTATGGTTAGGCGAGAGTTCACTGCTGTGCAGCCAAGCTGCGCAAATGTTAACAAACGATTTGACACTTTGCCTAGACGGGCTGGCAGCAGGCTACGGGAACACGGGAGGCAATGCACGCCTGCTGTAGGTAGGCCAAAGCCGCGTCGTTAATAAACTAATCCGGGGCCAACGTTTGTCAGCTTACTTAATTAGGATTCGACAGCTTTTCATGCTGGGAAAGTAACTAACAAAAGAAAATGCCAAACGGCCAGTGGCGAATGAAGTCTAAGCATAAATCAGCAGCTAAGCCTGAGCAATCAGAGCTGCGGTTAGGAATGCAAATGTGCAACTGGGTTAGACTATTATGGCAGACATTTTGAAATCCAAAAAAAAAAAAAAAAAAAAAATTTAAAGAAAAAACAGTAAAATCGCAACAAAAAAGCCAACTTAAACAATTAATATTAAGAGTGAAAAATATAAGTTTTCTTAGACAAAATGAAACTCACAAAAGGGAGAAAAAAGAAATTAATCAACTAAATGTTTGGCAATGTGGTTTTTTAAACAAGCTTTGGTTTTAATTCTTTAAGAAAAAAAAAAGAAGAAGTCTCAAGAGATTTCAGCAAAACAAAAAACGTCAATGACATTTATTCAATTTAATCATGTGGACCCCATAAGACATAGAAATTTGAATGACGTACACAACACCGGACACTACTTGGGTCAGATACCAATTTTGATAAATCCGACGCCTTCTTGACTTTTACACACAAATACGAAAACCCGCCGCCATCGCCGCACACCACGGCATCCGACTAAAGACAACGACTGAAGAAGTTGCGTGGCTTGCGTCGGGTGCTGCAGCGCGTGCATGGCCTGCTGCGTGGCGGCACACGGCTGCGGCTGCGGTTCCGACGGAACTTGTACGTGCGCGTATTCGAATTCTCTTTGCGGCGGCGTCGACGCCTGCGTGAAGTTCGGCTACTGCTAACACTGCTACTAAACTCTGTACTGCGATCCCTACCCAGTAGCAGCACGTCACTCTGTGATCGACTGGCTATGGGCGCCGGATTGATGCAGGCCTTCATGGGCACTACAAAATACAAATTGTCCTGCATGTGCAGGACACCCGTGCGCGTGCAATTGTCAATTGTGTCAATGATGACATCCAACATCAACGGCGTCATGGGCTTCTTCAACGTTTCCTCCATTTTCTTAATGATATCTTCGAAGCTGCTTGGCGTGCTCAGATCATTAAGAACCCTCATCAGTATGGTATCGGTTTGATTCGACATTGTTTCGCATACGGCAATCGTATAACGATCGAATTAAGAAAAAGAATTTTGTAAAAAATATTTTTAGATTAAAAAGACTTTTTTTTCCAGCCCTTCAATCGACAACGACTGAACGAAAACTATTTTTGCTTTTTAATCGGGCGTCTTGTTAAATGGCTATGACAGCATTTGAAAAGTTCAGTTCAGTTTGACAATTTTCATTCAAAGTTTTTTCTTGGCACACACTTCCTACCTTGCAAAGTTGTTTTCAGCAGTTGCTTATTTTTCTCAAAAAAAAATTTTATTATTTTTAATTTGCACAACTTTTAGTTAGTAATGTTTTTTTTTTTAGTTTATTTTTGTCGTTTTTTGTTTTTTTTTTTTTTTTTTGCTTTGGTTATCACAATAAATATTCTTAAATAAGTTTAGCTGTTTTCTACATCTTTCGCATGTTTTCGTACGTTTTCGCGTAAAAGTTTAATTAAAATCTGATAAACTGTGCAAACTGCTGCTGAAACTGCTTTCGTTTGCGATTTCGCCAGAAGTCTGTCTTAATGTGGCAAAGTTGTTTTTCGATTTACTCGACGTCTTTTTTGTTTTTTGGCGTTTGCGTATTCGTTCTCACTTTTGCACTGCGAGTTAGTAAACTTAATTTCGACTTGCTACCTAAGCGTCGCCTATGGAAATGAAATCAAAATATGAAATGTTGTAAACTTTTCTTAAAGAAAATTGTTAAAAATTTTCAAATCGAAAAGTAGAAAAATAAATTACATGGCACAATGGCGACGTGTACTTAAAAGATTCCCACGCTTGACCAAGACAAAAGAACGCCCTCACGCACACTTGGCACACAGCAAAGCACGCATAGTCTAATACAGGGACGACCGCAACAACAACAACAGGCCGCAATAAAACCATGACACTTAGAACATTGTTAATGAAAATTTATTATTGGCCAATATACATATGCGTAGTTGAAATTCATTCATTAAATATGCCTTTTTAGTTTGCTTATAGGATCCAAAGCCATGTTTTTAGTGTCACGGACACTTTATGGCCGCTGAAAATGGAAACTTCTGCTGCTAAGCCTGAATATTCCCACAATTAAAAGGAACGTTGCTTTTCTGCTTGATTGCCTTAAATTTGTAATTGTAGACATATGCAAAGTTTCGCGAACTGGCAGTGGCTAATACTCACAGTGCAGCACAGTGAGCGCTTGCGCTTTTCGTATGCGTATGCGTAATATTTTTACTGGCTACTGCCTCACCCTTTGACGATTGCGCTGAGCTTCTTAACAAATGTCTTATTTGCGTTTTATTTCCTCTTGTTATTTTTTGGTTTTTTGGTTTTTTTTCTTTTTTGCTTTTTTTTTTTTGTTTTTTATTGTTTTTTTTTTTTGATTTGTTTGCATTTTCAGCTTTCGACCTATGCAAATTTTAAGAGCTACGTTTATTTCACAACAAACACATATACATATTTTAACCTTAAGTGGCCTTGGTTTAGCTTGGCTAAGTTTGTGTGAAATTGGTTTGGCTCGTAATGTGTGAGTTACTATTCGGAGGGCATTTGTACCCGACTTGTCTGCTTGCTTCTGTACATTTATGTATGGTTTTCTGGGAATTTGTTAACTTGTTTATTGCTGTCTGTACAGGGTGCGCAGTCAGTCTGTGTGCCTTTAAAGCGATAAAATATAAACGCAAATACAAGCAATTGCACGAAAAATCCAACTTATCACTTATTGGCACATAAGCAAAAAGATGCCCTAGAAGTATGCAATATTTTTTTTTAAAGATTATGAGTCGCTTTTACCCTGTATATGCTACTTTATAGCTAACAGCTTTAAAATATTAAATAGGTGCTGGTCGCAACAATAAATAGCGGAGTCACACACTGCGTGCATGCTAACAGCCAAAATACACAATCTTTATGAACAAGCCATGTACATATATTGTGTATGCTTTTGCTCGTATAGATTTATACAGATACATTCTTGCCTAAACACGTAGCGTATCCGATAGGATTTAATATCAGTTTACATGTTAGACACCTAGATATATTTTTTTTGTGCATAATTTAGGACCAACTGGCGGTTGTACGCGCATATACATCTGCACGTTCAGGCTCACGCACGAGCAACAACACAACAATAATGTTAAGCACGCAAACGTGAATAATCAAAGCTGCCGAGATAACAGCCTCAACAACAACACACACGCACGCACATGCAGACACTCGCATGGCATATGGGCATTTGGGCACATGCATACCCGAACATTCAGTTATAAATTAATATATACCCGCTTCTGTATGCCGCAATGGGTTTTGATAATATTGATTTAACATTTAATTGCCAGAACCAATGTGCGCGAGCATGTGTGTGTGCTTGTGGCGCTTGTGTATGTTTTTCTGCTTACCAAGCTCATTTGCATATGCCGCTGCACACTCGCACACGCTGCTGTACTTTCACTTCGACTTGTATTTGTATCTGTGAATCTGTGTCTGTTTCAATGTGTATGTGTGTGTGTGAGTGTGTATTTTAAATTATGCTGATATGTGCGATTTTTAATGTTATTTACATTTTCCTGTTGTTGTCATTGTTGCTTTTTCCACGAAACAGAAGCAAAATATTAACAAGCAAGAGAAATGATTTAATTAGGTTAGGCGCGCAAGTGTGAAATATTTTCGAGCTTTGCTTTGGTTTTCATTTTTTGTCTTTTTTTTTTTTTGTTTTGTTGGTTTGAGCGGATTTACAAATAAAAAAGCAATTTAAATACGTTCAAGAAAAAAAATAACACGCGCATGCAAATAAGTGCTGAGTGTTTAATATATTCAATACGCACTTTTTAACGCCGCCTGGCATGTCTATATGGATTACACCTTACGGCGCTTGGGAATAACGAGCTGAGAGCTCTTTGCCTGCCCACGTTTAAATTGCTTTTGGTTTTGTATAAATAAAAGTTTAAACGATTTTTTTTAGCTACAAATTGCGTTAATTTTCTTTTGAGTTGTCTGCTGAGCAGAAGTTGGCAAAGTTTTTAAGCTTAAAGTTTTGCCTGTAATACTTTTTGGCATGGCATTAATGTTTATTCTTTGAAAAGTACAATCACGAGCATTAAGCCAAACATTCGCGGCGCAACATGCTAATTAAATATCATTATCAAAGTCTACACGCCGCATGCTTCAGTACAATGCACCTTTTGAGTCTGAGTTGAGTTGGCTTGAGTGTTCTGTAGGCTCACTTAGCCCAAAGTATTTTAATACGATTATACGACACAAGCACATATGCTTCAACAAATTACAGACAATGTTCGTTCGCTGGTTGGCAAAGAAATTGTTCAGTGAGTTTTTATGTTTTATTTTGGGCTCTAAGAAAAACTTTTCCAGCTCAATTATAAATTGCAACTAAATCGATATGTTTGACACTTGATATAATGATGTCATTATAATAAGGTTGATTGAAAAATTCAACTTCTTGATACTTACATTTCAATGCGTCAGAAAGAAGTACAAGCAGTCTGGGCTATGAAAGTACAATGATAAGAAAAGGCATTCAATTAAAAAGTTAAAAAAGGCTTACAAAAATGCTAAAACATTTTCTTCATTTTCCACATTCACATAAAAATACAACATAGAAAAACGTGCCCAAGTCGCCTAACTGGCGCATCTATAAGTACAAGGATGCCTTATGCCTTGCAGCATTTGAAGCCAGTTCAAGGTTCGCCTACACTCTGCCAGCCACTCGGCTTAACCCTTAACAAATCATTAACCAAGAAAAGCATGTTTACCGAGATGCATGAATCGCAAGCCTTAAATACACACCCAGCCACGCACACAGACAGGCAGCAAGGAACACAGGAGCCATGGCCGGGCAATGGAATAATTTTTATAGAGCTCCAATCAGAAATCAATAGAACCCAAATGCGTTAAATGACAACATTCTTTTGGCCATTTTGGCAGTAATCATTTGCCACATAAAATGTGTAGCCGTCATTCGTAAATTCAGAAAGTATCCTTCTGCTTCAAATCCGTTTTTTCCTTGTCTTTTTTCATCTGTGTTTCTTTTATTGTACTACCTCTTTCAATGCCATTTTTTTTTTTTTTGGTTTGGCTGCGAAATCCAATGCCACGCACACTGCGCACAGCACTGTCAGGCACGCAACCAAACCAAAGTCGTCATCATCGTCATTGTCAACGTCGTCATCATCGCTATCAACATTCTTACAGAGGCACGGCACGCACGAATTTATGAGCGCAGTAAATGTTTGTACACAATGTCGCCAACTGCTTTGAAAGCGAATAAAGCAACCATAAAGCGACGACCCGCCAAGCGAACGCACAAAAGAAGAAGAAAGCAACACAAACGAACATCGCGGCAGCGGCAGCTCATGTGACCCCACTTCAGCCACAAAATGGTGGAATACCGACCATGCGGTGTGCTCAGATAGTCGCAGCTCTGGCAGCAGAGCATCGGCAGCATTGACTGCGCCGACAGCAGCAGCAGCTGCAGCACATACGTGTGTATGGTATATGGCAAAGCGGTACATGAGCTCTTCTTTCTGTTGCTGTTGTTATTGTTGTTGTTTGTGTTGTTGTTGCTATTCTAGTTTTTGTTTTTTTGTCGAATTGTGTGCGGTATGGCAAAGTTGACGTTGTCATAAGAAAAATGTGAAATATCAAAAGAAAATTTATTATTATTTATTTTGCAAGCGAAAAGATTGCCACGGTAGTATGAGTGACAACAACAACAATAACAACAGTACTCTCATATTACATAAATCGTGCTGGCATACGTGCGTGTGTGGCATTGTCCTGTCTGCTAATTCAAAGACCGGAAGTCGTTCTGCGCACCAGTGCCAGAAGTTGAATGCTAAAATTTATTTGTTATTGTTATGCCTGACGCTCAGTGTTCACTTTTGTTCTTGTCGTTATTGTTTTTGTTGTTGCTGTTGACAATTTTTCTTTTTTTTTGTTTTTTTTTTTTGACATGTTGTTCGATTGTTTACTTGTCTTTACGTGTACTTTCTAATAACAACAATAACAATAACCAAAAAAGAAGAAGAAGAAAAAAGAAGAAAAATCGGAAATAAAGACAAAGAAAAAGAAAAATCAAGTAAAACAATAAATTATCGCACGCAAAGTCAGTTGCCAAAACTGAAACCCAAAGTAATGCCAAGCAAATCAAAGCTAAGTAAAGCAACGCGGTAAGTCCAACTGCTTAATCTTCGCGCAATTTCTTAACTGCTTTCGCTTAGCTTCGACTCGCGTTTGGCGGCTTGACGCCGCATAACACTCATACGCCAAGCTGTGCACATTTTTCTGCATTGCTGTGGCATGCCATGTAGGGTCTTGCTTCCGTTTCGCCTTTTGGTCACAACGTTGCTGTTGCTCCGACTATTTTTGCTTTCGATTTGCTTTCGCTTTTATAAAGCAACAAGAGCGCAACGCTGTAATTTTTCATTTATTGATAAGCTCTTTCGAAATTCGAAATTCGACGCTCTTGCCAAGCAGTGTTCGCAAAGCGCAAGTCGTGTTGTTTGTTTAGTGAGAGCCAAGCAATGTGTGAGTTCAGAACAGAGTTGCCAGCATGTTGAATAAACGTTTAAGTTTATATTTGCTAAACCCGTATAATACATATTAGGTAAGCCAAGCAATCTGGCAATGTTTGTTCATGCATTGCAATGTAGCACACTCTCTCAGCAAATTTGCACTCTCACATTGTGATACTCTGATTCTTAACAAAATTGCGCTCTCTTGGCGTCTAACCATGTGCGATTGCGAGAATGAAGTCATGCTTGTGTCCGCGACATACAAATTCAAGACAAATAACTTCGATTGAACCCAGTCAAAAATGGTCCATCGACGTGACATGTGCAGCATCCCGGACGAATAAAAAGCAGCAGGCAAATTAAAGATAAAGAAGAGAAGAAAATAACAAAACGAGCAAGCGAGCGAACGAACGAATGAATGCGTATCGAACTGAAAATGGAATGTGCATGTGAACAGTGGCTAAAACAACAAGAGCAAGAACAAGAACAACAAGAACAGCAGCAGCAGCAGAAGCAGAAGCAGAAGTAGCAGCAAACGCAACAACAACAATAGCGTTAACAATAAAAAGAAACACAGTTGGAGTGTTGTCATCATCAAACTCAACTTTGGTTACTTTTTTTTCTATCGTTCTTTGCTTTGAGTTTTGTCTCGCTTAAGCGTTTTGCATGCGTACGTGTTTGGTATTGTTGTGTTGCTGGTCGTTAGCGTCGCCGTTGCCGTCGTCGTCGTCGTCGTTGTCACTGTCATTCCCGTCTTGGTCGTGGTCGTGTTGGTCGTGGTCGCGGTCGCAGTTGTTGTGCTTTATGCAAGTGGTGCCAAGAAGCAGCAGCAGACGTGCCAGAGGCGCAGTGAACTACTGCTGCGCTTGTTAGTCCTAAAAGCACGCAGCGGGCCAAGTGATAAAAAGTATTTGTAAAAAAATATAGAAAAAAAAAGAAAAGTAAATAAATAAAAAAAAAAAAAACAAACCACAAAAAGACAAAAAAAAAAAACAAACGCAAAGCAACAACAAAAAGCATTTGAAGAAATGTATTATAAAATCACATGAAGCAGCTGCAGGAGAAGACAACAACAATAACAACAACAAAAATATTAACAGCAGCAAGCAGCAAGAAATGAAAGTAGGCAAAATGGAGAAATGATATTTGAATAGCAGGAGCAGCAGCAGCAGCAGCAGCAGCGTCGGCAGCAGCAACAACAGCAACAACAGCAACGGCAACAACAAGCAGCAAAGTTGTGCAAAAGTGTCTGTGTCTGCTTGCGGATTTATGCAGCGTTAGTTACATAAGTAATCAGGCAAAGTAGGCGAGTGGCTGCTTTACGGTAGGTACTTAATGAATATACGACATTTCTGTTGACTTGTTTATTTGTATTTCTTGGTTTTTCAAATTTTAAAATTTTTTTTTTTTTAATTTTGTAAGTTTGGGTTGGCAAAGTCAGCAGGCAGCAAGGCAACAAAAAAAAAAATCATGAAAGCAAAAGTGACCATACAAGAACAAGCATAACAACAACAACAACAACAAGCTGTAAGCCAACAAGTCGTGAGTGTGCAAATGGCGTCTGCTTTGGTATAACAAACAAATTACGCATACGACGTGTTAAACTGTTACAGCGCAAAGCAAAACTGTACCCTTATCAAAATGCCTGCCTTTTTAATCTTTTCTGTTATTTCACTTTCTTTTTTGTGGCAGTTGGTTGAGATTTTTTTTTTTTTTTTGTATATTTTTCAGTTTTGCAAATTACACAACAATTCAACATGAAAATGGTTGCTCTGCGCCAAGCAACTAAACTGACCTGTCACTTGTACGCTTGCCAAGCAGCAAGCAAAGCGTGTGCGTGCCCGCTGTGTCGAATATTCAACGCAATGCGTTGGGTTTACACTTGGCCGTGTGCTTGGGTGGCAACTACATGTGTGCATGTCTAGGCGTGCCGCAAGCGCCAAACAAATTAAGCACAACTAAAGCAACATATATGGCAGCTTTGTTTAAAGTAACCAAGAACAGCCGCAATAGCAGCAAAGGCCACTACAACAAAAACAACAACAGCAGCAACACTAAGAGCATTAACAACAGCAACAATGCTCATTATAGCACACCTCTAGAGGCGTGGGCAAAGCAGACTTGCGCAGCTATAGTTGCTTGTTAGCAGTAACAGCAGCAGCAGCAGCTAAAGCTTTTACTACTTTTAGTGCTCTTGGCTTACAGATTTGTATGTGTGTGTGTCTGTGGCAGATGGGCGCAGAATTGCTGTTATGAATGCGTATGCGACACACAACTTCACAAGCTGGCAGCGCACAAAGTGGGCGCAGCTGCTGCCTGTTAAGTGTGACCGTTACGTGTTTGCGCTCAAGTATGATGAAAATAGGCGCCGCGTGTTGAAAAGCGGTATTTGCACAATTAAATTGGGTACAAAGTTTTAAAGCAGTTGTCGGTAGAGCTTATAAGGCTTTAGCAAACAAAAAACACACAAAAAAGGTTGATGAATAATAAAAAAGAAATTGGCCAAGTGCGTTTTTTTTTGTGCTTTAAATGCTATTTAAATTCCATCAGCGCTAAAAACTTAAAGTTGTCTGATATAACAATTAAAAAGCCGTCTTGTGGCAACAGTTTATTAGAGAGAAAGATCGCACGAAAGTATGCTACAAATTTTGGCTAGGGAAAATCGCAAAAATCTACGCAGCAAAAAACAAGGAAAATAACAAACAAAAATTTAATTGGCCTTAAATGAAATACAGGCGACCGCAATTAAATAAATATTACAATGTAAAACAGACGCGGCACTACAAAATGGCAACGCAATGCTGAAACTGGCGCCGAACTAGGCAAATGTACGAAAAATACGCAAAAATATGCGTAGCTTTGTGCTGCATGAAAGTGTCTAATTAAGTTGTTGCGGTTGTTGTTAATATAACGCCTGTGGTTCTTCATTATTCTTTTTTTTTTTTTTGTTCTGTTTTTTGCTTTGTTTTGTTCTGGTACCCAAATGTTGTTATTTTCGTGGTGCTGCTGTTAAGCAAATAATGCCATAAACATAAAATTTTACATGCCAAGGCACAACAAGCAAAGAGCGAAAAAAAAGGCAACCCAAAACCAAATCAGATGACAAAATGACAGTAGAGCGGCAAGCGCAGGCGACATGCGTGGCTGGAAGGCACAATTTAAAGTGCTACGAGTAAATTGTAAATACATGTGGCAAACGCACAAGAACAAAAGAAAATAGCAAATAGAAAAGCCAAGACAAAGTTAAGCAAAAGAAAAGGTAAAGCAAGTCACACAAAAAAGTATCAAGTTGCTGCCTTCTTGCTTTTCTAAGCACAAAAGGTTGCACTTAAACAAAAAGCAAGGCCTTTGCATATAAAAACTCCTAATGATGATGGATTAACTGTTTTGCCAACTGATGTGCATTAAAAAACCAAAAAAAATCCGAAAAAAGAAACACAACAGCTAGCGAAAGGATATGTAGCACAAGGAAGTGAAACTTTAGCAACAGGAGCAACAGCAGCAACAAGGCAAAAAAGAGCTTAGCAAGTGGGATATGAGCTGGCTGCGCTTGCATTTGCTCGCACATTCATCATTGTTTGTGCATTAATTATTAAAAACACAATGTGCAAAAAACTTATACGCTTCGCTTGCTGCTTAGTGCCGCAAACATTGATTAAGTGTGCATGCGCAGGCGAGGGTGTGTCGGTCTGTGGACGCGTTGTTGACATGCGGTCGCCTACAGACGCCAACTTTTTACTATGCACAGCGCATAGTTGGCTTGAGTTTGGGCTGGGGTATGGGTAAGGGTATGGGTTTGTGCCGGTGCCTGTGCCTGTGGGTTTACTTAACGCTATTGCAGTACTTGAGGTTTTTCCCCCTACTTGCACAGCTGCGGTTGTGCTAATGACGATAATAATTTACAGTTAATGGAGTCTACAATTTTGAATTTAAAGCGAAACGTTAAATGGCATACACAAGCCATCATTTGACTAAACTACATAATAAATATATATGTGAGATAAGCGCAGCTGCAAAAACCGCATCTAATTAAATATTAAAACCGAAATACATCAGCCGTTACATTAGCGCAAAACAACTTAAATTATTAAGAACTTATTTACAGTTTTCTCTACGCGCTGCTGCTGCTTTGCTTGTTATTTTTGTTGTTGTTGTTTTGTTATGCTTGCAAAACAAAAAAGAAGTAAAAAAGAAAGAAAGGAAAACGCTTATTAAGTTGAATATATTCACACATAGTGGCAGGCAATAATAAGCCAAAGTGATTTAATAAAACGTCAACGCGAGCGACAGCAAATGTAAGCGGCCGAGAGAGAGAGAGAGAGAGAGAGAGAGAGATAGCGAGTGAGTGAGAAAATTAGCAAACAGCTTGAAAAATAAAAGCAGCTAAATGAAAATCGCTTTTAATAGCAAAAATGATTGCCAAATGGAACGAGTTTTGTGTCAGCAGCCCAACAAAAGGGTTGCCGATGCCAGTAAAACATGAAGGAGCGGGAGAGAGAAAGAAACCTTAGAAAAAAAAGGAACAAATACCAACACACAAAAAAGGAACACAGTGAAGTACACGATGGCAATCAAAGCAATTAACAATACAAAGAATGCTTTTGCAATGAAGAGGATTAAAATGCTGTCAGCTCAAGCCATTTAGTCAACAGAGCAGCGTAACAGCGCCGACCAGGACCAACTGGCGATGTGAGCGGCTTGGCGGGGCAGGTAGGCAGACGAGCGTACAAGTTTAATGGCTTTTGAAATGCTTAGAAAATGTTACAAAATGTTTGCCCATTAAATACGCACACAGACAATTTTCAAGAGCTGAGCCGACAAAAATTTGGCCAATTTTGCGCACAAACAATTAACAAAAAAAAAAAAAACAACAACGAAAATAGCAACAAAAACATAAAATACAAAATGGCAAACGAAGAAATGCGCAAAAAGCATACAAAAATAATAAAATAAACAAAAAGACAAAAAGACAAGAAAAAGAGAATGCTGTCAAATGTCAGCGAGTTGGGGATTTGCTATATGATTGCATAGACTCGAAAAACGACAAACAAAAAATAAAAAAAAAAGGTAGAAAAGTTTTGAAAGTAATTTTGATTTTCGTTTTTTATCCCCCTGCCATATTCCTTCCTTTTGATTTTTTTTTTTTGGTTGTTAAGGTCCTGTTGACCAGTATGGAGCATATTATGCCGCACCATCCGCAAGAGCAACGAAAAGCGCTGAAAAGTTTCATTTCGGTTTTGTTTTGTTTGCGTAAATTGGTTTAATGGAAAAGCGCTTTTCAAAATGTTGTTTAGCCAACATGCAGCACACAAACGAGAACACTAAACAAACAGGACCCAACAGCACAGGCGGAGTATTTGGCTGCGTAGGCGTTGGCTCAATGTGCCACACGCTTTCAAACGAACGCAGGCGGGCTCTTGTGTTCTGTTGTTGCCCCTGGTTGCCTTTTGTTGCCAGTTGTTGCCAGTTGTAGCCGGTTGTTAGACTAATGTAGGAGTACTAAGGCCGGCTGGGTTATTTGTTATGCCCCTTGTTGCGCTGGCTGTCAATGAGAAATAAATATTTGTGCTTTTCCTTTTCCTGTAGGTGGCCTGAAGCGCCATTGACTAATTCTTAGCAGCTAAGCGCGCAATTAAGGCATCAATCAAATGCAAACCTTTTAATGCAAATAAATATTTCGAATTTGCGTTTCATTAGCAGCTTATTGCAGGTCATTGTTCGATGTATGCGGCAACAGAGCCAATGCTTTTGTTTGTTTAAGTAAGTACGTTCAACATAGTGCAGCCGCAAAGTATGCTACAGTTTTTGCAACGACCGCATATCAGAAGTTTAAGTTTCAGTTTAAGTTTGCATTTGATATTAGCACAGACACAAGTTTCCAGTTCATAAAATGTCAGTTCTTGTTGGCTTAAGTTTTTGTCATGCCTTGAGTTGCTCCATTCTCTGTACATGTAGCTTGTGGCTTTTTTTTTGCATTGCGCACTCTAAGCCAAGTCCTAATGTGGCCTTATGACCTGCTCATGTTCGGCATTACTTACAAGTCAATTCAATTTTATTGTCTGCACAATTTTCGTTTATGCCGCACAAAATCAAATTCAATTCTTTTACCTACACTCATAGTATAGGCAACTAGAGCCAGTCTATATAGAAAAATGTTTTTTTTTCCGTTTTTTTTTTTTTTTTGTGTTTATTTTCTGTGGGTTTTGTTGGGATTATGTACTGCAAAGTCATTGACTTGTGTGTTGCGGTTTCGTTGCATAGAAGTGACTATTACAGTTGAGTTGCTCGAAAACTTTCGAGCAAAAGGATTACAATTTTGTAGCTAAAACAAAAAAAAAAAAAAAAAGTGAAACTAAAAGTGTTTGTTTAATTTAACCAGTTTTTGTATTTGTTTTTTATGCATGATTGGACAAAAGTCACCACAAGTTTGCTAAATGCACTATTGTACTTGAGGGTTGATAGTTTTGCTCTACATTTGCTTACTCTGCTCAGTTTGATTCACGTAACTTGTAAGTAAAGGAAGTCGTGCTATAAAAAATCGAATGTTGCTTATATGCGAGAACATGCTAGGATGTTTATGTATTACACTTAGTATGTAAAAACGTAAGGTGCAGCATGTTGCAGGAGTAAGAAACATTTGAAAGCCATATGGATTTTGTATTTGGCATATATGGTGTTTGATTATTTTTTGGCCTGTCTTTTAGCAATACCGAAAATTAACTTGAAGACAGATTTAATTTGCTAAAAGCTAAGAAAAAATAAAAAAAACTATAAAAAAAATCCCTCTTAATCACAATAAATTTTTGAAGCTTTTTTAATAGCCAAAGTAAGCGTTCAGCAATTACTTATATATGTAGAAGTCCATGCTGCTTTATGACGCCTCCGAATAATTGTGTTTTATTATAAGCGACGTAGGCACGGCGATATTGTCTCTGTGGCACAACGCAATTACACAATTTGCTTATTGTCATCCCAGGCAGGTGTTAAATAATGACTCAAGGAAATAAATATATACATAGATAAATAAAAACTTGGTCGTTCGCCAGCTAGGAACATGGTGTGTTAAGTACAGGTAAAATGCCATCGCATGGACAGTAAATCTAGTGCAAATTTAGAATTTATTTCTTAGCAAGCAATATAAGAGCTTAGGAGGTGTGACCACGACGCAATAAAAACTTTTATTGCCAGTCACCTTCTCGCTTGGGCTACAGAAAGCAATTAAATTTTATGCATGCTAAGCAAATAGGAAGCAAGAAGCCTTAAAGTAGTTACCATTACCGCAAAGGTTAAAAAATCGTTTAGAAAATAGCAAGTTGAAAATTGCATACTTAAATTTAATAAAGCGAGGAACTGTCAACCGAGAGCTATATACAATTAACTCTTAACAGGGTTTAAATTCATACAGTTTAAAAAGCGCTGCTTGGCTGTCTTGGCAGTAAAACTTAAACTTTAAACTCTTGATCATCAAACTGTACGCTTCACCGTTCTGCTTTAGCAGCAGCAGAGCATATCTAGGGAATATTAATAATAAAATTTTTAATAGGCATCAACAGCAATTAAACTGAATGCCTTTGCAAATTAACAGAGAAATTTCATTGATTAAAAATAAAAAAAACACTGTTCAAATACATTTGTTACGACTTGGTATGCATAACAACGTAAATGAATCAGTAATAAAATCAATAAAAAATTATTACATTACAAAATCATCAACCAGTGGCAGGGTTTGCTGAAAAACGCATAAATGAATTCACAGTTCGCACATAAATTCCGCTTCATAAAACTGCAGCGCACTGTGAGACCAAATAAAAAATTACTCCAATGAATGCCTAAAAAAACAATACACATTTGAGATTTTACGAAATGATGTTCATAAATTGCGCAATATTGTTATTCAATTTGCATTTTTTTCCCCTTTTTTTCAACAAGTTGACAGATTTATTAACATTTTCTGGGTCAAGCTATACAGCCTTGCCGCTGTGCACAATGAGTACATGTGTAAACGAAGCAAAAGCTATTAAAGTAAAATCAAAACTTACAACTGCAATGAGAGCAAAATAATTTTAAAAAAAAAATAAAATAAATAAAAAAATAAATACAATTTCAGCTATTCAAAAATGTATTGCACAACTATGCAAAAAAACTGGGAATTTATGGCTTATACAACATGGCCAAAACAACAGAAAAACAACCACAATAACAATAAAAGAATTTAAGACCAACAATGAGAGCAAGTATGACATAGAACATGTAATTTATAACAACAGAATGAGCAAACAAATGTACGAGTTCGAGTATTAAAGAAATTAAGTTAACACAATGAGAACCGAAAAGAAAGTAAAACAACAATAAAATGGCTTCATTTAGGAGCCAACAGAGCTGCAGCTGGCATTGCTCAACAATCCGCACAACCCACCGCACACTCTTCAATAATAACCAGAATCGAGCAGCAGCCAGGCATGCCGCACATGCTGACATGGGCGGCTGTGGCAGAGGGGCGGTGGTGCAGCTGCATAGTGGCATTTATCTGCTTTAATATGGACTACTAAATCGTAACCATTATTTAACTGTTGCCGAGCATACGTCGGTACACACAAGTCCACACTTGCCTGCGTCTACGCCTGCTTCGGCTCCGGCTCCGGCTCCAGCTCCTGCAGTTATGCATTTAAGACAGCACTTACGCTCGAGCAAGCTAAAAGTTGACCGCTTCTGCATTGCAATTGCAGGAATTCCATACATTTTGTTTTATGCTGTCTGCAGCTGTCTCTCTGAGCATTTTTCCATGCATATGCATGCTGTGCTAGCTAAGCCCCAAGCCGAGCTGCATGTGTGCATGCAGCTGGCCCGCCTGGATCTGGCGACCATCATTCAGTTCGCATTTAATGCCAGGCACAGTCAGGCGCAGTGGCAGGACAATGCCGTTACAGTTTGCACTTGGCGAGTAATTGAAGTTCAGTTTGGCAAAATGTTAGCAAGTATTTTGCTTGCTGCATAACAATTTCAATTGCATACTTTATATGAGTCTCAGTTTGAGTTTCAGTTTGAGTTTGATTTGGCTTTGTTGCTTGTTGCTAATAGCACTCGAGAATATATTTTGAGCAAATATGTTGAGGTACTTATAGTAATTTTCAGACTACGGTCAAGTATTTTGTTGCTGTGCGCTTCACTGCGTGAGCTTAATATAAATTCTATGTTGTGCATACGCCATATAAGCCGAAACATTTATTTCGCAACAAAAATACGAAAAGATGAAAAAGTTTGCATTTATGCACTCGTAACTTTCTGTGATCTTTCAAACGAGTGAATCTTTTGTTCAACCGAAACTTTGTGCATATAAACGCTTTGAATTTTCGCTGGCAGACAAAAGTTGGCAAACTTTGCTCTTTCGTTGACCAGCAATGACAGCATCGTAGTCATAAGAGAAAACAAAAAAAAAAAAAACCAAATGAAATAATATTAAATCTAAAATAAAATAAACAAAGTTTTCAATTTGCTTTTGCTTTCAAATCGAATTTATTTAAGCCATTTTGTTGGTTTCCTTTTAAAAGCAATAAAGTAGACACATCAATCAATAACATTCCATGTTTTGAAGTTCGCTTTGATGAAAAGGAAATTCTCATGGCATTTTAATGAACTGCAAATATGAAAATCAATGCAAAAATAACTTGCAATGAAATTTTTGCAATCTTTTGTGATGTTGGCATAAGTTAACCAATATTTTGTATAACTTATTTGGCATTTTCGTGACACGCTGCTTCAAAGGCAAACTGTGCAAACTGTGTGCGAGCTGTTCGTACCTACATTTAATTAATTACTTGCAAATATCCTTTCCGGCAGTGCCCTGCTGTGGACTAATAATGAAAATAGTTAAAGCTGAGTTTCAGCCAATCAAACAAAGTTGCATATTTAGTTGCGGTTATGCTAAGCATGAAGAAACTATTCATAAATGTTGCGATGTCTTGCCAACACCAAGCAGGAAACCACTCATTAGTCATTCAAGTCAAAGGGGCACTACTTTGTTTTAGAATGCTCTAAGCGCAGATGATGCAACGCTTTCCTTTCGAGTAATTACTTCAAAGCGGCAACCAAAGCATAACTGCGCATAAGAAAATTAATGTTCTCCCAGTCAAATACTTCGGATCAGTGTTTTTATATGCAAATAACGCATGATTTGAAAACGATTTGCCAGTTATTAGTTGCACACATTCATGCAACACAACATGCTTTATTAAATTATAAAATTTTAAAATATTTTTAACTTTCTAACAAAATTAATTGCAAACAAAAAAGATTTCGTAACACTTCATATCACGCACGCAGTAATAAATGTGCCTCAGTATGCTCATTAATTAAAAATACTTTAAAACAATTCTGTTTCTTTCTTATTTTTTGACAACCAGCTTAATTGATAAATGCCAAGAAGTTAAATTTAAACCACTTACTCATTCATGTACTTTCACATACGCAACATAAAAATATATTACACAGCAACAATTGCATGTGGCATACAAAAGTTTCACCAGCCACGTGGTGCATAAAATATAAGGAGGAGACTTGTGGGCGCGCTAATTAGCGCTTGGCTTAGGCAGCTCCAAAAAGCAAAATAAAAATATTTAAAAAAAGAAAAGTAATACAAACAATTTATACAAGCAAACTTCACCGACAATGGGCTGAGTTGATGTATTTGCATTGGTGTCTGACTTGGTCTTTAATATTCACTTGTGTTAAATAATTCTCGGGAAATTTAGCAACACAGGGGCAGCGCAAATATGGCATACTTCCTTGTATCGTGCGTGGCAACCGCAAGCCTCATTAACTCAAGGCGAAGAACATTTACAGCATACAAATAAAGTGGCTGCCTATCGCCTGCTGCGTATACGTAATATATATATCAGCAGCAGACATTAATCATACGCCACGTTGAAAACGAAACATAAAACGAAAAGCAGTTATAACCAAAGCGGCAATTGCCAAAAACAAACGAAAAAAAAGCAAAAAAAAAATAAACAAAAATAACTACATCATTTTCAGCATAACACAGCACAGCGCAGCTAAAACGAAACGAATGCCAAGTGGGCACACACACGTCCGGAACCGCAACCAATGGCAAATATTTTTGCGAAAAAATATGCCGAAATGCCAACAGCGGCACCAGCAGCTCAGTGCCAAACACATTTTGTCACTATCAGCATGACACAAGCGCATGAGAAGCCGACCCGGCAGCCCATACAAATGCGAATACAAACTTCATTTATAGTTTACTTGGCAAAATTTATGGCAGCACCGAGCTGAACGTGTGGGCAGTTGAAATGGTTCCTTTTATCGTTATTAGGTGCGCGCTGTTGCAATGCTTTGGCAATTGAATTTTCAAATCATTTTAGCAATTTGTGAAATTTCAGAATTTTCTGCATTTTCCAAATTTGAAGTGAAGAGATTTTGCATTAGTTGCACTCTCATATATTGTTAAATAACAATCTTTATTGACCTTAAAAACCCAAACAAAAGTAATGCGCGCGCTGCAGCATCTAAAACAGTGCAAGCTCTGAGCAAAAAGGGGTCCACATCTGCTGTGTTATGCTTTTTCATTTGCCAAATTTCATCCTTTGTTTTAACTTGAAGATTATCACATTCTACTTCTCGGCTTGCACGAGCTCCTTTTTACTATGTGAGACGTGATTTGCCAATTCCTTTTTCTTCTCGTCGGACTTATCGCGTTCGCGCTTCTCCGTCACTTTCACCTTGCCATCGATGCGAACCCAATCGTACGCATAATCATACTGTAAGTTTAGACTCTTGAAGAGCAGCTGAAAGATTTGTCGCAGATACAAATAATTTGGCTGTTCGACAAAATGTAAATTGCGACAGTAGCGTAGATACATTGTGAATTCGTAGGGTGATTGTGCGCAGAGTGTTTCCAGCGTCGTTGACATTTTCATTTCCGTGATTTTCTCATACTTTTGTTTTTTTTGCGATGCCTTAATACCCTGCCACGGCAATGAGCCGCGATAGAAATAAACTAAAATATAACCAACCGATTCCATGTCGTCTCTACGCGACTGTTCGATGCCCTGATGCGCATTCAGCGAGGCATAACGCGCCGTACCAATCAGATCGTACTTGTCGCGATAATTGATATGGACATGCGTATAGGGATCGCAGTACTTCTTCGCCAGACCGAAATCAATTAAGAACACTTTATTGCATTCGTGCCCCAAGCCCATGAGAAAATTCTCCGGTTTAATATCGCGATGTATGAGACAATTGAAATGAAGGAATTCCAAGCGTCCTATCATTTGATCGGCTAACATTAATATGGTTTTTAGGCTAAACGTGCGAAAGCAATAATTGAAAAGATCCTCCAGCGAGGGGCCCAATAGATCAACAATGAGTATATTATAGATACCCTCAACGCCATGGTAGCGATAGCGTGGAATGCCAACAGCGCCCTTTAGCAAACGATAGATGCGCGCCTCGTTCGGTAGCTGCGGCTGGCGGCCGTCGATCGCTTCCAATTTGATGGCAACATTTTCGCCATTTTGTATATTTTGGCCGAGATAAATGTCACCGAATGAACCATTACCAATTTTTTTCTGCACATTGTATTTACCAGCGACAATAATTTGCGAATTTTGCACACTGGCCATAATGGGGAAGTTTTTTTTACGATCTCCTGGTAACCCTGTAACGATTCTTTATATTGGGGTTTTTCTATTCAAAATTTGTTATTGTTATTGTTTTTGAATTGTATAGAACAGGAGAGCACGAGATAACTATACTTTATTTAATTTTATTTTTATCATAAACAAAACAAAGTCGGGTGAAATACACACAAACACATCTTCCAAATATACCAATTAGCTCATGCATTTGCAATGATAGCCCTTCGTCCGCTGATCATTGCATAATCTGGCTTGTAATAGAAAAAAACACACACACACACACACACTGTAACAATGTTTTGCCACTGAAAGTACAACATTTGCTGCGGTGCAGTTGTGGCAAATAGCTACACTTGGTATTGACATAGTTTTATGTCTATCCTCTCGGTAACGAGGGTGTTCAGTACAAATTTGCTGAGTCACCGTCACCGTCACTCGTCACGGTCGTTGTTTAATACGTTCTCCGACTCTCAGTCGCTGAGTGTGCATACGTTCGTCTGTGCTTGTCGATCGCCTGCTATGAAAAATCGTTCAATTACAACAACTAATTGTCGTTGTTGTTGTTACGAACGATTTGAATGCTTACTGTTTGCTATTGCTATGAAAAAACGTTCAATTACAACAACTAATTGTCGTTGTTGTTGTTACGGACGTTTTGTGCCGCATGTTGATATGAAGTTTTGTCTTTGAGCACAGAATAGAATGTGAGCGAAATTGACAGTAAAGCCTGCAACATTTGTAATTCACAAATATGTGAAAATTTACAATTGTAATCCAATCTATTATTTATCGAGATAGTCCTGTACATCGTAGTAGTTGATGTATAGGAGAAACTTTTTTTATTGCCGTATTTACTTTACAGGGCTGTTGCAAATAAGGGTGGGTACATTAAATAAAAATAAACATAAAACTATGTTACAATGTAACTGCGTGGAGCGCAGGTACTCGCTACCAGTCTACTGGTAGACTTTTAGGTTTTTTTTTAAACAAATTTCTCTTATATAGAATTATAAAATATATTCAAATATTTATTTTGCACAATTTTTTCCTGGTAATCATAGCTTAAAAAATGCCGGCTTAGGAAACTTCAAGTGAATCTTTTCTAGATTACCACATTGCAGCGCATCCTTTTGATTTTGCAACTTTAGCGAGAAGTGTTTTAATTCTCATTTTCAATGTGTGTGAATGCTCCTCGCCTTTAAGTTGATAGCAACACCCACAATGCGTTGCCAAACAACGGAAATTTATCAAACATTGAATTTCAAAGTAACTTTGCTCGGCATTAAGCAACAAACGCAGCAAGTACATAAAACGTTTTGATTGCTCATAAAAACCATATTGATTACACTCTGATTTAATGATATAGTGCAAAAGCATATCTTTTTTGGCCTTGGCAGCACTACACTTTACTCCTACATAATGCCACATTGCAATTTAGTAGCAGTTTCGCCCCGTTTAGTTAAGGCACAAATTTAATTTGAGTGTCCGATACTGATGGCATGCGCACACATTATGCTTGGCCCTTGGCATATTGGCAACCATTGCTTTGAGCACTTATTTGCTTAACGGGCATAATCCTGATCTTATGCATACATATATACTATACAATTTGCGCTAACGTGGAAGCCTTTAATCGAATACGATGTCGCAACGTCACGGTGAGTGGCTTAACAGCGCGTCAAGTTTCTTATAATTTAATATAGCAAATTTAATGTAGGAGGCCAAAGACGTGAGTTAGATTTGGAAAACAAAAAATAAAATAAAAATAATAATTTATATTTAGTTTCGCTTGATGTAGTGCAACATTTAATTAAAAGAGCCAAACAAATAATCAAATTCTGTGCAGCGCAGTGATTTGCTTACTTCATTTGCTTGTGTAATGCGTTGCCGCGTGAATGGCAAAAATACTTGATGGATAATTGCCCGCGGCCAGGTCTACGCTGCTTTGTTGTACTGCTCATAATAAATATGCCAATTAAGAACGGAAGATAAACGAAAATGGATGCAGAGTAGAGTGTGCGCCATTAAATGTAAGCAGCGTGAGAATTGCAAATGTACACGAGCGCACAATTAAAACGCTATTAATTAGCGTATCAACGTCTTTTTGGCCAACCTAACTCGCTGCTGTCTCTGCCTTCCTGTCCGCCTCGCTGCCAGCACACGCCCACACAGCTGCGTCCGAACTCGCACTTGGCTTCATTGATTCACTTGTATGAAACATCTAACTAAATTACACACAAATTGCTGCCTTTCACATGGTGAACAGTTTAAATAGCAAGTATTTAATTATAATTAAAAAACATTTAGTTATGCAAATTGGCCGCGACAAAAACGTTCGCAGGAAATGAAAAATGCACATATACAATATTAATTTTGGCTAACAAGCATGCAAACACTTTCATATTTCCTGTGTGTGTGTGTTTGTGTGAGTGTGTGTGTGTGC
Source organism: Stegana nigrithorax (assembly GCA_037044495.1). Lineage (NCBI taxonomy): Eukaryota > Metazoa > Arthropoda > Insecta > Diptera > Drosophilidae > Stegana > Stegana nigrithorax. Next base: position 126,886 of record JBAMBQ010001952.1, on the reverse strand, counting down.
GTAGCTGTGATATGTGCATGTTGTGGCATGCACCGCAGTTAGGCATAAATCAAAATTCAATATGGCAAATGTAGTTTAATTATGGTGGCACTTCCGTTGACGCAATTTTGTTGGCTTGGCCTGTCGTTTCAAAATGTTGATGAAGCTTCTCTGAAAAATTATAATAGCATTCATTAATAATTTAACATGTTGATGAAGTTGTTAAGCATAAATAAATAAAAAAAAAAAACAAAAAACAAAAAAAAGCATGAAAATAAACAAAGCTTACAAAGTCATTTTTTATTCAAGTTATACGTGCAGCGGAAGTGTGCGCCATTTTTGTTTATGCTTATTTTCCAGCACATCCGGCTTTGGCTGCGCATAAGCTTAGTGTGTATTTACGTGTGTGTTCTTTATGTGCATGCAATTTAGCAGCAAATTAATATTTTTTTATGGCCACAACAGACGGTTGGGGTGTTTGGTTAGCATTTTTAGCGGAAATAACTGTCAGCTTCACATTATTACGGTTGGTCTTTTTTCGTGGATTTTGAGTAACGCTAAGCACAAAGGCAACACAGGCAGACGTTAAGCCATATGGTAGTCGTTTAAAAGTCAATTAACCGTGCGCCACATTAATCACGCTGTGCTGCTTAAGTGGCTGCAAGTTAAATTAAACACTGCTCGCAAATTTCTCTGGCAGGTAATTAGCCTTTTGCTTTGTTAACTGGCTCACGCAAAAAAAGAAAAGAAACTACAATGGCTGTCTAACTCAGGCAAAGTCCTTAACATGCAAATGAGCTCGCACGCTAGACGCTGATCAATAAATGATATAATGACTTAAGTTAGAATTGGCACAATATTTATTGTATATGATCCTTAAAGACATGCTCGCATATGTATATGATGCATGCAATGAGTACTCAATTTTTGTTTTTCAAAATTTATAGTAGGTGCATGCTAGCAAAAGTTTCGAGTAACTAGGGCAAACTGTATGAAGCTGTATGATGCTGGCAAACGGCAGTCATCACTCAAAGTGCAGTTTTTCGTTGCTCGCTATCTGAGCACGCACAATGACGAGTCTTAGTAGACACTTTCCAAATATCAAATGTAATGCACATGTGCCAATAACACCTGCTTACAAATAATAACTGCAGCTTAACATATCATCCATCCTGCTTATGCAGGCTTAACGCACAGCATTGGCAATGACTCGTAACATGTATGTACCTACTCATGTGTGTGTATATATATGTACATATGCGTATGTATAAGTACTAACTTATCTCGTAAATAATTTGCTTAATGTATTTAGGCGCTCAGCATATAAAACGGTTAACTTTATTCGCGTTCACGTGCATGACCTTTGTCAGTAAAATGATAAGGAGTAAACCATTTATCAATGGCTATGTCAATTTTAAGGAAGGTCCTGATTTATTGACACATCATACATCTTGGTTAGGGAACATGCTTCAGTAGCTGGGTTGGATTGAAAACTTTTAAGCGACTGCATTAAGCTAACCCAACCTTACTTAAGTGAAACTGAACGAAAGCTTCCATCATCGATTTCATTGCAATTGTCAAAATGAAAGAAAGCTGCAAACTTTGGCAATAGAACCGCCGGCTATGGCCTAATTGAACTACTTCAGTCCCATGTCAGTGAAGCAAATAAGCGATGAGCTAATTTTTGCTAAAAATAGCCACTAAAGTTTCAAACACAAAACAAAAAAAAAAAAAAAACAAAAATAAAAAAATATGAAGAAATATAGGAAGGGAACTCCCCAAATCCAATAAAAGTATACAAAATTACGTGTAACCAATGGCACATGTGCCACGTGTTGTACAGACACAACTACAGACATACAGACTGAAACACACATTAGAATGCTCAAGTCTTTAGCTTCGTATATATATACGCATATGTAATTATATATATAACTATATACTACATAAACACATATATAAGCACATGCAGATATAGTAAGTGGTTATTTAGCCTCGCGCACAATATGAAACCAATGGCATGATTAATTAGAGGAAGGAGCAAGTTTTTACGCTTTTCTAAGCAAATACAAAAGCGAAAACTTTTCGTATCTGAATATGGCACGCGTGGCATGGCCTGCCCACGACCAACAAAAGGGAACTTTTACTAACAACTTCGTATATGTGTGTGTGTGTGTGTGTGTGTGTGTGTATGAGTTTGTAGATACTCGCAGATATATCAATACGCTAATAGATACATATACCAATTGTATTACATAGCAACCAACTGATGTTGGGGCACAGACACGCATGCTGATGACTTGACTTGTGTGTGACTGTGTGGGTGCGCGGGTATGTGTGTCCGTGTGCGTGCTGTGGCGTCTATACTAAGTGCTAAAGGATGTTTATAAAAGGGTTAATTATAAAATGACGGACTCAGCGCAAATGTTTTATACAATATGTGAAATAGGCTTTTCTTATTATTAATATTGCTCTTATTGTTTTTTTTATGATGTTGTTGTTGTTATGCTTATTGTTACGATTCTTGAGTCATGTTACTCTACTGAATCACATAACAAGAAAATGCCAGCAATACACTAAACAGTTTCTGCTTCTGCTGCTGCTTCAAGACACTAGGGCACAGGCCAACGTGTGTGTGTGTGTGTGTGTGTATCGGCGTTGCTAGTAAAAATAGGGTCAGCCAAGTGTGAGTGCCTCTGCTAACGTGTAGCTGACTTGCGGCGTGTTGGCATCCTTTACATGCTGCACACAAAGGACATGACTTTCTAAGCGTGTATTACTTTGTTACTGCATGTACGAATATTTGCACACATAAATCTATAAATAACTTGGCATATACTTGGCATGTTTGCGAAGTATGTATGTATGTGCATGCCAGTAGTTACATGTACACAATTTTATATATATATATATATATATATATGTGTGTGTGTGTGTGTGTGTGTGTATGACTATATGGTTTAGCTGAGCAAGCTTAGCCAAGTTGATGCATGCTTAATGGATTTTCTGCTTGTCATCTAAGGAACTAAGCAAAGAAAAAAAAAAACAAAAAAAAGCAAACTGAAATAAAATAAACACAACAACTGCAAAAAACAACAACAAACAAGAAAAAGAAGAAGAGAAGGAAGGATCATGAACATGAGCAGAAGCAGAGTGAACGCGAGTGTGAGTGAAAGCAACAGAAAACCAAAATCCAAGCCAACGAAATCACTTAACGCTTTCGAGTGTGTTCAAGTGGAAAAATTATTTCTTAGTTATTTCGTATTGGAAGTTATGCATTCGCTTCCGTTTCCGTTGCGGTTGCATACATGTTTTATATTTGTATGTACACAAATATCTTTGTGTGTGTGTATGTGTGTGTGTGTGGAAATTTGCGAGGTTCATGGGTCAACTCATAAACGATTTATGATCGCATTGTGCGTTTGTGTGGCTGCGTGTGCCTATAAAGTTATCTAATAAGGAGTGGACATTGGTTAAACCTTGACCTGCAATAAATTATGCCTGCACATGTGGCCAATTTGCTTGTGGTTCACCAGTTAAGCATAAACGCCAATCCAACCGATCTGTTCTACTACACAGTTCCACTTAACTGAATTAGTTTATTTTACTGTTTGCTTGACTTTGGTTACATTGATACAATTGCATCTAGAATAAGTGAAGTTCACTGCTCAGGTCAATACTTGCTCAAATGTAAAAGAATTTCCTTCAAGCTAAAGCAATTTTATTAGCTTTGAAATGGAAATTTGTGATTGTACTTTGTATAGTGAATCATAGTTGTTAAAATCATTACAGGCGAAGACATTTCGCACTACTTTCGTTTTATTAAGGCAAAGTTAATCCCAAAGGTGTTTTTAGTCACATCATTTGGCAAAGTGAGATCGAGTGGGTTTTTTCCAATGATTGAGTATATTGTAGTCCTGGCAAGCTTAATTGATTTATAATTTATTTGTCACAAAAAAGCTTACTTAATTAAAAGCAACAGAAGGACGACTAATTACTTCTAGTCATGCCAACGTGAGATTTTCCTTATGGGCAATACACACTTGGCCACTTATAAGAAACCTGAGCTTCATAAATGCGGCCAAGAAATTCAGGATATCGTTAAATAGATTGCCAGCAAGAAGTCATTAATTTTTAGATGTCATACTATCACGAAAGCGAAATGTATACTTAAATGCTGTTAACTATGGACTGCTAATGTGTCCTTTCTGTACACTGTCAGCACAACATTTTGCCACATTTAAGGCAAACTCTTAAAGTTAAGTGGGCTACTGATATTCATATACAGCACACCAACCAACTCAGTGAACTTTTCGCCATGCAACGCCTGCTGACAACTTTCATTTTATTTTCTATGCATAAAGCCAATTAAATTCTTATTCCAAGCAATTGCACTGCGCAAATATTTCATTCCATAAAAGTTAAAAATGCAGAAAAAACTTCTTTTGCATATTTTTAAATCCATTAGTAAATCGAAAAATACTATAAGTACATTATGCAAAACTAGAAAAAAACAAAAACAAATAATAGTGAAAAACGGAATTTAATCCGACAGAAATGTGCATACAACAATGTTTAAAAAACAAGTTGTACACAGCAAAGGGAGAAACATAAACCATAAAACACTTGCATAAAAAAAGGCAACACAAACAAAATGCTAAAACCCTGATGCGGGCATTATCAATGGAATTCCAATCAATTGTAAACCGATTTAAAACCAATACCCAAAGCACTTGAATGCGTTAAAAAACAAGTGCAGGGCAAGGCAAGGACACAGACGAAACTCTGGCAAACTCAAGCAACGCAGCCAACGCCCGAATAGTCAGCATAAAATCAAGCCAAAAATATTTTGAACATTTCATTTTCAATTATCTGCGCATATAGCAGCAACTAGAACAACCACAACAATGAAAGCGTATACACACCCAAACCAACTACAAACCAACAACACAGACGACAACTGCAATGACAACAATAACAATAACATGAACAAGAACAAAGACAAACAACATCGATGATAACAGCTGCAACAAAACCGACAGGCAACACCAGCGGCAAAAAACAAAAAAGAAAGAAAACTGAAGAAAAAATCATTTGCAAATAGAATAAAAATTGCGCGTGTTTTGCTCGATCGCCTAAGCTGCCCCGCCTGGTCCACTGGTCGCCTGGGCGCCTGCCGCGTGTCTATGTCGCAAGCATCGCTCATATACCATGTTGCACCCACTGAGCTGGCATCATTCGGAGCGCTCTGTGTGCATTAACAGCATGCAGCGCAGGGCAGCACGGACAGACACAGCCTTCAACGCTGTCATGCTCATGCGCCCCTGCTGCCACCACGTCTCCGTGTTTGCAATATGGCAACTGATGCTGGCTGACGGCCATTAGCGGCGGCATTTGCTTCTTGTTGAGTTGTTTGCCTGGCAGCTTCGCTTGCCAATATCGTCAGCTTGCATTTGCCATTACTTTTACGTTTAGTTCGGCCATCCGTCTGTTATCGTTTGTCTGCACATCTGTCCAGCCAGCTTACACTCGATCTAATTGTCTATTGCCGTCTCTGTCTGCGTTTAGCCTAGCTCGACTAGTTGCGTTGGTGTGTTGGTTTCTTGCTTCGTCGCGTTTTCAAAGTTGATTAATTTTCAAATTGATTATGCTCGCTCTTTGCCGCAAAAACCAATCCAACAGGGCACCCAGTTCTCATGCATCCCATGCACCCTGTTTGCTGTTTGGCAGCACTTGTGCCCTGTGCAAATATGGCACCACTCGCCGCTGCAGTCCGTTCATATGGCAAGGGTCACTCGCTTGCGTTTCAGTATTTTCAGTTAGGGTTTTCAATTAAATTTATTTGTTTGCCTGCTCACTCTCTGGTCTCTGTGTGTTACTTTTCGGCGCAGTTACTCTCTGCGTCTCTTGCTCGCCAGTGTGACCGTGTCGCCTTTATGTGTCTGCATTGCTTCATAATTCGTTTGTTGCTTGTGCATCATAAAATATTTATGCTACTGCTGCCCACATAATTTTCTAATAGGTTTTACTTTCCTTTTTTTTTTACTCTTGCTGCTTTTGAAGCACTCTACTCGTTTTCAACTGCTTGTGTTTGTTGTTGTTGTTGCGGTTGTTGTTACGTCATGTTGCAATTGTTGTTATTGTTACTCTTGTTTGAGTTATAGCTGTAATAGCATTTGTTGTGGCTGGCGATGTTATTGTTGTTGCTAGTTTTGTTGTCGTCCATCAGTTTGTTTATTTTAGCGTGTGTTTATGTTTGCTTTTAAGTTTATTGGATTTGCACAGTGGCAAAGTATTTTAATGGAATTAAATGCGGTTTCAACTGCCATTTTTTTTGTTTTTTTTTTTGTAGTTTGCATGAGCTCGCACAGAACAATTTCAATAGCACGAAATCGTATTAAAAGATTGGCTTAGTGTTTGCAACACGCGCCACACACTTTGTTTGTGTGTGTGTACGTATGCCTGATCGGATTGTTGGGCTAAGTCAATTAAACCGCACAGGAGTCAGCCTGCTGCTGGCCTGTCTGTCCACGTCCGCGTGCATGTCATGCACACATTAAGCTCTGGTGCTATTGAGCTAAAATATCGCACAGAACTTTGCACTTCCACCGGTGAAATTACTATCGAACTAAATGTTTACTATGTTAATAATTTACGTGTCAAATTTGCAGTTATACAATTTTCTGCAAAAGAAAGTGTCATTTTATGTTAGGTAAAACTCGCATTCGAAATTTATTCGTATTTTACATATTGGAGATTTCGTTGCTTGCAGTAAAATGTATGACATTAAATTTATGCATTTTACTTCGTACATATGCACATCCAATGTATTCAATTCTGAAAGTTTAAAGTTTCATATAAATTATCTCTTAAGAAAATTAAATCGCTAGCTTATCTACTTATTCTTTTATTTCAGTTTAATTGGTCTGTGTGAATTTTCAGAACTTGGAGCAGAAGTCTTAAAAGGTGCGTATAAAAACTAAATTTACCATTAATTTAAATAAACTAAAACTTTAAATCAGTTCTAAACAACGGTACAACATATTAAATATACACTGCGTATGAAACATATTACAAAATATTAAATATACGCAATGTAACACAATACCAAAGAATATAATAAATAACAATATAGAATTTCCTCTTATTTACTTAAATCAATACTCAAAGTAAAAATAAAAAAATGTTCAGTTAACAGTTTATAAAAATTATTCTTTGAGAATAATTCGCCGAGAGCGAAATTCTCTCAAACCGCGTACGCTGGAGTGCCAGACCAATTGCTCTACCTAATGCGTTAAAAATAATTTTGGGAACATTTGGCTTAGAATGTATTATGTGCAAATCAGAAATTTCGTTTTATGGTAAAAGTTTAGTACAAAACCGTTTCAAGCAGATAGTCCAGCTTATAGACATATTAAATGTCAAAATGTATGCCATGAGACAAACTGATAAACATAATTACGAGATACGGACGAAGAGAAGTGGGCAGCGAGGACGTATTTGTCTGGTCGAGTTGCTAAGTTATTTTCAAGCGAATTGTGCTAAAATGTAAGATTTACTGCAACTTTTCGTGTCATTTAACATGAAGAGCCATTTGAATTGTGGCTAAGAGCCAATTTCCCATGTTCTTGAATGAAATAGGCGGAATGTCATTGCTAATTAAGTTTCTGCTCGTGAAATACAACTTCAACATTGTGTTAACTAACTTGATGAGTCTGTGCTTAAAAAAACACAAAGTCTTACTACAAATTAGACAAAATAACAAATAAACGAAAAGAAAAGAAAAAAAAATGCAAGTAATAAAAAAATGCGAAATCCAAAATGTTGGTAATTCCATAATTAATTACCCTTACCAGTTGAGCAGCGTAATTAGACAGACAGTTGGACAGGCAGACGCAAACACATACTCGTGCAAGCATACCCACACACACACGAACATGCCGCCGCAACACACGAAATGGCAATGTCAAATGGAATCAACCAAAACCAGGCAAACGAAATGAACAACAGCAGCCGCAGCGCACTGCAGGGCAGGCAGGGAAGCAATAGGCAAGGACGAGCAGACGGAAGGCAGCACTTGGGTCAGGCGCAACTTTCGCATACACTCAGACTCAGTGTAGTTCATCAACTTAAGCACGCATGCCAGGTATGTTTGTCACTTCGTGTGTTCGTTCGTTCGTTGGTTGGTTGGTTGTGTCGTTTGCTTCATTATTTCATTTTCCGCTACAATTTCTCAAAGGATATTTGTAATTTCCGATAAGGACAACTGCTGTCAAGCTGTGCCGAGTCGCACGCTGCCAACGCATACACACACACACACACACGAGCACCTACACTGCATGACAGGCAATGCGCGACATGCAGAGGCTCGTATCCACATTGTAGACACAACACTTCAACTCTTGATGACAGCTGCTGCTGCTGCTGCCGCCAGTGGCAGCTGCGGCTAAACAAGGACAACAACAGACATTGACAGTTGCGAAAAATTTGTGATACTGCGGAATTGTTCCAATCGCGCGCGCAAAACTTCCTAATGATGGCATGTCGATGATGGTGCCGACGCTGCCTGCGTTGCTGAGGCTGCGACTGAGACTGGGGGTGCGGGAGCGGGTGAGGAAGCAAGTGAGGTAGCAGGTGTCTATGCTGAAAGCTATCTTCGTGTTTCCACACTAAGTTCAACTGAGAATTGCGTAAACGCATTCGCACCTCTGAGGCGATAAAAACACATCCTGGCACCCTGCGCAACGCACACCCACACACACATACTCACATGTCTGCTGCTTGTCAAATGTTGGCTGGGTTCGTCGCTGTCACAGCCACTGGCACTGTCGCCATTCGTGACTTTTAGTACACATATGCGTGTCTCAGCTTGACTGCTTTTTGTTTTGTATCTTTTGTTTTCTGTTTTGTTTCTGTTTATCTTTTTTTTCGCTTGTTTGACTTCGCAGCAAGGCAACATGTGAAATCCTTGCAGAAATACTCGCATAAGGTTTTATTTGGATTTCATATTATGACTTATACTTGCTTGTTATGATTATGTTGGCTCTTGTCTTTTTCACCATCTCCATATCCATATCTATCTCCATATCCGTATCTGTAACTGTCTCTGTTCTAATTGTTGTTGCTTTATGGATGCTGCTATTGTTGTTGCTGTTGTTGTTGTTGTGGCGTGTGTACATATCTCGTTAAAGTAAAATACTTGTAGATATGTACTAAGTTCATAGTTTTTATGACAATCGGCTCAACTTGTTATTGTGCTGTGTTATTGCTGTCGTTAGTGTGTGTACATTTATTGTTATTATTACACGTACCCAATTACACACATGTTGAGGACAACACAACCGCAAACACTCATGTGCTGTTGCTAGGCATACTCGCTTACACGACTATGTATAGAAGAAGTCGACTTGGCCCATCCACTGCATGTCAATTAGTCATGGTTATATTTGGCCCCATTGTATCACCATGCCAATCAGCACATGACACTGATGAGCAAAACAATCATAGTGAGTGAGCTTAATTAATAGCAAAAGCTAAAAATATACTAAGCAGTTGTCTAGCATATTTTTTCGCAATCAGTTTTTGCCTGAAATCATATGATAATCTTAGCTGAATTAACATTCGTTTTTATTAAGGCAACAAGCAAATAAACGTATCTCGATATCGTTTCGGCATCTTTACATAAATTATTTCAGCTCAAGAACTGAAGTGAAAGGACTCTACTGCAATAACTCCATTCTTAAACTCATATAAGAAAAATGCAAAGCCTTCACATTGCTGTAGCCAATCTGTAGTTCGCTTTAAGCTTCAATTACTTTGCTTAGCATAAACCAAAAAATATATATGTTACATACATAATCATGACATGATATGCATTGAAAACTTGCTTGCTGCAACTCAAAATACATATAAATATTAAAAACAAAAGCAGTTACGATGTCGAAGAAGATGAGACAAATAACTTAAGAATTGCAATGTTGTAGTTGAAAGCAAAGTTTATATAAGTTGTGCTTACTCAACGTCAGAATTTGAATGAAGCTAAGACAATTAAGCGTCGACATGCAATTCCATGTAATCGCTTCCGATCAAGCAGACTTCACTTAAATGTGAGCGCCTGCCGCCAACTGAATACACGTATCAACGAACCACTCACACACCCGCACACTCCCGGCTAAGGGGCACGTGCACAGACACTGTGCGCACATGTAGCAGGCAACAGTGGGACAAAATGTTTATCCAAGGACTAACAAGAATTGATGACGCCGACAGTGACACTTTTCATATTTTCCTTTTGGACTTTTTTCATTTTTTCCCGGTTTTGTTCATCTCTCCTTTTTTCGACATTTTATTTGACAATAACCTTTTGTCTGTCATGTCAACTTTCGCCTTGCTTTTGTTCGATATTAATTCAAATTCATTCTTAATGAATATTGAGCACTATAATCGCACGAACAAATGAACAGAATGCGATGCGCGATGTGGAACATGGAAAACGCGAGGCGATGGTCGTTAGGCGGCAGGAGTGTCTCGTCGTGCTGTTTTAATGACTTAAAGCACGAAAAAAAAGTGCAGAAAGACAAATAACAAAAAGCATTGCATACGTTGGGGCGCGCGTGCAAAAGTGAAAGCAAAAGTGAACGTTAAAGCGAAAGTAAAAGTGAGTGCAAAACTTTTCAACAGCGTTGTCAGCATAATTGTCAACGGTGCGATGTTCATCAGCATCATTATCATCGCCATCGCCGTCGCATGCGTCGGCGTCTTCGTTGTTATCGTTAACATAATCATCAGCATCAGCATCAGCATTAATTTAATGATGCTTATAAGCGAATTTTGCGCACTGCTTGGAAATTATGCAAAAGGCATGTCTCTGTCGCTGTCCCTGTCGTTGTCCCTGTTCTTGTTTCTGTTCCTATCGCTGTTGCCATTAATAACACAACCCGAAATGCAGCCGCGAAGTTTTCTACACTTGGCAGCAACAAAATAAATAAAACTTTCTCGATTGCTGTGCATATGTGCTGAAACTCTTTTCTCTCTCTCTCTAGCTCTTTATTGCGCTCTCTCTCTCTCACACTGCCACGATGTTAATATTTGCTAATAGCTGAATTTTGTTATATTATTTTGGCCTTCTGTTTTTTTTTTTTGTTTTTATAATTATTATTATTATTTTTTGCTTTATGTGTTTATACGAAATTTTTGTTTGTTACAAATTTTTGCTTTTCGATATGTTGCGGTAGCAGGCATGTGCCATATGCGCAAAACTGCTCAGCGCACGTGTACTTTCGCAGTTGGGGCGGCAACGTGGGTGTGTAAATTAATGAGCAAACAAGCAAAAAAAAAAAGAAAAAAAAAAAAGAAAAAAAAAGGAAAATCAGAATTTAAGTAGTAAAATAACAAAGTAAGGATCCAAGTGCAGCAAAGTTTAATTAAAATAAATTGAATCAGGCAAACAAGGCGTATACGCAACGTAGCAACTAAGCTTAGCCACCCACACACACACACACACATACGCAAGCTCAAGCATGTTGTGTTAGGAAATGTGTTCCGTTTTATGTAGGAAAGTGTTAATTACTGTTGACTATATGATTTGTGCGTGTGCATTTGCAAATTACAAAATGTTCGCGCAAATATGAAATGAATTTTAAATAAAAATTCCGCAACTGTATTCAACATGGCGTATACGTAATGCAAACTAACCCAGCTAAGCTCCGAAATCACGCCACATATGCGCCAACTAAGCGGATTTCATTTATGGGTCGCTTATTCAAAATAATACAAAGCGCATTAAGATAATTTCGCTTAGCCTATTTGCGCTCATTCACATCAACTAAAGTCCACACACAGTCACACACACACACATGAGAGTAAAAGTTAACATAAAATAAACGAACTATGCAAAGCCATGGCCACAACTGCCAAAACCAGCGCGAGTGGCTGCAGCAGAGGATTGGCGAGCGTTGTGAGTGTGAGTGTGTGTGGGAAGCAAAACCACAAAGCTCGTTAAAAACTTTGGCCATGCGAAATCTGCGGCACACATGCAGACAGACAGACAGACAAACACTAAACCGTAGAATAAACAAACACACGCACAGCCAGCAACATGCAAGCAAACAAACAGACAAACTGATAAACATACCCACCCACGATAAGCATTTTGTACACGTTCATATACATATACATACCATATAGGAGTGAGTGTGTATGGGAGTATTTTTGTATCGGTGTGTGTGTGCTGCGTAGGCGACTGCACAGCCACAATGGCCAGCAGCACACAAGTAAGCGATTCGACGCCGACGACACGAAACCATTGTCAGCAGCGTCGCAGCAATTCGATAAACCGAAACCAAAACTCATCAGCATGTTATTGAAATGTCAACGAAAGTTTTCTCGACAGCAAATTGAAAACAAATTTTTAGCACCTAACCGAAAGTGACAAAAATCGACAAGCGACGTATACACGCACACACATGCACGCATACACAAACTATACAGTAGTCGGAGAAGTTATGTCCGTCCGTCCGTTCGTCAGAGCACAGGACACGCTCAATTGGTGACAGCGCGCGACTGACATGCGAGACGTATGCTGGCAATTTTGTTTGGACATAACCTTTGGCAAAAGTTGTGCAAAGGCGGCAACTACAACAGCAACAACAAACACAGCAGGCTGGCAGAATTCGCCATAGAAACAAAAGGTGGCAGGCGGGCAGACAGGCGAGCAACTATTAGCAATGCTAACAATACTAATGAAGTTGTTTTTGTGGCTGTGATGGTTGTTATTGTTGTTGTTGTTATTACTAGCAGAGAAGCAACACAATACATTGTCAAGCGAATGAAAAACAAGCGACAAGCGACGTGTACTTGGCTGTCAACTTTGCCTGCAGGTCGGTTGCTCTGAAGTAGACATGAAGACGCCGCCATAACATACATGGTCGAAAGGATTTAACTATATGGGGGGCACTTTGTCAGTACGTTGCCTAAGCATGAACATTTTTTAGCTGCCACTTTTCTTTTTTAATATTTTAGCCACTTTTTCAATTAAGACTATGCTGCAAGTGCGACTTAAAGGAAACTGAAATTATGATCAGATTGCTGACTTTGCTTAAGCGCAGTTGAGTCTATATCAAGTTTTATCGATACTTTGGTCTGCAAAAGATACACTGAGCAATCGAAGATCTTGCTGACTGAGTCATACAATAAAAAAGCATGTCTATTAACTGAATGCTTAACAAGTAACTAATGTTTGATAAGCCATATATGAATAGATTTAACTGACACGATCTGTTAAAGTAGTCTACCAGCCTGCCAACTTGTGAGCCTGTGCTGCAGCTTCCACATAAGTGCCCAGACAAATGCACAGCTGCCAGCGCTTCACAATGAAACCGAATGCAGAACTTTTACAGCAACCCACGTGCACATCTGCGTATGACTAACTTATTGTTTTATTTGTCCTGACATCCTTACAGCTTGGAATTCCTTGTATCGTCTCGCTGCTTGCTGTCGAAACGCATGTTGCCAGTTTTAGTTCGCATATAATTTTATATAACTCAAATGCTGCTTCACTCGTTCGCCAGTATACTCCCCTAATTGTACGCTGCCCCCCTCTCTCACGCTCGCCCCTCAGCAATCGTATGCTTTACACCATGACAACATCATATTAAGTGCTTAGGCAAAGACAGACGAGCAGACGAGCAGACAGACAGACAGACAGTGAGACACACTTATGGCACTTCTTTGCTTGCCTTGCCTTGCCTTACGTTCCCTTACGTTGTCCTTGGCTATGTGGCATTCCATTGCGTTGCGTTGCTTTGCGTAGCGTTGCGTTGGTGTCGTGCTAATCATTATGTCTTCTTTAGTCGACTTTGTCGTAAATCCAATGCGCAACTTGTATAAGTGAAACATGCCAGCAATGGCAAGTGAAATGCTTCATCAGCGTATAAGTAGTATATTTTAATTAAAATTAATGCGTCATAAGCTTTAAATTAATGTCTGCCTTTTAAATACAATATTTAGCATGAGTTGGCATTTTTCGCTTTCCTTCCGTTTCACACCGTTCCACAATGATCCATTGCGCATCTGTATGGGAAGGAGCCAAGTATGTGTGTTTTTGTCGCTTCATCATTAGATTTTATGCCACATAATGGCTTGTGAGCTGTAACATGTGTGTGTTGTGTGTGTGTGTGTGGCGTCATTTTCAGCTTGCGCTGTCATAGTGCACGTTTGTGTGCCCATGTGCGCGTGTGTATGTGTGTGGGTATGTGCCTGAGCTATGCTGTGCCATGCGTGCTTCGGCATGATATGCGGATTTCATCATTTCAGTGCTCCCTGGTTGGGACATTTAAAAGTTGCTAAAATGACATGTGTGCCTAGCAGGAGAACAATCAGCATCACAATGATTTTTAAATTGCTAAAACCACTCCTAGGTAAACTCGGCAGGGCAGCACGTTCGATAAGCAAACTGGCAATGAGGCTTTAATGACTAAAGATCAAGTTGTGCGATACGTTTGAGTGACGAGTGACAGGCGGGCAAGTGCCATGAGATACAATTTCCACTCCAAATAAGCTGACATGTTTGCTTTATGAATTGCCAAAAAACCAGAAAACAAAATCCCATAATTTCCTCACATTGCCAGTGCAACTGATGTAAAAATATTATCTTTTTTTAAAAACAGTTCTTCATTATTAATTTATTTATTTATTTTTGAAATTCATAATAAAGACACAATAAACTAGAAAGGCTGGGCTATAGTCGGGCGTAACCGACTATAGAAAACCCTCTACCCAATCCAAAACAAAAACATTTTTTTTTTAGTAAATGCCATTTTTCGGTTGATCGTCTAAAACTGTCAAATCCAAAATTTGGTAGCGATATCTTAATAAACAAAAAAGTTTTTCTCTGTAAATGTTGTTTTTCGGCCGATCGTTCCTATGACAGCTATATGTTATAGTAAACCGATATTTATCATATTCAGGAGTATAATTGGATATTGCTTTAACCTGTCAAATCTAAAATTTCGTAACGATATCCTAACAAATAAAAAAGTTTTTCTCAGTAAATGTTGTTTTTCGGCCGATCATTCCTATAACAGCTATATGATATAGTAAACCGATATATATAATATTGAGATATGTAATTGGGTATGAGCAACAACTATTAAATTAAAAATTTGGTGAAGATATCTTGAAAAACAAAAGGGTTTTTGTTACTAAATGTGGGTTTTCGGCCGATCGTTCCTATGGCAGCTATATCTTATAGGTCGAATAACGAAAAAAAAAATAAACTCGTTATGCCTATGGATTGGGAGAGTCTTCGTGCCAAATTTGGTGATTGTAGGTCTTACCGTCTCTGAGATCCGTTTGTTCATACAGACGGACAGACAGACGGACAGACGGACAGACGGACAGACGGACATGGCTAGATCGACTAGCCTTTCGATGCAGATCAAGAATATATATACTTTATGGGGTCTGCCACGCCTCCTTCTGCTTGTTACATACATTTGCACAACTTTAATATACCCTTTACCATTTTTTGGTACAGGGTATAAAAAACACATATGAAATGAATTGTAAAGAAATTTAAAACAATGTCGTTTATCGACGCATAAAGAAACACGACTGCAAGTAGCTGATAATAATTAGTTGGCTATAAATTAGGCATTAGAGTTACCATGCTGTTTTACGATTGCAAGTAAAATACAGAGAAATTTGTAAGTAGGTGTGTGAAATTGAATTGAAATTCTTTGCCCCACACTTAAATTTTATACTTGATTTTTTCTCTCGAATTCTAAGTTGAAGCTTAATTAGAAGCACGAAACATTAAATTTTATGCATTCTATGTTTTATCGCAGCACGAAACATTGCAAAATTGAAGCAAGTTTCACAGCTCGTAAAAACAACAATAAAGGATAATCTTCTTATATAAATATCAATAGTCCGATAATAAGAGTCAACGTGTAACGGTTGCGTTGAGTCCTTTCATATTCAATAAATGCATTTAAGCGTGTATCGCTATTAACATATCTGCCACCTTTTATATTGTAATGAAGGCATGCATAATTTTTTTTTTCAATATCTATGCAAAGAATTGCCAAATCAAGCAAAATTCTTTTCTTTTTTTGTTTTTTTTTTTTTTTTTTTGTTTTCTTGTAGCCATGAGAGTGACATAACCGAAAACAGCATAAAGAAAAACAAAGCAAAACAAAGTTTGTGTAATTTTAAAGTTTGTAATGTGTTGTGCGAGCAACCGAACGAACTACTTACGTATGCACCCCACCGCCCAAATTGCTCAATGTGTTCAAAAGAAATTTCGCTTAAAGGTTCATCGAAACGCCAAACGTAATACAACTCAAAACTTTGCTGACGAAGGCAGTAAGGCAAATGTAAACATATGCAAAATTAAAATATTAAAATGCAAGACAGCTGAGCAACGTAACCATGACCGCACTCGCACCCGCAGCCACCCACTATCACCTACCGCTGGCAGTCAGGACTGTTTATTTTTTTTTTATTTATTATTATTTTTATATTTTTTTATTTTCTCTTTGCCGCAAACAGTTAAGCGCACGACAACGCAAACAAACAGATGCACTTACACCTACACACACACACACACACCTTATGAGGCTAACACACCCACACACATGCATAAACAAAACAAAAACTTAAGACGACGAAGGACTGACGACTGACGACTGAGGACTGAGGACAGACTTGAGCTCCAAGTCGATTGCTGAGCATTTGACAAAGTTGTGCGGCACAGCAAAACACATGCGGCAATATTTAGACAACTTAACAAACCCCATTGACATGCAAAACATGTTAGGCTCTGCCTAAACGCTGTACGAGTGTGAATGTGCGTGTGAGTGTGTGTGTGTGTGTGTGGAGTGGCGAGGCGATATATGTGCGATACTTTGGTGCTGCTGAAGCTGTGAGCAATACAGTTTATACGCATGAAATATCCAGAGACGTGTGTACGTGAAAGCAATGCCAGGCAACAAAAGACGACGCAAAGTCGAGAAATACGCAAAAGATCGTGTGAGGTTGAGCAAATTAAACGTGTCTAAATATGCTTTGGCACGCCTGCGAGTAAGTTGCCACAAAGCGGCTGCAAATAGGTGAGCCAGGTGAGCACTCAGCGCCGTCGTCATAGACACGAATACACGATTAACTTGTACCGCATGCGAGCAAACGAAGCGAAACGAAACGAAGCCAAACGGCATCGAAAGTAGAGGCGATGCAAAAAAAAAAAACAAAAAAAAAACAAATTGTGAGCTTAGTGTAGGGCAAGAGGCAAAGTGAATGCGCACTTAAAGCATAAAAGTGTAGGCGTGTGTTTTTTTTTCCTTTGGTTTGTCTTGTTTTTCTTTGGTTAGCGTATAGTACGGAGCATAGGCGTCGACCTGGGCGTGAGCGTGGGTGTGTATGGGAGTGTGTGTGTGTATGTGTGTGAGTATGGCAGCAGCAGCATAAATTACGCGGTAAGTGCGGCAAATGCGTGCAGTTATGCGCGCATAAGCATTGCGTAAAGAAATTAAATTCGACTAACGCCTACAGAATTTAAAAATAGCGAAAAACGCTTTTGCGCCCATTCAATTACTGAATGGCATTTGTTTTGCTGCCTACTTACTGCCTGCTGCCTGCCGTTGCTGCGTTTGTTTAGGTTACTTTGTTGCGCGTGGGTTGTGAGTTTGGCGTAGGCGCACACCTAAAACAGAAACCAAAACCAAAACAAAAAAAAAAGGGCAACAAAAACAAGTCAGACGAAAATGTTAAAAACAAAACAACAACGTAAGGATGCGCTCAGACGTGTTCAAATTGCCGAAACGCGTTCAGAAATTATTTCGTACGTGCTCGAACGTATCTAGGCGACAAAGTAAAAATTGTCATTGCATACTTTTCGGCAGCGTGAAATGGCTTAAGTTGGCTTTAAAACACTTTCATGCTGCTATTTTTAAACAAACGCCAGCCAACTTATGGATATTATTTTACATTAATTAAATTATTTATAAGCAATTCACTCACACACACACATACACACAGTAAAAGCATTGGAAAGTTATAAAAATATAACTAAAAGCAATGAAAATAAAAATAAAAACTTAACTGACTAAGTAAAAAAGTCACACAAATGCACAGCGCTGTTGCAGCAAAAAGCTTATTTAAAGTATGGTAAAAGTGTGCAGTGAGCGAAATAGTTAAATAATTAATAACTTTGTGGTTATATAAAAAATGCGTTAGAATTTATTGCGCTAAAATGGCGTTTAAGGTTTCATTGGCGGCACCTCTGTTATATAATTAATTTGAACTATGTAACCTAGTTATAACTTTGAAAATTTTAGTTTTGTGCATATTTCGCGCAGTGTAGTGAAATGAAAAACTTAGTTGTCTAAGAGCGAAAATCACGCAATTGCGTAACTGCGGCTGCTGCAGCATAATGCTTATTAAAAATAAAATTGAAAACACATCAAAAGCGCGCGCAGTTAAGAATTTATAATGTAAGTTGGCAAGTGGGGCGCGAAGCACGGAAAACGGCAACTGAAACTTGAAGATGTGCAAGCAAAGTGTGGCAAACGCTTTGAGTGAGCTGCGCATAGTTGGCACAGCTGCAAAGTCAACTACATGCCCCTGGCCTCATGTTCCGTGCCCCCCTGCCCCATGCTGCCAGTCAACGACTGCTCGCCGTGAATGACTGCGAGCGCTCAAAGCCTGAGTTATTGTTTAATTAAGATATTTTTGATGGCTGTCTTTATTTGTGCTGCTGCTCTTGCTACTCTCGGGAGCAGCACAAATAATAAAACGCTTATGCGCCACTTAAGTGGCATCTGCTTAACTGCACTTAATTAGGTTTAAGGCGTTGCGCCTTGCATTAAAGTGAAGCGTAAACGCATTTATATGGCGCATAATATGCTACCCACCCAAGCCACTTCACTTCACTCCACTTCACTACATGAATGGAAATGCAGCTGTGTGCCACTTGCAGAATACATTTTGGTTTTATTCATATTTAAGCATGCATTTTTACACAGTTAATAATTTCGTAGTGACTTTCTTGACGGAAATTGCACACTTGCTTTGAATTTATGCAAAAAAAAAAAAAATTTGTAGTCTTTTGTTTTTTCTTTGTAGACCCAAAAAAAAAAAAAAAAAAAAAAGAGAAGAGAAAAAATAATCGCATTAACTTTGAACGCTTCGACTGAAATTTCATTTTTCTACGGCATCCACTATGATATCCATAGCGTAGCTAAGCGGTGTGAGATAGTGCGCAGCGATGCTTCCCTGCAAGTCCCACATGTGCCGCAAGGTCCCCAGTAGGGACTGCTTCTCTCGACTCAAAGCATCCAAATGCTCCGCCAGGCACTCTTCTTTGAGGAACGACGTTATCGGATCGGTGTCTTTGTTCAATACGGCACAACGTGTCAATTGCAATACGACTTCGAATAGTTGCGCAAACACAACGCGAGAGCGTCGCTTCATCATGTACTTATTTTTTAAGTTTATTTAATACTCTTTTTATTAGTATTTTAAATAATTCTAAAAAATCTGCACGAGCAACTTGCGTAATAAATATACAAGATATAATAATATGACAATAATTGCAAATGTTTGCTTTGATCTAACTAAATTATTTTCTTTTCTCTATGAATACATTTAACTGCTCTTTAAACAATTTCCTCTGCAATGAAAAGTCATTTTATAATTGTAGCTACAAAAACAACGTCATGAGGATATATCAAAGGACGAATCTAAAGAAAAGCGACTTAATGACACAGCTGATTTTTGTTAAAGGTTTGACACATCATAATATTAGTAAAGCTTGAAAAAGTTCTTCTTCAAGTGTGTGAAACTGCAAGAAATTTATGTTGAGTTATGAAAATGAAACATTGCTTTGCTATATTTATTAAATTTAATTATTAACTTACCCACGCACTGAAGTACCGCCAATGCCAAGTTTTAGCACGCTCGCACACAAGTTTAGCACACTTCAACCCAAGCTTTGCATACCAAATGCGGTTGGCTTGCATATTTAAGCTTTATGTCACTTTAAATTTAGCAACATCATTTATAAGTTCAACTTTCTTGGGCTTTTAGCTGAAACGTCCCACAAGGCAGGGCCACTTGTGCTAATCGCATGTAAAATGATTTCCCCGAAACGAAACGTTACTTCAACAGAATTGCCATGGCGGCATATCTGCATGCAAACAGCATGGAGGCAGCGAACTGAAAGACAGAAGGCGAACTTGGCCGGCGTTGAACCCGCAGCAAATCGTATTTAAATCAAAAACTTTTAATTGATTGTCTAAAGTTTCACGCTTGAGCACTAAATAAAGCGCCCTCAGGACAAAAAGACAATATTGTAGCAACTTCTAAACACAATAAATAAGCCAATAAAATTTTAGTACTCCTATCAGACGACAGCATAAGCAGATTCCCAGCTCAGATACGCATAGAATGAACCCAGCAATGCTCCGAACGCACGAACAGCGGAAGTCGAGCCACCTAAAACAAACGACAGCCGCCCGCATTTTTAGATAGCATTTTGCGCTCAATGCTTCGTCTGTCTGTAGACACGTCCAACCGTACGTCCATATGTCCGTCTGCTGGCAGTTTGTCTCAGACTTGAAGAATATTGCCGGATGGCAGGCAGACCTATGCAGGGACGAAGGAACAAGCGGCTTGAGCGGACAAACGGACGCAGATACACAAGGTTGCCTTCAACGCAAATATTTTTCAATGATTTCAGTTTTTGTTGTTGTTGTTGCTATTGTTGTAACAAGAAAATTTTATTTCCACAAACGTTGCAAGAAAATCCAATTGAAATCGCTTCAAGCGGAATTTCCCATCCGTCAGTGGGCTGCATAGGCTCCCACTCACACATAGCTACGCATACTTACACACAAATACACACACACACACAAACACATATATTTTTACATATTATATATGTATATATGTATGTAACTTTATAAGAGTAGGAATATGTGAAACTGTATAAATGCCTTTTCTGTGTTATTTTTCACGGACAACAAGCAGCAGCAGCAGCAACAGCAGCAGCAAAGTGGAAGCCACAAGAACGGCAACAGCAGCCAAAGCAGCAGCAGCCACTTCAATGGCAACGTGCGCCGCCACTTATCTTTTTCTTTAGGGGGTATTTTTCGTTGTTCTTACATTTTGTCTATTTTCCGTTATTTTTTTTTTTTATGTTTTTTCTTGTTTCTTGTTTCGGCCAAGGCAGCGATTTTTATGGCTAAGACACACCTAAACTTGTTTATGTTCTTGCCAAACTACTGGCAAGGCTGCTACTGACAAACTGACAGTTAGACAGATAAACGAACAGACAGACAGGCAGACAGCAAGACAGACAGTTAGACAAACGTAACGCCCCGCGCCGCCCCGGCCGTTTAAACGCGTCTCAAGCAAAACAGTCTCTCAGTGCCTCATATCGAGTTATCAACTCGCCTGGCAGCGTATCAATCAGCCCGCACACACAGCTTATGGCATTTGGCATGTGGCTTGTCGGAAACAATGCGGCACAGTCAGTGCGTATGAGCAACATACTGTCTATGTATCAAAGTCAGCAGAACGTACACGGCCAGCCCTGAGTTTGCGCAACGCCCTGGCGCACTCCCAGATTATTCCTTGTGCCGCAGTAGGCACTTGCTTTTTGCCAAGCTGGCTTCCTTGTTAATAAACAAACATGACTCATTGTAGTCGGCTGCCGACGGCGCCTTGGGTGTGCGTATAATAAAATCAAGCAGCGAAACAACCCAACGCAGACGTTTGAGCTTGGCCTGCAGCAGCACATCTTCAGCGAAGGGCAAAAACGCCCATGCTGTGGCTGGCTAAAGTTCAAGAATTTTTCTGCGTTTTTATTTTTTTTTTTGTTTTTTTTTTTTTCTATCGGCTACTATTTTTATTGTTCGTATTGTTGTTGTTGTTGTTATTATTATTACTGTCATTGTTGTTGTTGTTGTTGTTGTCGTTGCTTAGCATAGCAAAATATTTATAGCACTTTGGCATCACTGGGCTTTTCGCTCTCTGTCGCTCAAGCTAATTCACCACATATGCTGTCTCTCTCCCGCGGCCATTATTAGGCACTGTGGGGCAAAATTAAATTTGATATATGCCCCATGAATACGTTTACGCATTTTTTTTTCTCTTTTGGCTTAGCTCATGATTGGCATGTTTTTGCTATAAGGGAGTTATTAGTGTCCATGGGCTAACGTAAACACTCAAGCAAGACGTTGTTGTTGTTGTTGCTATTATCTCTTTACGCTTAACAATTTGTGCCTGCATAGTGAATTTTGTTGTCATCATTCTCATCTGCACAATATTTTAATTATTTTCCGCCAAGCGAAGCATGACTCCGCGGTGAACCATTCAAAGCTCACTTAATTAAAAATTTTAAAGACAATTGGTTTCATATGGTTTTATATTTATTTCTCAAAGTCATTGCAGAGTGTCCGTTGCTGCTTGTATATTTCGAGCTTACGCTAAGTCGTGCTTAACTTCTCAGTTAAAATTATTTTCCATTGTTCAATGCATTTTAGCACAATTTTATTTTAAGTAAAATTTATTCACAATATTTAATAAAGTATTTGTCATCATGGAAATGAATTCCAATTAATAAAATTGTTTATCAACCTGGCTCTTTTCAAGTTCTGGCTAATGATTCAAATTTCACATTATTTGTATAATGCGAACAATTCCACACCCACATTCACATGCACAATCAGCACCTGTAACACACAAACTTATTAGCAGAAAAACCCATAGACAAACGCGTAACTACACACATACATACATACAAATATAGACTCGCACATGTGCATAAATATGCCATAAAGCAACTGACAAGTTGCACACTCCACGAAGCTAAGAAAATGCCAGCCAACATAAGCCAACAGGCTCGGTCTGTAATAAGACTCAATGGCAATGGCAACTAAGTTCACTCAGACTGGCCTGCAGCATAGTTTACAATAAATCAAAGCCAAACTGGCAGCATTAAAAAATATTACGTATACGTATTATCTGCATGAACCACAAAACTGTTGAACCCTGCTGTATTATGTAAAGGATGTTCCAAGTGGCTGCGCCTACATTTTGACAGCTGAGTGTGGCTATGTTTTATGATTGCGATGACATGCCTGTCACTCTGCGCGCTTTGTTTTTGGTTAAATCTGCCATTAAATCATAAAAAAAAGTTCACATTTCAACAACATGTCAAAAATTGCGAAAATTTATTATCAGAATGCGTGCTTTGTGCGTCAATTATTTTGTAAAACAAACTTGGCTTCAACACTTTTGGCTGAATTGCTTTCTAAAGTAGCCAAGAGTTTCTGATATATGTGTGCAAATTGTTGCCAACGCACACCACAAAACAGTTTCATGTGCCTACTAAGGATTTCATGATACGCAAATTATTTCAAGGCCGTGCACTGTCTAAAAATATAATTGTCGCATTAAATGCAACTACATAATCTATAATAGCTAACAATATAACCACAAGCAAGCTTTCATTAAATTCTTAACACATATTGGGTGATCTAAAAAGTATCCGCGTTTTCTTCACTCATTTTCAAATCAATATAACTTTTTACATGAGCAACGAATTACAGAACTGTCTTCACAAAAAATGTAGTCTGAAATGTCTCTTTTTGAATTTATGTTCGTTTGACACAATCATGTCGTATCATGGATATCAACACCATCAAAAACCGCGTATACTTTTTAAATCACTCAATATAAGTATATATCTTCAAAACGATCACAACTTTAACTTACTTGTTTTATTATTCTTCCTAGAAAACTACTTTAATAAAGTAAAGAGCAATATTTATAATTCTCTTAACAATGTTCCATATATGCCCAACTGTTGCGTGGTTAAATTTTTTGAATTCAAATCAAAGTAAATAGCGATCATGAATTAAACATTAAATTAAAGTTAAATTTCACAGCAAAGCCGATTTCGGCTTATTTTTATTTTTTTTTTTTATTTTCAAAGTAAATAGTTCAACTAAGTATCGTGGCTGTCATTTCGTCGAGAAGTGTACACACATCGAAGTAGCGCACGATATCACAAAATCCCGCAATCAAACACAAGCTAAGCACACCATGCCAAAGTCAATGGGGCGGGTGGGGGCGACGGCAGCGATGGCGTAGCGTCAATCTAAATCGTGGCGTAAATATAACCTGGCAAGGACGCTCGCACAGTTAGTGAGACAATCGTTAAGCAGACATTGATTCAGCGAGCGTTCATTCGCACGGAGTATATTTGCCGAGCACTCAGCTCGTGCACTTGCCAAGGCGGTCGCCGCAACTTGAGGGTTCGTTATTTGCATAAGGAATGTGTACATGGCGCATTTGCTGGCAGCGGCCACAGCCAGCGCCAAAGTGTCAGAGCCAGTGGCAGGACGAGAGCATGGGCCAAGGCGGCGACGGCACAGTACAGGTGTGAACTGTAAGCGAAGAATGTTGAGTATTATGAGGTTGTATGAGTCGATATTGTGTTGTTGTTAGGGGAAATCGAATAATGGTGTCTTGTGGTGCCAGGGTGGACAGGTGGGAGCGCGGGTATGCATGCAAAATCACAAAAATCCAAATACATTGACAGCGCCCAAGTGTTTGCCAGGCGTATGCCAAATGCTAGAAGATGTAGATGAAAATGTCAGCAGTCTGCGGCGTTAGCAACAGTTAAAATGATAAGAGCGCCAAATCCAGAGCCAGGGCCGCAGTCAGCCGGAGTCAGCAACATGCCAGGTGCACACTGTACTTGACTTGGTTGGGCAAGTGTTGGCTGGCTGTTGGGTTGATTGGGTTGCTTAGTTGTTGAACGTAGCGTGCAGCAGGAGGCACTTCTTGTTGCTGTGGTTGCTCTTGCTGTTGTTATTGTTGTTCTTGTTGTTGTTTGTATTGTTACTGCACGAAAAGGGCATTAAAATAATAATTGTGTAAGTTAGCTGTTGGGATTTACATGCAAAGCACAAACTCAGCTGCGTGCCAGCTTCCGTGCGCATGTAGACGAGCAGGAGCACGTGAGCCGGCATAGCCGTGCATAGCCATGCATACATGCGTACATGTGCGCTTCGCTGTCAAGTGCTGGCTTCCGGTGTGCGCACTGTTGCTTCCTTTCGTTGAGTTGCTTTGAGTAATCCCAGCTTAAGCAGTTTCCCATGCACACCAGCCACTACGTGCTGCCTTCGCTGACATACATCATCGCTGCTGCAGCCCCACAAGAAATCCAGCTAAGTACACTTTGCATAATTTAAAGCGTTTATTAAACACAAATATTCATTAAAAAACTACTGCTCATAAAATGTCAGACAAAGCGTAAGGAAAATTAAAATTAGCAACAACAGGAAAACACAATGGAAAACTGCATAAGCAGCTTAAATCTACAGTAAGCGCAAAAAGTGCAGTGATATGCTAAAGAAAAACAGTAAATAGAAGAAATCACTTTTAATAAAAATCTTGAACTATTTTTTTTTTTTTTGTTTTTTTGTGTGTTGTCGTTATGCAAAAATCAATACACGCAAACTATAAAAAACGCATAAAACACATGCAAATTTTCATTTCGTCTTTGCATTTGGCTTTTTATGACCATTTCACTACAATTTTTTTCACTCTTGTTTTTGCATTTTACTTGCTTTTTTTTGCCGTTTTGTTGGCTTTATGCGTTGATTTGGGTTTTCGGTTTTTGTGTGTCTTTTATGTGCTTTCGTTAGCTAGGGGACAGCAAGACAGCAGCACAAAGCGTGTGGGTTCACTTTTTACATTTCCATGTTACCAAACAGGCAATAGGCTGGCAAATTCAAAGCCCGCTGCGCAGCACACATGTAACTACAGCTAAGCCTATTGCAGCCAGCCAGGCGGCTAGTGCTGGCAGTAATGTGGCAAGTGTGCCGCATTCTCATGCCACAGTCACGGCAGTTCAAGTGGGCACGTATTTGCACTTACCATACGCATCGCATGCGCACTTAAATAAGTTGTTTTTTTTCTTACTTCCAGCATTCTTTTTTTATTTGCTCTTAAAACATGTCTGACACAGACAAAACTATTCTGAAAAGCGTTTCATAATATACACACAGACGTGTAAAGTGCAGCCATGCAGATTATTCTCCAAAGGATAAAGCTGAGCAGCGCAAAAATATTATCAAAGTTGCTTGACACTTGTCATATGTTGCACTAGGGGCAGTTGTGTAAATTAAATCTAAGGCAGGTCATTCAAGTTTGTTTTAGCTGATTAAAAATCTTGCAGTAACTTAAACTTGACACAAAGTTGGTTGCATTCGAATAAGCAACGCTTAATGTTAATTCAGCATGTCTTGCACAAACTGGAAGCGATTCCCAGGTGACATTACTTAAATGGATTGAACATCATGCAACGGTTAGTTTTGCTTAGCGTTAATGTCAGGATCTGTCAAGAGCTTAGAATTGTTGCGCAGTTTTAAGTTATTTTTAGCTGAAAGTCCATTGCACATGTCTAATTTAAACGTGCCACTTAAGTCAGAGTAAGCCAAATAAAATGCATGTCAGCCAAGATAATGCTTAAAGCACAACTACCGACCTTTTCAGTTTCAATTTTGCTTTGCGCAATTTCTTGAGCCACTCAGGACCACACAACACTGTCACATGTGCACTACCACACTGGGTGCAGACGCAGACAAGCTGGCGCAGACGCCATTTTGTGCTAAAGTAGCGAAAAATTCAAAGCAACAAACTGGAAGAAAGTAGAAAAAAACAAAAAAAAAAATAAATAAAAAGAAAACATCAAGCACATGAAGAAAATTATATTTATTTAGTTGCAGGAAATCTCTTGGAAAATATGCGCATATAAAAAAGACGTTTACTGTTGTGGCAACGGCCGAAGCAGAGGCAAAGACAGAGGCAACCGCATCGACAGCGACATTTTGATCTATGTCCTAACAAGGCAAACAACACAAGCCCACACACGCACACACTCACACTTAACATAAATGGCATCATCAACGTTGTAACTATGTAGCTGTGCCATACTCGTTTGTGTGGTAATGGCCAAGGCCAGCTGCTTGACGTGCCCAAATTGTAGAGAGTGAGCCACACACGGCGAAACACACTTTCACTTTAAAAGACAGAAGTTAAAAAGAAGCAAGAATACAGTAACACTCAAAAAGTGAAGTTGGCTGCAGCAGACTGTCATTTTTCACTGCTGATGCTGTAGCCGAATAGAAGTTTTCTGTTATTTTAACAGATTCCGCTTTGAATTTTCCTAGCAACTTTTTTGAGGTTCTCTGGAATCCTGTTAAATTTGGTTAACATGGTGTTAAGTCGGATTGTTAAACCAGAGACAACTTATACATAGATAGTGTACCAGAGCAATGTTACGACCACTGTTAAGTTTTCAAACTAGGTGCCGCCGCGTCTGGTCTAACTTCACTTTGTTTGTTCTCTTTTTGTCACTTTTCCTCATTTAAATGTGCTGCTTACGCTCACACTGCCTATGGTAGTCGTTTGTTTTCGGTCAGTGTCTAATTCCTTAGCAATTGACACTTTTTCCCCGCATATATTTGTCCCCCTTGCCTAAATGCGATCGCATTTTATTTGTTTCTCTCTCTCGCACGTCACAATGTGCTACTTGCACTAATGTGACATTTGTCTAATGTCGTTTGTTATTGTGTTTTTTTGTGTGCGCTTTTCGTGTGTTGTGTTACTTCCCTTATGCTTGTTCCCCTCGCCTAAATGCTATGAAACCCAAAATTGCTCTGATGATTTTCGTTTCTTGCTGATTCTGCTTTTTTGCATTATGATCGCCTGGTAGGATATTAAAATTAATGGAAAATATTACACGCAAATGATGCGTTGTGTTATGAATTTTTTTATTTAATAGTTGGGATGGTATATTAGTAATGTTGTTTGAAGCTTTAAATTTAGCAAGGACAATATGTGGGAAAACAGATCCATATTACAATTGAACTGGTGTTTCGATTCACTTGCAGTTTAGTTAATTGCCTGCTCAATATTTATTCCAAATGAATTGGATAATTGGACCATATTTTAATAAATGTATTTTGCACATAATTATTTTCACAAATAATGCCTTTGCCTTTGACTTTTTTCAAGCGCACATCGAAAGAGTGAAAAAGCAGCGTTGAGAATTTATATGCTCGTAACAATAAAGAAGAAGAGCCAATATTTCACAAAAAGCAAGAAAAATAAAATAGGTAGACAATTGAAACTTCTAAAATCATGACAAATTCTTTTCTGCACGCACACACAAACTCATGTATTTTAGATGGTACCGTCGACTAGCGTCTTTTCATAACAAGCACTCATATAATGTCGCAAGCAAAAGGATTATCTGCAGCAAGAAATATGCACACTCGTCAACTTCAACAACAACTACATTCTTGCAATGCGAACAAAACGGCAGTTGGCACCAAAAAAACTTATATGAGCTAGGCCAATCAAATCAAACGAAAATGTAAAGTCAGAGTAGCAAAGCACTATGGTACTCCCAACAGAATTTTGGGCGCTTTTAAAGGCGCCCACGAACAAAAATTTCAACTTGTATGAGATGCGGCCTCTATATGATTAACAGTCTTTGTGGTTAAACTAATTAAAGTAACTGAATCCACTGCCGGTAACACAAGTTTGGTCCGCAGGTCTGCCTGGCATTAAATTTCAATAAAATTCACCCAAAATCAAATAATTTCACTACATGGCAAGCAAAATGAATTACATCTATATTGTTACGTGCCAAATATAAACTTCATGCATTTATTAAAACGGAAATTGCGCTGCACACAGCAAAAAAAAATGTTAACTACATTCATTGCATTCAAGTGGCTGTGGCTGCTTTAACAGCTGTTAAGTTAACAGCCAGCAACTGCACTAAGCAATGTTAACAGCATAACTGCTTTAATTAGCAGTTTATTCCAATGTTAAGATAAGCAGCTGTTGGCGTTAACAGCGAGAAGGTAATTTGATGAGCCGTTTGTTAAATTGTTTATAAAAGCACCAAACACCTTAATAACATTTTCTTAGTGAATTTAGGCGAACAGCGCAAAAGGCCAGCGGGGTCAAGCTAAACTTGACTTAAATGCATTTAGCATTACAAATCCACATTATTCCGCAACTTACAAGCGATTACAATTATTTTGGGACAGTAAGCTGTTACATTTATTGACAACAAGCGTCCTAAGTCAAAGCAGGCAGCTGTCATGCCATTATTTCCGTATTGCATAATGCGGATTTGTCAGCCTACATTTACAATTTTATTTGCGATTGGGGTCGCCTATATATACATAAATATTTTTTTTTTCTTTTTATTCTTTTTCCTTTTTTCATTTTTTATTCTTGATTTAATAATAAAGCAATCACAGGCACTGTCAAATAATAAATTTCTCTTTTCATTTCCGCTGTGAAAGCGATTTCCAATTCAGCCATCCATACGCTACATTGCACTCATAACGTTTTTATAACGTTTGCGTTTTAGGTTAGCTTTCCCCAATACCGTTACATAACGTCGTTCATTCGCAATGCTGCGTGTGAGAAATACGCTTAAAATTCGTTGCCGTACTCGCATTTTCTAGTGCAAATTATGCGCGTATTTTGCTAACTTTTTGCGTCGCTTGCTTTTCAATGACGATTTATTTTCTTGAGATTTGTTTTTTTTTTTCCACTTGTAGTTATAATTGCAAAAGTTTCATGTCGTTATAAATTTGGTTGAAAATTAATGCGTATAATTTATTTGTGCCTACGCAAAATAATCAGTAAATAAATTACAACGAAATCTGACAAAGCAAAATGGCATAAAAATTGCTAAGACGCATTTTTAGTTAAAATGGTGTGGAAAAACCTTGTGACAAAGTTTGTCGACGTCGCTAGGTTCGCTCGACTTGACTTGGCTATTGTTATTTTTTATGGCATTTATGTAACCGCAAAATGAAAATAAATTAAAAAAAAAGAAAGCTAAAAGAAAAACCTCTTGAAAAGTGCTTTATTTATTTTGTAATTTATTTAATATTATTATTCCTTTTTTTTTTCAAACAAGTGCATTGGCTGTTCTTCCCCCTCGTTTGCTTTAATCACAAAAGCCACAACATGTCTAGCATTAGCAACAGTCAGGCAAGCAACTCGACCCAGTTTCTCTTGACTTTCTTTATAAGTATATATAATTTTTTTTATATTAAATCCTACTGCCGCTGCTTTGCACGGCTCAGTGTTTGCCTGTTATTCAACTCTCGTCTCGCCACTGCCACAGTCTCGTCGCATCTAGTCATGTCTCGCCGTTTCTCGTTCCACCTTAAATAACAACAAAGTTTTTTCATGCCGCCATACATAATGAATTTATGTCAAAGTTTTCTGCTTGTAGATTTTAATCATAAATTTTCTTTATTTAAATTAGAAATATCGATTTCTTTTCCTTCCGGCCGCCATCAGCTCTGGCTTTGTGCGATCGTTGCTTCGTTTTCCCCTTGGCAGTGCTGCTGACATAAATAGTGCGACCATTTTACGCCAATCTAATTGAGATTAATAAGAAAGTATTACTTTGATTTAAGGAAATATTCAATTTTTATATTATGACTAACGGAAATGGTCACTCGATGCCTATTAATTATATATAGTCTGGTTATGGTTTCCTACTTATGCGTCTATTTCGTAGTTTTGTATTTTTTTTTTACGATTTCATATATTCCCAATATAGCTTTACTAAGCGTTTACTATGTAAAAAAAAACTTTATTGTCAATTGAAAGCACAATCAATTTACAAATTGGTCTAGAGTTTACTTTTGCATTAAATATAATTCTAAAAGATAAATTTAAAAATGTGTAACTCATACGCTGACAGTTTTAGCTTTTTTGAACAAGTTTTATCACAAAGTCACACAAATTTATGAATAATTAAACACATAATAAATTAATTAAAACTAAATTTCAATATTACTTGGATATGATATATGTTACTTTAAAATGTTTGCAGCATTTAAATATGTCCTTTCTGTTTATCTCTTTGCAGCAATAAAATGCACTATCACAAATTTATATAGATTACAATCAAAAACAGAGCAACAACAATAATAATAATAATAATTATTGCATAATATAAAGTACATGTAAAAAAAATGCAACAAAGTAATTTTTAATTGGCAAAATTAAATCAACAAAAATTAAGAATTAAAATATTAAACATTAAACAATAGCAACAACAAAAACAGCAACTAAAAGCAAACAATCAAATTAAAAGCAATAAAAACAAAATTTAATTAAATGAAATTAATTGACACTATAAAAATAAATAATACAAAAACAAAAAGAAATGTATATACAATGAAAGCATTTTTTTATAAATATTAACGAGTATATAGCCGACAAGGAAATATAAATACAAATTTTATTTTCAATTAATAGAATTAATTAATGTTAACGGTATCTTAACATAAATAACATTCATGGCCAGCACAAATATAATGTGGAGTCGTACAATTTCGCCAACGAATTCAAAGAAACTGTTAATTGGTTCCACACGAAGCGTTGATTATGTCGGTGATAGTACAAAGGCAAATAACATCATTAACAACAACAACTACAATAATAACAATAACGCAACCGCCACATCAACAGCCACACCAACAGCAGGAACACCACCAACAGCAACAACAACAACGACAACAAGAGCAGCAGGAACACCAGCCAGAAAGCAAACAGCAACAGCAATACAAAAGGCAACAGCAGCAAACAACACCACAGTCACAGCAGCAACAACAACAAAAACAACAAAAATATCAATCGCAATGGAAATTCATATACAAAATAAGTGCATCTCGGCATAGCGCATCACTCTGGAGGGTGGCGCGGAGCCGCCATGGCTGCAGGGCCCCCTTAAAGCAGCATTT
Organism: Stegana nigrithorax; assembly: GCA_037044495.1. Lineage (NCBI taxonomy): Eukaryota > Metazoa > Arthropoda > Insecta > Diptera > Drosophilidae > Stegana > Stegana nigrithorax. Next base: position 95,039 of record JBAMBQ010001952.1, on the reverse strand, counting down.
TTGGGGGCCTCTGGCGTCGGCAAAACAAGCATACTACAGGTTTGTTAAACTCTCCTTTACATACTCACACACACACACACACACACACACCCACACACACACACACACACACACACACACACACATACAACTATTGCCTTATTCCCCAGCTCCCATGCTCATAGAACATATAACAAATGATGACGACTCTGCGACTCTGCATAGTTCAGCAATGCCATTTGCCGCACGTGAATACTCGTACGCGCAAATGCCGTAACATTTAATCGAAGTATCTTTTTATTGCGAACGTTTAATTTTATGCGCACACGATCATTCAGGAGGCCATTAATAATATCGATAAACGTTAATTGTGTGTTTAAGCATGCCGAAGAATTTGTCGATGCCGAAATGGCCATAGAATTTGGGCGGCATACCACGCATCTAATAACATTTATAATACGGTCTACATACCGCGACGCTGCTGTCAAGTCCAAGGCAGCGACATTGGACCAAGAGCAGTCGGCCAGCAGCAAGGGCAGCAGCGCACACGCCAGCGGGGCATAATAAATCTTGGCAAGCGACTGAAGGGCATTTTTGTGGCTATTTTAACGCCAACAAAGCGGCAACGTGTAGCAAATAAATAAAACTAAAAATGTAGCAGCAATCTGTTAGCAACAGTCGTGTAACAATGGCAGTTAGTGTAAGTGAGAAGAGGAGTTGGCAGAATGTGGCATCTAAGAGCAGGGAATGCCTTCACGTTGCGTTGCTTTGCCATGTTTTGCGGAAATATTTATTTACGATCAATTAATGGTAATGAAAATTTACAATGCCGAAAGGATATAAATGTACACATGCCATAAACAACTGTAAACAACAGTACAAGCAACTCACATGCAAATTGTTTGCGCACAAAAGTATGCAATGAAAATGACATAAAAAAAGAAGGCAAAAGCCAAAATCGTCGTCATGGCATAGCCGTGTATTGCCATAAAATTTAAATGCTTCGTTGTTTGTTTGTTTACTTGCGCATTTTAATGACAGACTTTTCACCGCTGTTAACATACACACACACACATACACACACCGCGGCCACCAACACACTCCCACTCATTACTCCTGCAGCACGTACACATGAAGCATGCATGCGCGATGACGATAAAAGAGATTCCGTAATGTATGCACGGAACGCTTTTATCATTTATCCGCTCGCTTTAATGCATCGCCGTGAAATTAATCAACTTAAATGTGCCATCAACTGGCAAGTCCTCACGCATGGCATGCTAATGCGTTAATTCATTTAAAATACGTATAGCAAACGAATGGCGCAATCAACTTGGCGCTCGACTTTTCTAATTTTTTTCCTTGCTCAAGGCACAAGTTTGCAAACAATTTGGTTACAAATAATTGTTACATGGCGTATAAGTTTATAAATTACACATACAAGCAAGCATAGACGAGCAATGAAAAACTATTCATCCCTAGCCCCTCTTAGCACTGAATAGCGTTTGGAATTTGGTCAAATTGCAGCGTTTGCGAACTCTCATTGACGATCAATGTAGAATAGCAGCAACTTATCCCTCAATCCGATTGTGGTCTGCTATTGTGTTCGTTAATTGGTTTGTGGGTTACATTTACGTTAAGTGAAGTAGTTGACGTTAGGCAAAGCGATTCGGCGTCAGAACTGCTGCCAACTTACTCGGTAGGTCTACAATCTTAGCAGATTTTATTTAACCACAACCTGTCGATAAGCGCTTATAACAGATGACTGGCCAGCCGACATTTGAAACGCAAGAAGACTCATATATTTTGTGTTTAGCACGTAATAAATGAACTGATTGTACTATTTTTTTTTTCTTTTTTTTTCTAAACAAATGAGACAATGAAAAAAAATTACTAAAGAATCGTTTTTTTTCTCGTTTTGCCAATCCATTGCATCCAATTTATTCGTAATCATTCAGAAGTGAAAATCCCTTTGGGGACATTTGATTAATAAGATATTCATTTCACTTGAAGAATTTACACGGCATAAAGTTGGGCAAATTATATGAAGGGTGTCCAGCATACAGGCCTACCTCAAAATTGTGTACATGAAAAATGGTAATTGCGTACTTAAAAATTTCAGTAAAAACGTATGCTATGATGAGTACTATATTAAATTTTAAAATTTTTTCAAATCTCAATTTTATCTTAATCGAAAAAAATCTTGGTTTCTAAATGCGGCAGCTTCAAACGCCACAAAATGTTGTTAAACAAGATTTCAGTAAACGACTGTTTTTAATTTAATTACATGCTTGGCAAAGCTTACATTTCACTGAAGCTGCAATTTCTAATAAGCTGACATATTTGCCTCATTTTCAAAATAGGGCAGCGAAATCTCAAAACTTCTGAAAAATCAGTCATGCATTGCTTATAGATATGCAATATAGCCAACTTGTTGAAATAATTTGCTAATTCAAAGCCACAAAAGTAACAAAAACAAACAAAGAAACAAAACAAAACAAAATAACAGCAACAACTAATACCAAAAACAACAAATATTACCTAATTAATGTACTTATTAAGAAGTTATTTAAGCCAGATTAAATACGACAAACGCAAACAAAGGTTGCTATGCAATGTTTTCACTAACAACAACGAACAGCAACAGCAGCAGAAACAATAACGGTAACACCAACAACAACAACAACAACAGCAGCAATAGAAGTTGAACAAATACTAAATGAAAAAGAACACAACAATTTATTTGCCATTTTCCGTTATAATTAATGTTGTACGAGATTAGTTTAGACTCATAGCCAGTAAGTAAAGCAGCAGCAGCAACAGCAGCAGCAGCAGTGAAAAAAATAGAAAAAAATGATAATGCGAATGTTTGCATAGCATTTGTGTAGTGTAGCCTAGTGCAGGACGAGTGTGTGCTTTGTGTCTGTCCAATGTTCTGAATTGTGAGAAGTGAGTTGTGCAGCTTAAGCCATTTGTGAAAATTTCCACAAATTTTTTTTTGTTTATTTTTTTTTTGTGTGTAACTTGTTACTGTTGCTGCTGCGAATGCTTGTAGCAAGGACAACACGTAATTAATTGGGCACTGTCGGCCATGTATGTCAGCATTACATCCGTGCGCAGGCAGCGTGGCAAGCAGAAGTCGGGCGGGCAGGCGGGTTGTAGGGCAGCGCACTGGGGTTAAGTTTTAATGCGACGCATGTCGTCGCATATCTAGTTCAGCGCCGTCAACATTCCACTCGTTTGCTGAATATGACTAACGGATTTATTTCGTTTGCGGTCTAAGTGGTTGGGGTCTGTACTACGCTCCCCTGCCAACCATTGCGTGTTGCGGACTTTTGTGCGCAAGCCATTAAACAAAAATTAATTACGTGCATTTCGTTTCAATTTAGTTTTGCTAAAATTCACATTGCATAAATTTGATTTTATTTTTCCATTTTCTTTGCTGCTCTGCTAGATTTTCTTTATTACGCTAGATTTTCTTCTTCTTTTTTTAACTAAAGTTAAAGTTACTTGACGCTGCCATTTTGTCGGTGCATTATGTTTGTGCAAGTGTGCGTTTCAAATTATGCGAATTAGCATTTTCACAAATTTTCCAACGATTTTTTTTTGTCAGCAAGTTTATATGCAGTCATTCGATTGCATTTACTGCAAATGCCTGTTGTTGTTTTTTTCCCCTTTTTTCTTTTGCTTTCTTTATTCTTATTTTTGCGTTTTCCCTTATACCAGTTTGCGCATTCATTACGAGTATTAATTGGCAGGAAAGTCGAACTACGGCAACAATTTTCCTGGCACAAATTTCCGCTGCAACACAGGCGCAGTGACCTTCTCCTCTCATCCTCGTCAATAAAATCCACAAGCAAGTTGACGCTGTACAAACGACACTGCGCCATTAATTTCGTGTCCTTGCTTATCTTTCGCGGTTTATACAGCACATTAAGTCGGTGAAGTGGTTTAATTGTTAATTTTATATGCCCCTTCTCTTGGTTTGTGCACTTTTCATTGCATTTTCCAATTCAGTGCAATTATGCTCTGCATATGGCCATGACCATGCAATTGAACCTCACCCCTGGCTTCTGCTCAGCTCAATTTGACTCGGTTTGGTTTGGTTTGGCTTGGTTCGGCTTGCCTTGGGTTGGCCAAGCTTTCGTGTATTACATTTGCTGCTTGGCTGTTGTTAGCTCAACTTGTGGTCTTTATTGTGTCGGTGGTTTTTGTGCTGATCAGATCTCGTCGCTGCGAAGCTGTGCTGCGTATATTAGATTTTATGTGCGTACATAAAATTAATCCTGTTTATTGTGTTCTATGCACTGCTGCCTGCGCTGCTTCCATTATTTTCTTTTTTATGGTCAACTTTTAGTGCGCACTGTGAGCCATGATTTAAGCAACTTAAGCACTAACAAAATTTATTAACTACTGTAAATGTGATTATTGTGGCAATAAATTTCAGTTTAAAATTCAATTAAGTTAAATTTTACAATTTATGAATTCATTTATTTGCATAATTGTTGCGGTTGCACATGTTGCTTGTTTATGCTTAACTAAAGCCAAGTGAAGCCATATGCTGGCAGGCAGCAATCGAAGAAATATTTAATGAAGTGACACATGAGTGGAAGATAAATTGAAGATATATACAATGTAGCATGCTTAAACTTTATTTAATTAAGGCTCGTCAGTCACAAATTTATAAATCGTAAAATCTTGACCGCATCAACCCTTTGCAACTATAACTCAATGCTCCATGAACCTGCTGAAGAACAATGATGACGAATTTATGTAGAAACAATTGATGCCAAAGCAATTAGAACCATTAAGCTTAAAGTATTTTTGCCTGATTAGCATTATGATTGCTCTTTGCGCATGAGGAGTCAGCCCACTGAAGCCACCTAAAATGGCCACTTATAAATAAATAGATGCAGTAACAAAGGGGGCTGGATGAGCAGCAGTATTCTTCAATCCGCGAAATCAGTGACATCAACTTTATATAGCTGTTGCAGTCCTTAGGCCATTGAAAAGGTTTTAGCATGACATTTTATTATTTGAATTGGATCACTTTGCCCATACAAAGGAAATGAGTCAATCTTAGTATGAGTCATCTACTAGAAACTTGCTATTGGCAAATGTTAGTTCAAGTCTTTCTTCGATATGTCATCTAGTCTGTGCCAGAGAAAGGTGTTGATGTTACAAAGCTCGTAAAAATCATATTAAAGAGGTAGAAAAACAAAGCTATAAAAATAATAAGACACAATGACTAGCCATGACAACAATATGAAGATGAACATAGTCATTTTTAAGTCTGGGAAGCAGCAGAGTCAGTGGAGTAGAACTACTCTAAGAGGTATAAACAGGCAACTAGAACAATTTGTTACGAGCAATAAAGCAAAGGAGAGGGTATTTAATATATCAACATAAACTGATACAAAGTAGGCGATAAAGTTTATGTCAGCTGCCAAAGTGTGACGACAGTCTGCCGTGTGTGTTCTCATCACAGTTGCGTATATAATCCATATATGAAACACGACCAATAATAAACTCTAATCACAACAAATGCAGACATGTGGGCTCAGGCGCTCGTTGAAAATGTCGTAGCATATATCAAATCACTTCCCAATCGATTGCTTATTAATAAATGGCCTCGCTTATCGCCATTTTGTTGACGCACAAAATCGCTTCGATGTAGTTTGCCACTAAACCACTACTCCTCCGGTTTTTTGTTTTTTATTTTTTTTTCTGGTTTTGCTCTTGGTTTATGGCATAAAAAAAAATCTCATGCGCAAAAACGACACAACAAATATCTAAAAAAAAAAAAATAAATAAAATGAAAGCGAAAACGAATCAACAAGAAAATGCCAACCTAAAGAGAAATTGATGCAGTCAAGAGTAAAAAAAAAAATGTATTATATAAAAGAGTCGATACAGATTGGCAGGAGAACAAACGGCATACGAGCGAGCAGGCAAACTAAAATGAACGACAGCTCAAAGGATATTTAACACTTGATTGCATTTTAAAGTGATGTGCGCTGAAGTTAGGGATTGGCTTTGTGCGGCTTTAACGGCAACGTATCGACGGCGCACATAACAAAATAGCCAAGATAAACAGCTGAATGGCGCAGACTGTACGGCCTTGGCACTACAGTCGCAGCTAATAATAAAGTCAATATAAAGCAATCGATTCGAATACACGTTGTTGCGTGTTTGCCATCAGTCGGGCACAGCGGCAGCAGCAGCAACAGCAGCCGCCACAGCAACAGCAATCTGACCGTGGCATTGGAGACTTTGGCAAATGGAACAAAGCAAGAAAATTTACATTTCCGGCAAAGCAGCAAACTAATTTAAATGCAAATTAAGTTTGCTACTTTGCAAGCAGCAGGCGCAGCGCAAAAAAAAACACAAAAACACAATACCAAGCAAATAAACAAAAAAAAAAAAAGATGAAAAAAATGGCCAAAAAAAATAATAGTAGCAATATAAAAAAGGAGCACCCTTTTGCTCGGCACGAAATCAAAATGTATTAGATGAATACAAAGCAGCAGCATATACCCAAAAGTCAACAAAAGTAGAATGTGCTCATCAGTGCACTCATTTGTGCGTCCGCCTGCCACGAGTGCGCAGCCCCGCCGTTGTGCTCGGCCTGTAGTGCCGTTATGTAAATAAATTAAGTGTAAACAAGCGACGCACAATTGTCGTGATAATAAAATCAGACGCCTTGCTAAAGTGCAGTAATTTACGTTTTTTCAATTCAATTAACTCCGCACTGGCACTGTGAGTGTACACGCAGCCGCCGACGTAGCCTAAACGGGCAACTGGCAATTGGAAATTGGCAACTGACGAAATCTACAAATGGAATTGGCACAAAAGACCCGCATGCTAAACATAATGTAAACAAAACAACACAAAACAAAAAATAAGCAACAAACGAAAAAAAAATATAAGAGAAACGAAACGAAGACGAAAGTTGCATTGCAGCTATCCAAGCAGAAATGCTTTTAGTAGCAGTTTGCAATTTAAAATTATACTTGCTGCTTCTACTCACCTATACACGACCACTCTCTCATACTCTTTGACTCACTCTCAGTCTGCAATTACTTTGCACTCGCATACGTCTGCCTGCGCTAATGTGCAATAATCACTAGAGTGCTGCTGATTCTACTTCGTGTGCTGTCACTTTCTGACTTAGGCAAAGCAAAGCAAGCGCAAACGATTTCCATGTATGCTTCTTTGTCAGTCATGGAATTTCATTTTTATTGAATCCGTAATCGTGCGCATATAAGCCGTGATATTGTATCGCTGTGTATGCATTCTAAGATCGGCCGTCAGTTAGCTACCAGCGCCGTAAGGTGTCTGAAAGGGCAAATAAAAAAACGCATGACTGCATACGCTCAGAATGCAAGAAAGGTAACGACATATTACTTGAAATACTCGTAAAGGAATTTATTCAATTTGACATTTTTGCGATTTGTCACAAACTACTTTCCAGTTGTGTACACGCAATGTTAAAGACTTAATTTTGTGTAAGAAATCATTTCATCTCGAAAAACATCCGAACTTATTGCTTTTCTTTCTCATGCAAACCAATATTACAAAATATGCAGTTGTCTGTTCACTACCGATAAAACCTTCAGAAGGGTGAATATTTCCTCAAGGGTCTTAGGTGTCACTAAGTGGCTAATGCCAAAATAAACTTTTCGTTATTTAATAATAATTCAACCGTTATAATTCAGTTTGTTTAAAGCCACAGTAAGCAAAAATATTGCATATTTGGCAAATCGTTTTATTGGCAACTAAATTTCCATTACAAAATATTCAAAAATAAATAAAAATAATAGATAAGCCAAATCTTATATTTATTACACGTACCTTGCCGCAATGCTATTCGAACATATTGCGTTGTATATGCATGAAACGGCAAATAAAAAATTAAATATGAATATAAAGTGGAGTGTAAAACAGGACATGTGCACAGTTTATGCCCGACAGCGTTTATAAATGTTTTTCACATGCAAACATACAAGCAAGCAAACACGAAGCAGGACTGGCACACACATGAGCTGACTGCTGTGAGTTTGTTGTTTGCTCGTCAGTGCCGCCGCCTTGATGCTTACGTTTCTCTGACTGCCTGCCTGTCTGCCTGTCTTACAAAGTCAAGCTCATACGCTCAACCCGTCTGCCTGCCGCCTGTGCTGCCACAAGCCAAACCTGCTGCCAAGAGCTGCTGCTGTTAACAGAAATAAAATAAAATAAAATAAAATATTAGAACAACCATTTGTGCGTGTTTCCTTAGATTTTTTTTTATTTATTTATTTATTTTTTTTTTTTGTGGTTTCTCTTTTTTTCCCCTTTTTTTATTCGAATGCAGAAACAATAAGGCAAGGAAATATTTTTTCATATTTCATACAGCAAATCAAATAAATCTTGTGCTTGATTTGTGTCGTAACACTTGCGGTGGCGTATACGTAATATGTACCAACACACATATATATACAATATTTTTCCTTTGTTGTCTACTATAGTATTTCTTCTTTAATGTTGTGGTTTTCCTTTTGCGGTTTGTTCTTCTTTCTTTGCAGCAATTTTTCTACCATGACTTTCCAAAGACTCATCAAGCGACAACACGTCGTAAAATTTATAAGAACTGTCTGGTCTGCGATACGTGCATACGGGAGCTGATGGTACTCGACGTTCCACCCCAGGTGAGCGTGCATAAATGAAAATTGTGTGAAACCCAACCAAACCGAAGTAAGAAAACTTATAAGTTACTTCATGTGGCAAGCGAGGCGGCATTGCTGATGATGACGACGATAACGCTGACGACGAAGACCACGTCGACAACGTCGTAAATTCAATCAGCTCGCTTACATAACGTTTTATTTAATCATTAATTTAATTTACGCCAAATTGCGCGTAACTTAAACCAGGCCATATCACCCTCCTACCTGCCTGCCCGGCTGCCTGACTGCCTGGGCTATCCTGCCGATCTCCTTACTCACAGCCATTCGCTGTGGAACGCAGCATAGCACGCACAGCTGCTGAAATCTTTTACTGATTCATAATTCTTCGTGGGTGCATAAATATTCAACACGCTTGCAGGCTTGCAGGACATATCAGCGCAGCGTCGTCGACTGACACGCCCACAAACAGGCGACCGTGCAAGGACGTGCAGAGTGTAGCTGCATTATACATATTCGAATTCTTCTACTTTTTACTTTTATTTATTTATTTTTTCTTTTGTGTTAATAACCGATGCAACAGCTGAACAACAACAACAAATGAAACAACAACAACAACGTGCATTGCCCATAGCTACTTCATGCGTCGGTTTCTACTTTTTTACGTTCGCCCATGCGTTCGTTGTTTGCTTGGGGTTTTCCTCTTACATTTATTATCTGCATTTCCCTTTATTTTTTTTCGCTTTTTTTTTTGTTGCTTCATAATCCCAAACACTGCTGAAAGCTTTTCCGAGCTCACCATGTCGGAATTTTCTTTTTTTTTCTGCCTTAAGGTCTTATTTTATTTTACTAAATGCGTGCATAGCATAAAAAAGTACTTCCGTTTTCTTTTTTTAGTATTTGGTTTGATTTTTTTTAATATTTTGCTTTTGTTGTTGTTGATCTACATGTCTTTATTAAATTCCATACGCTTCGTTGAAATAGTGGAAAATTTATATTTATATGCATACCTTGTAAGTACACTTACCCGCTGCTTTGTCTGACCTGTGAGTCCTCTTCCTGTGTTTCATTAATTCTTAATTACCATGGCACAGTTGCACGTGTTGTTGGCTTTTATATTCTCGCAGTCGCTACACGGCGCTTCACTTCATCCCACTTCGACCCACTTAACAACGTGGCTTATAGAAGTTTTCGATTTTGTCGATTGGCAGTCAAGCTCATCTGTGTGCTGCTGCTAAGTGTCCTATTAAGTGTAGCTTAGACAGGTGATTTATTATGCTCGCTCTCTCTCTCTAAGTCAACAGCTCACGGGTCAGAAGTTTTTGATATGGGCTGAACCACGTGCCGGAAAGTATCTTTAAGCATGGAACTGTACGGAAATGTTTGGAATAGATGCAAGTAATGAACATGCCATTAAGTTTGCACATTCTGCTCAATGGTCAACTGGAAGATTATAGAATGTCAAACTTGTACCTTGCGCTGTTTTCTTCTTCACATTACCCTGCAAAGTGAATTAAAGATTTTAGAATTATTATTCATAGCACCGTCAATACTATCTAGGCTTGCAAATCTGGTTCTGACTTAAAGAAACAGTTGAACATAAAAAGAAAACCGTTTCTACTAATGTGTTTATTTAGCATTGATCTAATTATTTTGTGTTGTGCTTTATCTTTAAAAGGATGCAAACCTTATCTAAAATGAAAAGGCAACTTTGCGCAGGTTTTGTTAAACATTTTTAACACAATTGTCAGTTTTTCATGCAAATGAGCAGCAAATGAGCAGCAAATCCATAAATTTTATTGTGTATCAAATGATCTTACACGAGCTCATTAATCATCGTCTAATAGTGTCTCACAATTCAAAGCACAAGGGAGGCGCCGACGTTACTTGCCAGGACTCCCTATGTTCGCACATACGTTCATGCTGCGTGTATTTGAAATATTTTTATGCCTTAAGCTCGACGCGACTTCATGCAGTGCTAAGGCATGAACGCATGGTCTTAATTCCCATATTAAACGGCTATTAGCGGAATTGATTAAATTCAGCCAATGCGTTTATTTGTGCAGCTTAATTCATTGAGCACACTTAACTGTCGGCCACGCAAGACGCGCAGTGCAATAAAAAATGCGCTTAAGCAACACTAAGCAGGCAGAAGGGGCCAGAAGTTCCGCAGAGAGCTGCCGACATGCGCAGCTTGGCAACGAGATACGCGTCCAGCGTTGCAACTTCTCGTTAATCTTTAAGCGACACTTCATATTCATGAGGTTGTCAAGTTATTAGAACTGATTTATGTTCAAACATTTTTGTGGTAACTTCTGGTAGAAGACATCGACAACAACAACAAGGAATGAAAGCAAGAACAACAAGAATAGAAAATGTAAACCAATTTAAGAGACTGCCATGGTTTAGTTAAAATGTATTGCCTCGACTGCCGGCACTCACTCACTCGCACACCTCGCGGCGTGGCCGAATAGTAAATCCAAACAAATGCTGTTAGCTAAACAACCATTAAGGTGGACTTTGAGTTATGATGCCCATGCCATGCACTTGAAGATGAAAAATTTCATACAATAAACGAAACAATGACGGCAAGGACCCAAAACATACACGTTTCCTTTTAACATATACTACAAAGCATCCAGTCAAGCGGGCTAAGCGCGCCAAATCGGCAGCAAAAGCCAACCGAGCCAACCACGGCAATGATAACAAAACAATAGAACACAACAGGACAAACAGAAAAAAAGACAAACACGAAAGAATGAAATAGAAAAAGCGCAAAGAAAGCAAGAATAGCAATCGTAAAAATACTCGAAAACAAATTCACGCTAAAATGGACATGAATAAGTTAAGGACCAACGGTTGGTTTCTGTGGCGCTGTCTGCTGCGGTGTATAAATGGCACACGGGAAGTGTTGACGGCAGAACAAGGCTTCATGATGATTTGAACGACGATGACGACGCTGACGAAAACGACGATGACGCTTATAATGTTGATGATGTCGATAATGATGATAATGTCGATGATGATGTTTTTCATCACGCTTTTGTGGCTGTTGCTATTCGTGTACGCCATTTTGTTGTTAGCCTTGTCGGCATTTGCTGCGTTGCAACATGCCTAGTTTTGCCTTGTACGCTTTCTAACTATAACTGTAGCTATTGTATATGCATAAATTATTACATATTTGTTGGGCATATTATTTTTGTTGTATTTATATTGCAGCATGCATAAATAGCGCATTTCAATATTCGCTTATTTCACTGCACACTGGCATGCCTTACGCTCGATCTTTTACTAACCACACACAAGCCGCTGCTTATGTTTTTCAGCCTTGTTATATAAATAATTTTGAAAAATATGTATTTTACTTGAGTTGCCTTTTTGTTCAATATTTCTTTTTTTTTTTTTTTGTTGCATCTCTACTTGTTTTTTATGCATTTATTTTGTATTTTTTATTTTGCTCTTACTTGGCCTCGCTTGAATGCAGATTGTTGAAATTGTGCCTTCATTCACTTGCAGTACTTCTTTAATATTTATAGCCACCATTGTGTGGGTAAAAAAGAAAAACCAAAATAAAGCAAAAATGGAATAAAGAAAAAAAGAATAATGAAAAAGTAGTGCATGTTGTCAACACTTGGCCGCATTTAGCTATTAAGGCTATGTGGTTGAGTTTCAACAGCCACCCAAACTGGTTCCATTTAGTTTTTTTAATTCCCATTTTTTGTGGCTGTGCTGTCGACTTTCATATGGCATCAGTTTTTGGCCCCGCCGTTTTATATTTTAAAATTTTTAAGCACTGCCAACATTTATTTATATTTGTATGTATATGGCAGATTTGCATACCACCCTGTATGCGTACCAAGTGCATTTCAAGCAGCACCAGCAGCAACAACAACCGAAGCTCTATGCAACATGTTAACGTTTTTGCAAAACCGCAAGCGTTTACCCAAAGGCAAACATTAATGTTTTATACACCTCAAACTAAAACCAAGCTGTGCGGAAGCTATATACTAATTTTTTTGTTCATTTTCGCTATTTTCGAGTTTCCAAACTTTTAAGTCTTTAACATATGTCAAAAAAGTATTTTGCCACAAATAGTTTATAACAAAACACACACATAAATTAATAACGTGAACTGCAACTTAAAACTTAACGTTTGCCTATTATTTGCCATTCACAACGCTGCTAGCTCTTTTAAGCACGTCCGTTAATTATCAACTTAACAAAAGGTTGCCAGACTTAAAACGATAAACAAAAAACATCACTTAATAAAAAAATAAACAACAAGAAAGGCATTACGCAAACTCAAGGAAAAATTTAATCAAAACAAAATCCAGCTAACTTACAACATAATGTTTATACATACACACAGCAGAGCCACATCGCGCATCCCAATCACAATCAGTATGTCTGCCACAAGTCAGCCACCGCGGCGCGCCTTCGGAATCAAGCGAACTGCCCTTGGAGGGCAGGTAGGCAGACAGACAGGACGACAGAATGGCTGCTTAGCAGGCAAGCGGCATTGTAGCGCATCCGTCTGCTGTTAGTTTTGTTTGTGTTTAAAATGTTTCGTAAATTTAATTATAAAATATTCTCAAAGCTTCCGTTGTTGTTGTTATTGTTGTTGTTGCATTTTGTGTGCTTATACACAATGTTGTCTACTTGTATTTTGTACTTGTTGCCTATCGTTTTCCTCGTTTCGTTTGCGCTCATTAGTGCGCACCTCATCATCAATGTGTCCCCCCCGCGCCCTGATTTGTCTGTTTGACAGCAAGTTATACCTGTCCCATGCTCGTACTGCTCGCACTTACTATACGCCTTTTAAAGCTTTAAGAGGTTAAGTTGTGTACACTGCGTTGCATACTATATTTCGTTGAACGTGCGTCTGTCCGCCTGTCTATCTGCCTGCGTTTGTCTCTGTGTTCTGCCCTTTACGTGCCCATAAAGCGTTAGTCGTTAGTGACTTTGATTTTGATTTCAATTAAAATTTTTTTTTTGCTTTTTTATTTATTGTTGTCTTCATGTCTTGTGCTACTTTGTCATTTTGCCAGGGTGCCGCACAAGTTTCTTACAGATCGTTGCATTGTTTTTCAGATTATTGATTTATTGTCGAAATTAAAACTGTTGTTTTCATTTACCGGCATTCATTAAGAGTCACTTGACGCACTTGTACATGCGTTGCCGAACAATGAAATTGAATTTAAAAATTAAAGTTTCTATTTTCATTGTAGATACGTTGAGTCACAGTTGAGTTGCTTACTTTGGATAAGCATGCGTGGCTGTTTTTCATATTAATATGCAGCATTTTAACAGAATTTACTCTTACAATAAACTGAGCGCAGGCGTTTTATATTGCTTAAAAGACCAAATGTCAAACCCTTATAATCTTTTGCAAAAGACCAAACAACAATCTTCGCCATAAATCTTTTTCACTCTTAATGACTCCAGAGCCCAAGGAATGTGTTCAATTTTAATATCAGACGCTTTAAGTGAATGTTCGCGCATAAATTAAAGCAAATAAAAAGCTTAAGCCTCGTAAAGAAATAACAATAATAATAAAGTTCACACAAAGCGCCATAATTGAAAATAAATTTTAAAACAAATTTAAACCGGTCAATGCCATTAAAACGACTCCTACTCTTCTCTTATCCGTATTTATATTTGCATGTTGCTGTTGCGTACGTTGAACGCCAATATGCCGATTGATTGAAAACAAATAAACGAATATCCACACGATTCGATGAACGTGCATTCAAACAAACAAATAAACAAACTCACAAACGCATACACGAACTGACAACAGAAGCGATTTCCGGCTGATAATTTCGCTGAATGGAATAATGGACATCCGCTGGGGTTGCGAACGGTTCACGCCTATGTGCTGGTTTACGACATGGGCAACTTGGAAACATTTCAGGTGAGCACATGCCATAACAATTGTGTTTTTATGTTTGTTAAATAATATACTCTTCTATATATACACACACCATGCATATATATATATCAAATGAAATGTTATTTCAAAATAATATTACGTATACGCACAGTACTGCCGCTCGATGAGAGATCAAATATTGGACAGTTTCAGTCATCGAGATTTTAGCATCATTGTGGTTGGCAATAAATACGACACTGTGACTGAAGCGCAAGCGAATTCACAGGTAAGCAAATACTTTTGCTTGGTTTCTCTGGTTGTCTCTTAATTAAATGTTTTGCGCACAAATTTCCCCGCACAGGAGCTCAAGGACATTTCGACCTTAGTGCGCAAACACTGGCGTTGCGGTTATGTGGAGTGTTCAGCACAGTAAGTATTCAACAAGGGGAAGTGGAGGGTTGTCCATTTGGCTGTAATTGTGGTTTTATGATAACTGCTTTGTCACTTGCAGATTCAATTACAAAATCGGCGACGTCTTTCGGGAGCTGATGGGCTGCACCAGCACTGGCGGCGTGGTCGGTACTGAATTCTCACAATCAACTAGAAATAAAGGACGCTGTACAATACTTTAGCAAATTCTGCATAAGTTTTTTTAAGCAAACATTTTACGTAAACCAAACAAAATGGAAAAAAAAAAGAAACAAAAAATCAATTAAAGTGTAAGTACACGTGTTTAGAGTAGCATCCGCTAATGCCGTTAACATACACATAAGTAAAGCACATATGGCAACAGCAGACATATTTTCAATGTTAAATCAAAACTTTGTAAGTTGCAATGCAACAAAATATGCGACTAAGCAAACGCGACGTTTGCGTAATGCCAAATAACTGCCTTTAGTGGGCAACTTTGTATAGTTAAAGTGTAAAAACAATTTTATGAATTTTTTTTCGTTATTTTGTTGTTGTGTAAATTACCAAGCCAAAGCACATTCTTGTGTGCATCGTGCATCGTGAAAATGTAAAATGCAAGAATAATAATCGTAAAAGAAGTGCAATAAAACGTGTAAGAAATACCTACTACTGCGGCAAAGACGCACAGCAGCGATCGCAGTAACCGAGCTTAAATGCGACAATGTCGCTTGCCGTTGTTGTTGTGATTGTTGTTGTCTCTGTCGGCCACAGTGGTCCGTTCATTGTTTGCTCATGCATATTTTAGCATATTTTTCCTGGGCGTTTTATCATAGCCAAACCGATGACATACGCATGCACACCACACACACCACATAGCGCAGCACTGCAGCAGCTTCCTTAACGACTGCCTCTTATTTGCGATTTTCTTTCATTTTTACAACATTCGGACAGCTTTTCCCTTATTTATTTATTTTTTTTTTTTAGTTTTTCTTTTTTCTTGTATTCCCTTGGCCATGCTGCCAAGAGTCTCTCATTTAAATGGCAGCATTTCCTCACAGCAGTGTTTACACTTATGCCGTGTACACTTATTCATTTGAGTAAGTTTTTCTTTGATTTTATTTTGTTTATTTACTTTTTATTATTTCCCTGACCAATTCTCTGTCTGACTGTCTGTAAGTTTGTCTGTGTAAGTCAACTTGTAAATTTAAAATCTTTTCTACTTTTTTTTTATTTTTGTTTATTTCGAGGATGAGTTGAGTATGGTTGTTTCTATTTTAACATGAATATGCATTTTTCATAGTCGTTCAGAAAGCACTTTGCTCATTTCTGTGAACAAGGATAATGGATTTTAGCATTGCTTCATAGTTGTGTGTGCACAATCAAAAGTTTCTGCCGCTATGCCTTTTGAGTTCAACTTAAAAAACTGCTTCTTTTTTGAGCGTATGCGTCTGCAAGAAACTTGCCAGCAGCCTAAGGCGAAATTCAAAGTGCTGCAGAGGGTATAAAATACAAAACAAAACTTTGTTAACTTAAGAAAATAATTCAACCATTTCAACAGAAATCAATCACAAGGTCTTGTTTTTAACTAGAATATATTCTTTACTTAAATATTCAGTGAATGAAAGCGAACATTTCATGGCGAAGTCATTGAAGTATTATAGAGCATTTTGTGTTTTTAAGCCTTCAAAACATAAGTTGAAGCAAATATGAACTTTCAATAATTTCTATTAGCATGCGCTCTATGTTCTTTTGGCTAATTTATCAAATGTTAGCTCGATTATAGAAAATCGAAAATGTAGTAGCTTTCTCACAAAATCAAAGTACTTTAGAATCATATAAATACATTCTAAGGTTTCAAGTCGCCCGACAAGCTTCTTAGTCTTGGATTTTCTGCTTTTTTACAAGCATAAACACCATACTTATAGCAGTCATTTCGCTAGTGCGCCTTTTTCTCCCACCTGAACGGCTTCACAACTTAACAGTGCTGATAGTTAACAGCGCTTTAGTTAACAATGCAAATGGCTTCAAGTAGTTCGACTGTTAGCAGAAAAACATTAACGCAAATAGCAAAACATGGATTTATTGTTAGACCTTAGACTGATGCTTCAGTAACATTACACTTTTTCTATTCTTAATTAACAAAATCCAGCAATTTTTAGCATATTGTTAGTCAAAATTTGACATTTATTTAATTTCATTAACATTTCATTAACAATTGACGTTAAAGAAGATGCGCTATATCTTATGAGACAAGCTTAGGAATCAACATTCAGCTTGTCAAATGACATGTAATATGTTAACTTCAAAATTACACAAGCGTCTCGTTTGGCCCAAAAACACATAACTGACAACAAGAAAAATCAAACAAACGAATAAATTGAAGCTCTCCCCTGAGTAAATAATTGATCTCGCAATTAATTCTTTAAGTACGTAAAGTAGGTAATAAATCCCACCATATTTTACAATATATTGTAGTGCGTACATATATAGTTTATGAGATTAAAACATGTGTATGTTGAATTATTAAAATTTGAAAAATATAAGCACATGTACTAGACGTGTCTGTCTGTACGTTTAAGTTGCATAGTAATAAGCGTAATAAAATTAATATGCATTAACGTTGTGATCAATTCAAGAACTAGTTTTAAATAACAATAACAACAATATTAACAACAACAAAAACAAAACACAAATAGAAAAAAAAAACCACAAAAATAATCAATTTGAACATGACATTGCAACAACAAAAGTAAAGTGTAAATTATAGCAACTGTTTATAGGCTAAATAAATAATTAAAAATTCAAAATAAAATCAACACTTGCTCTAGTTTTAAGCCAACCACAACAAATGAGACGTCACTAGTTATTTAATTCTTGGTAGTGAGAATAAAAAATTAGTAAATAATTATACGCACAAAAATGTACGAGTAAGCGTATGTGTTATTATTGTTATTATATAAATACGTGCATACATACATACATACATACATATATACATCATTACATCAATATACTTATATACTGTATAGACATACATGCTTGCGGCATTTGTATGTACAAGGGAAACATTTTATTTGCTCGCCATTTACAAGCATACATACACACATACATATACTCCTATTGTTATCGGCATGTGTTTATTAGGTTTTTATGAAAATTGCGGTTGAAAAACATAAATAACAATTTACAATTTTTTTTTGTTTTCGGCTCAATAATATTTAACAACAACTTAAAAATTAATCAAGGCTGACATTGTAAATAATTTAAACAAAAAGTATAACAACAACAACAAACAAAAACAAACTACTATTATATATAAACTGGGAACTTTTTAGATAAACCTATAATGGCAATATTTGTAGCATTAAATGTAGCTCAGTGGCATAGGTACACGGTACACACCCGTCAAAAAGGCGAAACTCATGGGAATGGGTTCACTTCTCAGTTCGCCATATTTCAATTTTTAAGCGGGCTCGACACCCCTTTACGCTTTCTTCCTTCTTCCTTCTGCTTCTTATGAACCCGCGCACATTAATTAGGCAAACATAATATAAACATATACATGAGAAAAAGTAAACATATTACATTGATAATGCTTATCACACACACACATGCACACTTAACAAGGCAACATGGAGAAGATACTTCATATGCGATTTCAAAATTGTGTAGCGTTGGAATTCAATTATTATGTAAGACAGTTAAAGACCTTTTGCACGTTTACAGTAACCACAAGTTACAGAAAACAAAAATTGTTTACATGTATATATATACTTGAAGATACCTTATTTTGAGACTATTCCTACATTATTGTAGAGTTATTGTGAAAATGTTAAGACAACTCATCAAATTGATCTTATGATGCAAATGCTATGAAGAGCCATCGTAACTGCACTATAGTGAAAACCCAGTTATAGTGTTCTGAAATCTTAACATTTGCTGTATTTGCAAAGAAAATATTTTTATTTCAAGTTCTAGATCCTTTGAATGCTATTGATCCATCTACTTAGCTTAAAAACACTGCCATTCATTTTTAAAACGGCTTAGTCTTGCGATACAATATATCGTGATATTGAAGGAAGGAGATTTCGTATATAATGAACCAATGATATGCAACAGAGTTCAATGTACATACATATTTACATTTCTAATGCTACTTATTTTGATACATCAAGATAGAATTGTCTTGCTGTGATTAATAGGCATTAGATTCCAATATTTAACAATGGATGAAATTTATCTCTATTTTAGTTTATTGCCATTTTCAGACTTAGTACATTAGCCCGTAAAGACCTAAGCCAAAGCATCTGGATCTTTGTGTACAACCTGAGCAGTTACTTGACTGTAAATTTAAATTCAAAATCACTTCTTATATCCCTTTATTTTTAATGTGCGTGTGAACAGGTCTTTGATGTAACAGCTTACATGGTAATCTTACGGAAAACTCAAAATTGCAAACAATAAATGAAACTAGGATTAATAAAGCAAATTAAGCTAAACGTTATTGTTATATAAATAAATAAATAAAATAAAGTAAAATAACTGTATTTATTTTGAATTTTGTATATTGTTTTGAAACGTTTACGAATTCGTCAAAATGGCTGTTAATTTTTGGAAAAAATAAAATATGCTAACACGAATATAAGTAAAAGAAAAACAAAAATGTTGTTAAATTTAATTTTAAGTATGCGAGGCCTGCAAATAAAAATTAGAATTAATAAATGCAAAAAAATAAATAAAATCGCTTAACGTAGCTTAATATTTAGTGATGTATAAACAAAAAAATAAAAGGAAAAATATTAACAAAATAATAAAAGTAATAATAATTAAAAAAATTGAAGAAAAAAAAACACAAATTAAAAACATTATTTAGTGCTAGCATTGTTAAATTTTTTTAGCTCATATAATGGCGTTTTTGTTTAGCAAAACGACAGACAAAATACTATTAAAAAATACCATTGTACACAAGCTTAAAACAAATGCACACACACACACATACACACATGTGCCAGCGAAGTTATGCAGCGTTTTTGCACTTTTCATTTGTAAGCTATTATGCAAACCAAAAAAGTGAACAAAAAGAAAAAAACAATTATAGTAAATGAAATGAAATGGCGTATAGCTAAAGTAATTATTTGAAAACACACATAAATGAAATAATAAAGTGATAAAATGCAGTAAGAAGAAAACATGCCTTTTTATTTATGCCTATATAAGCCATCAATCCAACCATCAAATCTAATCACTTATGTGAGGGAACATACCCATACTACGTGACCCCTTCAGGGGGGGAGGAGCACACAAGAAAACAAAGACTTCGACGGCATTTAGAGCGCACACCAAGTGTGAAATCAAACCTCCCTGTATATCAGTTGAGTGGTCTTGTTTTTACTTTACTGCTTGAAACAACGCAAACTTGTAGTTTTTAAGGTCAGCAGCCACTCTGTACATTGATTACGCGGAACACAAATTTCATATTGCGAATAATTAAGATTTCCCAATTCTCAGCGGAGCGGCTTATCAACAAAGCTGAGCTGCAAACCAAGCAGCGATAGAAGCAAAGAAATAACAAAGCCCCGGGGTAGCCAAATGGCGAAGCAAATGATTTACTACGTCTCAGTACCAAACAAACTGCAAGATGAGCTGCTGCGTCAAGCTGCTCTTAGCGCTGCTCGTGCTCTGCACGACTGGCATACACGGCTGCAATGGCCACGACGAAGAACCCGCAAGTAACGCCGTGAATCAATCCGATGCCGAGGGCAGAAGCTTAACGAACCTATACAAACGAAATCTGCTGCAGATGAAGCGTATCATAAACGAATCAGCCGACGCTTGTTATGATTTCTATGCACATGCCTGCGGCAACTTCGAACGTCCGAGCGCCGATGCCGAGTATGCAGCTTACGAGTATGCATATGTCGATGACATGGCCTGGCCTGCGAACGATGACGAAGATGCCGTACCGCCGTTCCTCTACAACAAAGAGGATCGCATGCATTTCTTCGATGAACAGCATCGACACTTTAGCACGCGACCCGGCAGAATACTTGCGCAGCTCTACGTTGACTGCAAAGCACGCAATGAGCAGCATGTCCTCAGCAGCAAACCGCCGCTGACGCATTGGGCACGCATGTTGGAGGAATTGGATTTTCTGGCGACGAATGCAGCTTTGTATGGCGGTTGGCCATATTTGCATTATCAGTGGATGCGCATACAACGCCGTCATGAATTGAATTGGGTCACACTGGCGGCGCAGTTCGCTGCACGTGGGCTGCCCAGCTTATTGGATATTTACTTTGCCGAGCAGACGATTTTCATAGCGCCACCGGCGCAGTCGCCTTGTCCGAGTCTAGCAGAGTTCAAGCTGAGTTTGGCGCCCGTACTGCAGGCACGCAATGCCCAAATTGCGCATATCATTGGTCACGAGTTGCGCGTCTTCTGTCGAAGTCTGCGCGGTGAGTTGCCGCCGACAACGGGCGTGCGCATGTCCGCTTTAAATGCAACTGCTGCTGCCAGTGATGACATACTAATCGACGAGAATACGGTGGAGTACTTTCAACACTATTTCGCGCTGCTCAACTTCACCGGCACGGAACTGGCGTCGGCGCGTAAACTGCCCGTGGATATCGAACGTTTGGCGGTGATACTGCAGGTATTGCGTCAGACTGAGCCGCGCATCATCTTCAACTATGTGCTGTGGCATGCGCACGAGAGTCTGAAGTACGAGGATTGCTATCTGCTCACAGACGAGTTTGAGCGTTTGCTGCACGCTGAATATTGGCATTGGCATGTTTTTCGGCCGTATTTCAGACGTGAGGTGGCCATGGCCATGTATCTGTACCATACCACACGCTTTCAGGAGCAACGCAAAGCGCTGCTAATGGGCAAGGATTGGTATAAGTTCCTATTGGCACCACTGGAGCGCAAGGACTTTAACATTGCTCGCATTATACAAACACATGCCAACAGTTATCTGAACGTGCATCAGCTGGCAGAGAGCTATGCGAATCTGAGCCTGGCGCCCGCTGCCTTCTATGGCAATCTGCTTCGGGTGCGTCACATACAACTGCGCACCTCATTCTTTACGCCACTGATCGATAACGAAGATCTCAACCATCCCGCGTACTTTCTGCGGCATTTCTTGGACTTTTGCATACTGAATCTGAAGCAGCCAATTTTCCATTATTATGCCACGCAGGGTTTTAAGTTGTGGCATGCTTCGAATTTGCTCTACGACACCGATGGCTACTACACGGCCCTGGATTGCCTGGAACGACAATCGTTACTGCATATCGATGATGCACCGCGCATCTTTCGTGTACTCGACACATACGAAGTTGCGGAGACATTTCGCTTCTATCGTGCCTTTCTTGAGGCGAAGAGGGACTATCGCTTCTGGCTCGAAGGTGAATCGTTTGCCTTTGCTGAGGATTTCGTTTTGCAATACTTCAACTTGGATACGCGACGTGTTCTCTTCTATGCTATGGCGCAGATATACTGCAATCGCAATGATCATCTGTATGCGGCGCAAATCAATCGCAGTTTCATGAATATGCACGCATTTCAGGATGCCTTCAATTGCTCCACGGATACTCCCATGAATCCTCTGACCAAGTGCATGATAAGCAATTGTGATTAGTTTAAATAAATTTCTTTAACTACTTAGTTATTTGTTTTCATTTCAAGACTTCGACAGCCCAATGCGTGGAACTGTTGACCAATGCTAGATCCGCAGCTATGCTTCATTAAATACATATTCATCTTTATAGGCATGTATATATAATTATTTATTAGCTTAAGTTAAACTTACTTACAACTACGAAAGTGTGTCCCACAAAAAACTGTTTAGCAATGGCTTGGACACAATTTTGCTTAATAATAAAAAATTGTTTTTAAATTTTTGTTAAACTTATTTCACGTTAAAAGTCTTATTGTAACAAAGGACTTTGTTAATACTTAAAAATATATAACTACTTAAGTCTTAATATACAAATGTATTTTATATATAATTCATTTTGCTTTTATTTTTGTTTTGTTTTTGAACATAAAACCTTAATTCTAAATTTCGTTCTGAAAAATGTCAACAGGTGCTTAAGCATAGCCTGCAAAAGGCTTGTAACGGTAAAAATTGCCATACACAAAAAAAAAACCAAAAAACTGAAAAGCTTACAACAAAACTATGCGAATGTACGTTAAGGGAAATAAAATTAAACTGAATGCTCAAATGACTTTTAAACTTAAAACTAAACTTGACACCTTCCGCAAGGTTTATTTATTTAATTGGGCAGACTGTCACTCACTGCTGCTGAATGTGCGACTGCGACTTAGTCTGCGAGCAGCGGCCGCCATTGCTTTAGCCTCGCTGCGTCCATCCTCGAGATGATCCGGTAAACGCAAAATGCTATTTAACTGCTGTTTAAGCTCCTTCGTCTGTGGCCGCTGTGTGGGATCAGTGGCAAGCATTTGTTGTAAAAGTTCATACTCCGCTGGATATGCAGCGGGAAAATGTTTGGGATAATGGCCATCACGCAGATCGCGCATCGTTTTAATGCGCTCCATTTCGGTACAGAAATACACATGCAACTCAAAGAAGATTAAACCAAGCGAATAGATGTCCACTTTATAGTCATAATGTTTGCCACGCAATTGCTCCGGTGACATGTACAGATGAGTGCCCACTTGCTGTGTGTGCCGTGCACAAGAGGGCAAACCGGTTTGGTCGCCACATTTGGTTACCAAATTCGGTATATCCGACATATCAGTGACTAGACCAAAATCACCAATTTTCACTTGTCCATCTTGCGAGAAGAAAATATTGCTTGGCTTAAGATCACGATGTATGAGACCCTTCAGGTGCACATAATCCACCGCATCGACAATCTGATGGAAAATATGCGCAATATGTTGCTCACGTGCCTCTGTGCGGTTCTCGCGCAACCAATCTCTAAGGCTTTCCTTCCTACACAGTTGCATCTGTATGTAAAGATACACTTTACTTGGTTTTGCGGCAGGAGCCAACTGCATATTGGCGGATGGTATGGATGTGGAAGGTGACGCGTTATGATTGGAGGCCAATGCCAAAGCGAGCTGCTTCCGTTTGCTTTGGTTTTGCTTTTCATCTGCATCGTAGTTAACTTCATGGCCATCGTCTCCACCGCCGGTGGAGCGTACAAATTCGATTTGAAATGAATCCGATAATTGCGTGTAATTAATGTTCTTTAGATCAAACGAATTTGAATGTATATCAATGGCTACGGACTCCGACTGTCTGTTTTTACAATAAACTTGAGTTTTGCCAGCCACATCAGAATTTAACATTTCTACGTCATCATCTTCATCATCGTTATTAGCTTCACGTAAAGCAGCCGATTGCGATTCAGTACGAAAAACGATACATGAGTCATCATCCGCATCTTCGTCTGATTCAAATATGCCATTTAGGCAATTTTGGCCAGGCATATGCTCAAAACTGCAAGCGGTGCTGGCCGCGTCGGATACCCACGACAGTAACTGGTTTTTCTTATCCTTCTGATACTTTTGCAGATTGTCGTCATTATAGCGCGCTAAGCTCTCGGCCAGAGAAGGCATCGAGCTGCCAGACGGTGTCTCAATTTGTATGGATGTGGACATTTCGTGTGCAAGCAGTTTGCGATCTTCTTCCTCCTGCCAGCCAATCGGCGGTGTTTCTACCCACGACTGTAAATAAAATTTTAGAAATTAGTTTCTCAAGATTTTTCGCGCATCACATAACACAAACTTACATGAAAATACCGCACGATGTTTTGATGTTCACAACTGGCAAGTGTGCGTGCCTCACGCAGCACACGTTGACGTGACTGCTCCTTATTGGGCAATGTAATGCGTTTAATGGCATATTTATTTTCATCCAACTTATTTTGTGCCTCAAATACAACGCCAAAGCCCCCTCGACCCAAGCATTGCAGCAAATTGAAATCCGTTTGAAAACGCGAAGTGAAATGCTCGCCAGAATTTGTAGTTGACTCCGAAATGGAGCGTTGCACACTGCCACCAAAGCCCATGCTGCGATTTGGCTTTTTTGTATTGCTGCTACTATTGCTGCTACCCACCACACTGCCGTTCACTGGACCTAGCAAAGCCTGCGTCGAAGCCTCAGTTGCCTCAATTGCCGTTGCCACAGGCACGTGACGCTCAATGACTACAATTTCACGTTCAGTGCGTGCACGCTGACCGAGAAACATATTCATAAGCACAGCCGATGTAAAGGCTATCACGACTATCTCCTTCCACCAAAACCAAAGCGAGAGTATAACAACCTTCACCGGCGCATCAATATCATCCAGACTGAAACCGAGTTCATCATTGATACTGCGATTATCGTCGGCGCCGCTGTCATTGCCCGATGGCGCAACTGGTTTTTTCGGTTTGTCAACAATATTTTTATCAGCAGCAGCCTCCAGTGCAGGCAAGTCATTGGTGGAGCAAATCGACGCATCGTTCAGATGATTCCGCCAATCTTCCGTTGTGTATAGATAGAAGCCATTTCCATTCACAAACTCCGATGCATTAAGCACAGATTGTGCAGATAAAGCTAAACTTTCTTCATCATAGGGTACAAGCTGCTGTTCAGCATTTGAAGTAGTTGTCTTATCATGGTCGAGTGGTGGCAAGGTGCCGCCTGCAAGTTGCTTGTCATCATCGTGTTCATCGAATACCAAAATCGAATTAGAGCTAGCAGCAATTGGACGCCACGGTATCTTTGGCATGTTTGGCATGGGAGAAACTCCCGCCGTTAATTGTGTGTACAGATGTGCGGAACTATCGATTATTTCTTGTCGCAATGTACTGGATTCTTGTATATACAATTGTTTGTCGTACATGCCGAGGTATATCGAAGGATTTGCCGTAGGACATGGCATATTAGCATGCGCAGCATCTTCCTCTTGCAAGTCCCAAAGCCACTGCGCCGAGCTAAATAAATCAACTGCCTCAAGAACGTCGTTAGAGTTCATTTTCCAAGCGCTGACAACCGGATGATCGAACTGTATATAGAAATTGTTAGATTTTCATTTCAACCAGTTTGTTAATTATAAACTAACCTTATACTTCCAGAGTAACATATGCGGCTCAGTTTTGCTGAAGGCATAAATCAAACCCTCCGGTACAATCACTTTGATATCAACATCTAATACTGCCAAATCCAGATCACTATAAATGCGTTCATGGCAATCTTCGGCACGCAACAAATCTACCTCATGCTGTCCCACACTAAAGTTCCAACGCTCGAGCCCAGTGCGTGATTCCACCGCGCGAACAGTCTGTGTCTGCCGACGCACAACAATCACATCATCCAAATGCGGATCATGCTCCATTAAATAACCTTGCTTATCACGCTTTTGTCCATGACGGCCATTGGCTTTGTGAACTACTTCATCCTTAACATGACTGTCATTATCAGCATCCTCATTCGGATCATCATTGTCAATTTCGTCCTCATCGTTGGCATTTAACTTTTCAGCGGGATCAGTTGACTTACGGTCATCTGTAGAGTTAACACAACCGTGCATCGAGCATTCGTAAAGCAATTGACCCGTACGCGCTGAAATGCCATAGGTACGAGTTTCCTTCCCTCCTGATATAACTAAATCATCGGAGAACTTTGCCGATGAACTTAACAGATTTTCCGTCGTTATGGGTATGGGATCAATAGATTCGCCATCGAATTTATAAATGCCACCACTCAGCGAGGGTATCATACGCACAAATTGTCCATTATTTGTCAACTCTAGACGATGTATACTTGATGAGATGAGTGGACCGGGGCCAGTTTGTATACTCCAATGCAATTTGCCGGATTTTGTGATATCCAGTGCGGAGAGCCGACCATCAAGTGTGGTTATGTACAGTAATCTGAAAGAAGTTAGAAATAGATGAACGAAAATAATTGAACGTGTTATTTAATTGCTTTTCTTTATTTCTTATTTTTTTTTTTTTTCGGGTTTTTACGATTTCTGTTTTGCGCGATATCTTATGCAAGTACGTCTCGCAGATGTTTTTTTCCTTTTTTTACCTTGATAATATTATTAATTATTTATATAAGACAGCAAGCGTCATGCGTAACCGCCCAATACACACCCATTATCATTGTTTTAGCTAAATTTAAAATAAATAAATCAGCTTGGATTGGCATGAAAATTATTCTAAACCGGTTTTTAGGCAATATGAACATTTTTATGTTTCTTTTGATTATAAACCATTTTTTTGTTTCTTTTTTTTCTTTTTTTTTGTTTTCTTTTTAATCGACTAGGAATGAATTTTTGGTACTCATATCAAACCAATAATATCTGTAAGCGAATTTGTTATTCCAAACTTTTCATGGCCTCAAATAAAACCATGGAATATATACTGCCCCTTAACTATACCTGTTAAAATTATCTGACTCGGCAAGGCAGACAAACCTTTCCAAAGATTAAACAACAACCAAGGCTACCAACGATAAATTGTTTTCGGCTATCTGTCCAAAAATATAAATTCTTCCTTTATTATCCTATTTACCTAAAGTAAAATTTAAGTTTAAATCTATGGTTCACTGTCATCAGTCTGTGACCCTAGAAAGGGACAATCTTTGAGTTTATTAGTGACATTGGTATCACCGCGTTCCTCTTAAAAATCCCGCGCGCTTTCTTACTAAAACATAATATAAATTAAAATACATATTACACAGTAAGCATTGCAATAGTGTATAATAATAATAATGAACTTTATTATACCGTTAATTAGTATGCAATGAAACCAGCTATTATTATAAAAATAATTTAATAATTTTATACAACTATACAATTCTATACTCACATATACATTTTTCTCTCTGAATTGACGTAATTAGATAATCTTACTAATTACACACAATCTTACAATTTAGCGACGTCTGTTTTAAAAGAATTCAGTTTGGTTTGTAAGTATACTTACTGAATATATATTATAAAAAGCAATGCACATTGTCTAAAAAGATGACTCATTTTAAACAAAGGAATAAGAGTCCAAACCATGACCTAAATAACATTTTTTTCAAATTTTCATGCTTATCAACGCTTCAGTTAAAATTTCACTATGTCAACAAAGTGTTGCGCTGAACTATTTTTAGCATTTAGGCAGCTTAACACATATTAGAGAATTCTTAAACATGATGCAATGATCATCTATTTCCATTGAAAATCATATGCAAACAATAACTAAAGACAAACAGGAGCAAAACCACCATAGTCCTTAAAAACGAGTCGCAATGTTTGTAGCGAGTGACGATGATGATAAAACCACAGGTGAGAAAAAAAAAATCAAAAAGCAAGGGCAAATTGCAGAAAGACACATCAGCGTCTAACCGCCGAAGTGCTTTGTTGTATTGTCGCGTAATAAAAAAACCGAAACCAAATACATATTGACGAGCTCAGCTGATTTTGGCGCTTTTTTCCACTATGTGCAACTTAAAGCCAGAGCGAGAACGCACTTCCGTGTGCAAGTGAAACATATATAAAAGAGAATAAGAAAATAAAAACAAAAATGCTAAAATTGTCTGTTTGCCGACAAACAAGAATAAAAAAGCCCGACTGGCGGCTTATTGGCGCAAAGCAGAAGACGGTGTGAAGCAGTATTAAAGAAAATTGTGAAATTCAAATTTGAAATAAGTAAGCAACATACAAAAAATAAAACTTGTTTTATTGTTCTTTTTTTTTGTTTGCATGCATACATTAACGAAACCAAATTGTTTATAAACTTTCTTTTGATTGCTGAATTCGATAGTAACATCAAATGCACGCAATACCCTTTTCGAGGGGCTAATATCTGCATTGCAGATGACTCACTTGAAGACTTGCAGGTGCTTGAGAAACTTTTTTACTTTTTTCCTTATCTCACACTAATTTAACTAATTTTAACTTAAAAAGATGACCTTTCAGGCGTTTTTACTGAAACACGTACAGCGCATTGCAATGCATGAGAATGTTCTAGAAAGTTTACAAAAGAAAACTTATGAAACCCGCGTAACCTTGCCAATGCTGAAATTCTCTTTTTCAATTTCTGTTTGCTTTTTTCTTTTTAATTGCAACATGTTTGATTTACCTGCGTCCAATGGTGCGTTCCGGTTTAACACCGCAATAAGGCAGTTCCGGCGCTTGTGTGATTTCTGATGAAGCTGAAGCAGTTGTTGGGTTCACTGTTGCTTCAGCAGCGACAGTGGTTGCAGTAAGTGAAGCCGCTGTGACGACAATTGAGGTGAGCATGGCGATGTGAAAAATGATTTTGCGATATTTGCTAATGGCATTCAAATCATTTTGTAATGAGAAGCCCATTCTTTATGCACGCCAGAGAAGGCGGCTGCAGTAGCAACAAACGCGCAATATTTTACGTAGCCAACGTTGTTTTATACAGGTGTTGTTGTTGTTGTTGTAGTCGTGGTGTAGGCAATTGGTGGAATGTGTGTTCAAAATTTGTGGTCAACGTAGCCATTAAATTTTGAGCACATTGCGGCATTCCTTTTTTGCTTTTGTTTGCTCCGTTTTGCGTAACTTTTCACGCGCACGTTCACAAACACTTAACACAGCGGGTTAATTCGATTAATTAATTTTATTTTATTTTCTTTTTTCCATCCACACAACGCCGCGTTGATTCCGAGTTTCGCACAAATGTCAATTCGCAATTGCGAACAGCTGCAAGAATTATCATTCACAATGACATTTGGACACATGTTTTTATATACAAATGGTTGCCGCATCGCAAAACTTGGCACATGGAAAAACACGCCGAAAAGTTTTGCTTATTACCACATGCCAAACCAACCAACCTTCACGAAGCTGTAATAGCATAGTTTTAAAATATTTGCGCCGACTGTTTCTGAGTCAAATTAATTAGACGGAAGGTTGATTCCCTTTTATAAGTATACTACGGCAACATTGGCCGTACCTTGCGTAGAAAAAGAAACAGCTGACTTTCGTCAATAAGTCAAAAAATAAGAAGAAGAGAATTAAATAATTATTTTGAAAATGTCAGCAAAACGTAGCGCAACAGCCATAATTGAATTTAAGATCAATAAAGCTATCGAAGAAATAAAACATTTTGAAGGTTTGTGTAAAAGAATTAATTTACTTTTCTTATAAATATTTTTCATTAACAAAAGATGAAAACGGCATAAATGACTCAGATTACGATGAAATCATGGATGAACTGCAAGAAGATTTGCTTACAGTAATAGCAAGCTGTGAACGTCGAATTAACAGACCCGTTCCAGAATTGACGGATCCCATTTTGTCCAGCTTCGTTGATGGTCAGTTTTACACAATGCTACGAGTAACTAGACCGGAATTTGAAATGTTGGTCGGTCTAATAAACACAGCCAATTGCTTTGCGAGACATGCACCGTTACAATTCTCGATTGAACTCCAATTATCTATTATGCTATACCGCCTTGGGTCTTCAATAGAAGACGCTGGAATTAAAAAAATTGCAAAAATTTTTGGTATTGGAACCGGAGGTACAATAGATAATATATCTAAGCGGCTATTTGCCGCATTTCTTCGATTACTCCCAAAATATATTTTTTGGCCAAATAAAACGGAGCGAAAACATATTGTGGCAGAGACCCACCATGAACTACCACATTGCATTGGATATTTGGGTGGAAATGAGGTGAAACTTACCTGGAAACCCCGAGCTAATCATGAGATGTACGTTTCCGAAAAGTACAATTATTCTTTACAAGTGCAAGCAGTATGTGATAAAGATTTGAAAATAAGAAATGTGGTGGTTTGTCCTGGAAGTTATAACAACTCGAAGATTTTTGAGCATTCCAGTATATTCCAAAACAATAACGAGTTCTTCTCTGATAAGGAGTGGATTGCAGGAGATGGGCATTATCCTTTAAGTACGTTCTTAATAACACCTTACACATCGAATTCGACAGCGATGGACCACTCGAGGCGTATGTTATTTAACAAATATCGGACTAGAATAAAACACTGTTTTGGACTTTTAAAAGAGAAATTTCCTAGTTTGAAAGAGTTACGAGTTCTAATTAAGAATGAAGAAAGCTACAAATTTTGTTGTAATTGGATTATGGTGTGTTGCATTTTACACAATCTTTTAATCAACAAATCCGACATCCCTCCTCTTCTTGACGAGGATGACACCGATAATATCGAAGACGAAAAGAATAAAAATATTTTAACTTCAAACACATCAACCTCAGAAGTTAACCGACAATACATATATAATTTGATGCTCGATTCAAATAAATAAATTTCTATGAAATAATTAATTTAAATTTTCTGTGGTTTTAATCTAACCTAACTTTATTGACGCGTTTCAGCGCCAATTTATACATAATCAATTAAAAAAAGAAGATGTAACAAAATAATGTCAACATCTTTATCACAATCAAATTTCAATTTTTTGTAGCACGAGGAACATAATATTTTTTATTATAAGTCAAAGCACACATCAACTTTTTTGTACATTACTTCTGTGAAATTTGGATTTACAATGCGCAGCCAAAGTTTTACGTAATAAGAATGACTTGTCGCAAATTTCACAACTAAAACAAGAATATAATTATTACCTGTAATAATAGACTATCAGTCTTTCACTTACTGAAACTTGCGTATACCGGTATGTATTACATGGTGATCCTTAAGTTTTCCGGTGGTTCTAAATGTCTTCCCGCACACTTTGCATTCAAATGGTCGTTCATCACGATGCATTCTGGACAAAAGCCTAAATAGTATACTTATAAAATTTATCATTAAAGGACTCACCTTTCATGTTCAATCTTAGACTTGGAATAATTAAATGGTTTGTTACAATACTGACAATGGTACTCCGGTATTCCAGAATGCAAGCGTTCATGCCGCTTCAATAGATTAGTTGTATAAAATTTTTGATCACATGTTTTACATTGGTAAGCCTTGACACCAGTATGACGTAATAAATGCAGCTTGAAATTGCTCTGATCGGTGAAATGCCGACCGCATTGATCACACACACAATCCTTCATACGCTGAATTCGTTTTAATTCTCTAGCCTGTTCCTCAGATAGCACACGCCAGTTTATTCTACCTTTCTTATCCCGTAGGTACAACGTACTAGGTACTCTTGTCTTATGTGATACACTCAGCATTTGCTGGTGGTGACGCACTTGATTTGCTTTATTAGCCCCGCCGTCCAGATCAATTTCAATATCTGCATCTTTTGGTAAATCACTATTATTCTCAAAAAAATGCTGCGCTGTTGCATCTTCCCCAGTTTTTTCAAATAAACCCTGCATATTGTCAAGTGGATCTAAATAATCAGGTTTCGCGTCTGCAATTATTTGCTCGTGACGTAGAATTTTTTGCGTCTGTATGCAACGATCTCTAAAAGCGGCTGCTACAATTAAGTCCTGCTCGCAGCAAATGCATATATAGGAAGGTAAGTCCGTTTCGTAAATTAACTAAAATTTAAATAAAGTAAAATTGTTTATTGTAAAAACAAAAAGTTCTTTAACGAACCCATTCGCCCGTCAGTAACTCTATCTGATGTATCAACACATTTTGCTCCACATCGAACAGCTTTGTGGCATTTGTATTATGTGTAGTTTCTCCGCAAATTCTGCATTTATCTGTCATGTTAACTTCCAACACGTTTAATATGTTTATTAGTTTACTTTATTTAATTCTTTTTTATTGCAATTACTTGTTTGTTACTATAAGCAAATAATAGCTTTCGTAATAAATTGTGAATGGAAAATAAACATTGTTTACACTTTAGCAGGATTTTTACAGAATGTAAAATGAACAGTAACAGCAATATGATAATACAGTCCAATTGCGATAAATCGTACCCCGATAAATCGAAAACTCCAATAATTCGTCACCAAATGCTATAGTCCCTTGAAAAAACTTCGTTAATTCGAAACATTTCCATACACTTTGGACCCCTCGTTAATTCGTAATTTATTTGATCGCAATTCATTTCTAAAACCTCTTATAATTCGTAATGCAAAACAAAGAAAAAAAATCGTTTTCCGTTTCACTACCGTTAACTTTTGTAGACAATTTTGTCGCCTCATTGTTCTCCCCGAGATTACATTTCACAAAAACTATTTGTGAAAATTAACTGAAAGGTAAATACACTATGTATGCACTACGTTTTTTTTCACATTACTTTTATGGAATTGGGATTTATTGTGTGTTACCAAAGTTTCGCGCAATTGAAACCATTTGTCGCAAATTTCGCAGCTAAAACATAAAATATTTTAATCTCTACTGCTTAATTGAAGATAATTCGTTGCTTACTGAAACTTGCGTATACCGGTATGTATAACTTGATGTCTTTTAACGTCTCCTTTGATTCTAAATGTCTTTCCACACACATTGCATTCAAAAGGACGTTCATCACGGTGGCGTCTTGAAAAAAAAAACATTTAAATTGAATTAAAAAACAAAACACATCTCTATTCGAAAACGTACCTTTCATGGATATCTTTAACGTTTTTCAATTTGAATGTTTTGTCGCAATACTGACAATGATACTGACGAATGCCAGAATGAATGAAATATTCATGGCGCTTTAATAAATGTTTTGTGTAGAATTTTAGATTGCATGTTTTACATTCATAATCCTTTACGCCGGTATGACGTAATAAATGCAACTTAAAATTACTTATTAAAGTAAAATGGCGACCGCATTGATCACACATATAATCACCCTTACGCATCTCACGCCTTAATTCTGTTGCATGTTCCTCTGTTAGTATACGCCAGTTTATTCTAGGTTTCTTGCCCTTGAGATGCACAGAGATAGGTACCAATGTTGATGGTGACACCTTCAACAGTTGCTGTTGCTGCTGATGATGATTTGTCCTATCACCGTTGTCCCGCTGAATTTCAGTTGGTTCAATATTATCACCATCAGAAGTTGACAAAAAATCATCTTCAACTAACTGCGGCGCCTCAGCTTCTTCATCAGTTTGTTCATTCAAATCCAGTACGCTGTTTAGTGGGTCCAGATAATCAGGTTTGGCGTCAGCAGTGAATCTTTCTTTCCGTAAGATATTTTGTGTTTGTATACACCGTTTTCTAAAAGCAGCTGCTACAATTAAGTCCTGCTCGCAGCAAATGCATATATAGGAAGGTAAGTCCGTTTCGTAAATTAACTAAAATTTAAATAAAGTATAATTAATGATTGCAAAAGCAACAAAGTAATATAATGCACCCATTCACCCGTCAGTAACTCTATCTGGTGTATCAACATATTTTGCTTCACATCGAAAAGCTTTTTGGCATTTATGTTATGTGTAGTTTCTCCGCAAATTCTGCATTTATCTGTCATGTTTCTTTGTCACACGTTTAATATGTTTATTAGTATATTTTACTGAAATCTGGCAATTTATCGAATAGCTGCTGAGAATAACAACTTTCATAATTCACTGTGAATGGCAAGTAAGGATTGTGAAAACTGCCGTTCGCGATTGCCAACATATGACAATGTGTCAATATGACTATTTTAGTGGCTGCGAGCAGGTTTATGATACCTTAGTGGTTTTTTTTTTTTGCGGATCCAGTGGATGTTTTAAGCTTTAAACACAGCACATACTACCATTATTCGTACTAAATTAACTTAAAATATTTCAAGTTTGCTGGTATGCTACTTGTAAATCTAAAGAACATAACTACATGCTTTACAGATATACCAACAACTTAAATAAATGAGCATGCAATAAAGTTTAATTTTGTTCGATGATTTTCTTCTGTTCATTGTTTCTATGAATCTTTGAACGCTGATGTTGCGCGAGATGGTCGCTTCGCAAAAATCTTTGATTGCACAATGCACAACTATAAAATAAACAAAAGTTAAACTCTTCGTTTTACCAACAAAACTATTCAGCATACTAATATTTTCGCATGCCAGTATGCACTAATTCGTGATCTTTGCGTTCAGTAGAGCTCACGAACCGTTTCTCACAATGAGCACATTGAAAAGGCCGTTCATAGGTGTGGTATCTGTAAAACCAATCATGCAACAACTAAATTTGCATATAACACAAAACTCACCGCCGTTCATGATCAATTCTCTTCGAACTGTATTTAAATTTTTTATCACAATACTGGCAAGAATAGATTAGCATGTTTTTGTGAGTCATCTCATGCCGCTTCAACAAATGTGGCGTATAGAACTTATCATTGCAAGTTACACATTGGTAATTTTTGACGCCGGTATGTCGCAATAAATGTAACTTAAAATTACTAGGATCTGTGAAATGTTTTCCACATTGATCGCAAATACAGTCACGTTTTCTTTGCAAACGTTTCAATTCTGTAGCTTGATCTCCAGTTAGATTACGCCATCTTATGAACTGTTTCTTGGCCTTAACGTCCGGATTACTAAGTAACGATGCTTGTAAAACGGGCTGTTGTGACGTGCTGCTAGCGACTTCGTGTGATTCATAGATTTTAATTGGGTCAATAGCAACCTCCTGCATTTGCTGGTGTTCGTTATCAAATTCGTTATGTGACTCCTTTTCCGCCATTCTACAAGCCTTTTTTGAGATTTTGCCATTGCTGTGCGCTTCTATGCCATCATCTGCATCTAAATTTGAGACTACCATTAACTTTTCTTTTTCCAATAATCTTTGTGTGTTTATGCATCTCTCGCGGAACGCTGACGCTATGCTTAAGTCTCTTTCACAGTCCAAGCATATGTAAGCTGGCAAGTCGGCTTCGTATTTCAACTAAAACTAGCCGACAATCAATGATTTTTATTAACAAACACTAACTAAATATTTTACTCACACAAACACCGGTGAGCAACTGGATATATTGTAAAAAAATTATTTGCGCATCTTCGAATAATGGTTTAGCTTCCGTTCCTTGTATACAATCATTACAGACACGACAGTTTTCTAACATTATTCTTGTTTCTTGTGTCATGCGTTAAATTAATTCATAAATTATTTAACGATTTGATTAGGTAATAGATATCGGTTGCCCAGAAGTTAATAAATTTCAGCTATCGCTTTAAGCGATTTGCTTTTTCAAACTTGATAACTTTTATGAAAGATTGCAGCTACCTCTTTTTTTTTATTTGTAAACAAATTTTTGCAGTTCACCATTTTCACGTAAATATTGAGTTCGACGTTCACAACACAGACGCACGGCTGTTTAAAGCGTCCGAAGGGTATTTCACAAAGTCCACTTTTTGACGGAATTCAAAATTTCCATATTTGTATTAAATTTATCAGAGATGTCTGAAAAGTGCCGAATTTGTGGTGATACAACACAAAAAACTTCTGCAAAACAGTTATTCGACACAACTCAAAACATTTTAAGACATCAAATTGAGCTGCTGACGGGCGAATGGGTACTTGAAATAATTCTATATTTACACTAATTTTTTATACGTATTTTATTTATACCACTTCTAGTTAAACTATGATCAGGCATTACCTAGCTACATCTGCATATGTTGCGAACAAGACTTAAATGTGGCAGCAGCCTTTCGTGAGCGCTGCATCGAAACCCAAAGATTATTGAGAGAGGACAAATATATGATGGAGCCATTGTATACCAATGATGGACATATAGGCGTAATTGCTGTTTCTTCAGTTAACCAAGAAGCTAGAAATCTCGTCCCCACATCGTTACCAATTAATATTGTCGAACAATTCGAATCTGTGGTTTGCGAAGACTTCTTGTATTTGCGATCAATGTGGAAAACATTTTACCGATCCGAGTAATTTTAAGTTACATTTATTACGTCATACGGGCGTGAAAAATTACCAATGTAAAACTTGCCAAGTGAGATTCTATACGCCACATTTATTGAAGCGCCATGAAATGTTGCACACAGGTTTACCTCTTTATTCCTGCCAACACTGCGAAGCAACTTTTAAATATAGTAATATAAAAACTGAGCACGAACGCAGGTTAGTGTAGCTTATAAATTTTACCACTTAAGCCTACATTTAGTTATGTATTCTTTCCAGATATCACACCAATGAGCGACCTTTTCAATGTGGTCATTGTGATAAAAGCTTTACCAGTTCCACTCAACGTAAAGATCACGAGCTTGTACATACAGGAATTCGAAACTATTCGTAAGCAACATAGTGGTCTGGCATTTTATAACTTCATTTGTAATTGCTTTTATTCTTCTGCTATTTTTTAGGTGTGAAATTTGCGATCAACGATTTCTACGGAGCACACACCTAACCCAGCATTTACGTTCTAAGACTCATAGAAATAATGAAGAGACTTTAAAGAAGAAAAGTGGTTTTATTTTGGAGTGCTAAAGTTAGTAAAAAAAAAAAAGAGTACAGTTTTTCCCTTCGGAGTGAAAACATAGGATCATTTAATAATGTCATTGAAATATTGAAAAATATCATAAGAAATTGAGAGGTATTTAGAAAAACGAAAAATCTAATCATATATCATCACACTGTTGGTGAGTCAATGAATGAAAGGGAATGCCCATGCAGAAGGTGGACGACTCTATAACATATACACAATAAAAAAAGATATATATACTAATAGGTAAATAAATTAAAATGAATATTAAATATTAAAAAAAAAGGTCCATGAACTAAGTAATGTATTTAATAACTTTAAAATAAAATATCATTTATTTTAAAATGGGAATTTCTATTATTATTTCTATTTGCAATTTGCAATTGTTGTCGAATGAAGTCAGTACTATCTGCCTCACGGCTAGGAATATCTCGATTCCTAAAAAGTTCGCCAAATTAGCTTAGTTTAATAATATCTCGACCTAATTTACCTATCATGCTTATATAATTTTAAGACTTCAAATAACACAGCTACTAGCTTATCAAACTTATAGACCAAAATACAAAATTTTAATATTAATGCTTTGCTATTGCATCCCTTTTCCCATGACTTTGCTCATTGTTTTTGTGAGTTTTCGAGCGAAAGTGAGTTACTAAGTGGGTTCGACGTAGAAACCGTTGATCACACAATTGACAACTGAAAGTTTAGTAATAATCTTTTAGTGAGATATTACATCAGGTTGCAGTATATAATACTTACGAGTACTTTCGTATACCGGTGTGAACCAATTCATGATCTTTTAGTTGTGCTGCAGTTGGAAAATTTTTCTCACAAGATGAGCAAGAAAAAGTGCGTTCGTTTGTATGTGATCTACAAAATAAAGTTAAACAGTTAATTAAAAAATTAATAATATAAATTGACTTCAAAAACATGCCTTTCATGGCGCTTTCTGCTCGTGAGATTAGAGAGTTGCTGATCACAGAAGCGGCATGGGAATTTAATATTTTTGTCGTGTGTGAGTTCATGCCGTTTTAAGAGATATGATGTAAAGAAACTATTCTGGCACATTTTACATTGGTAATTTCTAATACCGGTGTGGCGTAGTAGATGTACTTTGAAATTGCTGCGGTCGGTAAAATGTTTGCCGCATTGATCACATACATAGTTATGTTGATGCTTTGTGCTCTTACGTTGTTCGTTGTGTTTTCTTATAGTCTTTATTTCTTTAGCATCCGGCATGTCCTCCTTACCATCTGATTCAAGAGAAAACCATTCATCCGGTTCGTTAACCTCTTCATCATTATCACTGCCATCAATGTCGGTTAAGTGCTCATGTCGCATATCGCTGTCCACGTTAGATTTTGCTTCATCTTTATGAGTTAGGTACTGTGTCTCTGGATCACACTCTAGATCCGATTCAGCTGCATCATTGTCCATCATTCTCATTATTGTAATATGCACTACTTTGTCTGACGAAGTTGGGTTCGTTTGCGCTTTGGTTCCAATATTATTAAGATATTTTTGCGTACTAAGGCAGCGTTCACGATATGTTATCGCTGTGTTCAGATTCAACTCACATTGTGCGCATATAAATGAAGGCATATACGATGCATATTGTAACTAAAAGCGTAAACATTTATTAGCGCTAAATTACTTCATGTAAATCTTTCAAGCAGCACTTGCCCAAAGTTGGGTCAAAACTTCTATTTGGTGAAGCAGAATACTATTTTCTTCATCAAAAAGATTTTTTGCGTTCGAATTTTTCGAGCACATTGAGCCACAAGTTCTGCAGATATCAAGCATTTCAATCCCACCAGTTGATTTAAAACTTGTTATTTATTTTTTGTTTAGAAATGTTTGGCATAAAAATTATCACACAGCTGTGCACATCGTGGTGAATGGCAGTCATGCTGTTACCAATGAGCGAAATATGCATTCACATGTGCATATTTTGCTCCTGATATTTTAACTACTGTCTTCGTTTTGCAAATCCAACTTTTCAATTGAAGCCGATTCGCCAAATTCGTCCATGTTTTGTTTGTGGAACTTCGACTTTTGATGCGTTGCTAAATGCTTGCGTGTCATAAATGAACGTTCGCATATTTCACAACTACAAAAAAGAGAAGCAAAATTAGAACTTTTGAGGTTAATGAAAAACGGTTATCTTTAATATTTACTGGTATTTGCGAGCACCATTATGATCGGCTTCGTGAAGATCTCGATGGTATGCGGTTGTGTAGCTCTTGCCACAAATACTGCAGGAGTATGGAGTAGGATGCGCATGTCGCCTGCAAATTTATACGAAAATTGTAATCAGTAATTTAAATTCGCATAATCTATGACTGTTTATATGATTAAAACTTTTAGATTTCTGAATTACTTTTCGTGTTCATTCCTATGGGCACGACTTCGAAAAGTACGTTCACAAATGCGACAGGCATATGGTCGTTCATCTGTGTGCCTTCTGGAGTGATGTGAAAGTAAACGGCGCGTCATAAATAGCGTACCGCAGACGTCGCACTTGAAATTTTTTACACCAGCATGGTACAGTTTATGTTCGCTAAAAGTAAACAGCGTAGCGTAGCGTTTTCCACATTTTTCACAAATGTATTCACTGCGTGTCGGTTTGTATTTTTTGGGTTCTGTGCTACGTGGCTTTCGATTGATGAATCTGTAGGGTCTTCGCGTTCTATTCTCAATTATATCTGTATTTTCTGGTTTCTGATTTGAGTCTCGAGGATTACGCGTTACAAATGTATATTTACGTTTGGCTTTCAAAAGGGGTTCAATCTCAATATGATAAGTTTCAGTATTACTTTTTGCAGGCGTTGGATCTTGGTCCTCTGCTTGTTCTTGTTTAACAGTCCAACCGAATGAATTTTGCTCAGCAATAACTATATCGCTAACATGTGCATCATGGGAATGATTGCTGTTATCGTCGAATTCTTTTACTTGTTTTTGAGGGCTTGTATCTTCTGTGTATTCAACAACCGAATTCAAAATGCACGCATTCATGTCATCATTCTCATCTAGTTCTTCAACTCCATCTTGCAGTGATGGCGAAGGTGAATTGTTTCCAACTATAAGTGGATCTTGTTCCATAGCATCCAAGTTTATTTTATGTGACATTGTGTGTTTTGCTAAATTTACGTCTTTTTGTTGTTTTAGCTCGTGCATAGCATTTAATTCTTGCGCATCGGTGGCTTCCTGATGCTGCAGCTGTTCTTCCAATTCCATTTGCATTGCTATGCAACGTTCACGGAACATAAAAGCTTGCTTTAAATCTTGTTGGCAGTAAGCACATATCAGCACAGGCATATTATCTTGATAAACTAGCTGAGAGTATCATATGAATAAAACATTAATTGTTTGTTTATTATAGATTAAGCTATTTACATGCATACCCATAAGCCAGTCAACAAGTTAATATGAAGCAGCAGCTCTTCTTCTGCATCTTGGAAAAGATCCTTAGCATTACTACTTCTAGTTATTTCGCCGCACGTTCGACATATATTTTCGTTTTCCATTTCCTTGTATTTGAATCAAATTTTAAATCAATTGGTTGCAAAAGATTCTTCTTCTTAAGTTTCTTAAATACTCGCAAAACAGCTGTGCAATACTGTGTTGATAAACTGTTGCGGTTTCAACTAATTACACTTTGTTGTATTATAAAGTTCAGCTGAAATTATTTCAGGTTTAAAACAACGTATGTTAACGCCGAACATTTGAAATGAAATACAAGCTTATATATATGAAAGTGTGATGCATTTCCTATCTTCTTCAAAGTAACAACGAAACAACAATAAAGGAGCTATTTAATTCGCACAAACACTTGTTGCAGCAAATATTGGTACTGACCTGCATATAAATAGCAAATTTTTCATTTAACCAAATGCAGGCAAGACTCGCTATATTCAATTAAGTGGTTTGTTAACGTACAGAAACCTGGAGGTAACGACATATCTCCGAAGACATAGTTCCGCCAGAAAAAAGCGACATAAATTCGCTGGTAAAATGTTCTGGGCGGAGATACATATGTCGACGGAGTTATATCGCTCATAGCGTATGTGCAGCGTATTTGTAATAATAATAATAACAATTTAAAATAATAATCATATTGAAATAATAATCTTATCCTCCATTACAGTTAACGTATGCATCTTCTGCCGGCCGGATGGCACTGAGCCCGTGAAGACGGGATACTTGTGGATGCAACGTATGAACTTGTGCTGCAGTCCGAATATGACCGTATGACGTATTACCCTTATAGGGTGCATTACGTAGAAACCATATTGGTATCAAGCAATAAAAGAACATATATATAAAATATACCCTATTAAGTGTCTTCATTCATTACACGTTTTTCTGCTTTTTTCTCATTTTTCAATTTACTACTGATCCGACCGTCTGTCTGTGTGGCGAATGCCGTAAACATTCAATGTTTACGTTTTACTTTTCACTTTATTTCCAAGCATTGCCAGCATGTAAAATTGCATCAACTTCAAATGAAGCTGAGTTTGAGGCCCAGGAAATTGAGGTCGGGAAGATTCCTAAATGAAATAAATGCAACCGTGTGCATTTAAGAAAACTTTGTGTTGGTAACAATTTACTCACCAACACAACAGCTGACTTCAACACAAGCAAAACACAACAAACTCGCTTTGACTTTTAGCTGCCAACAACAACAATAACAAAAACAGCAACAACCAAAGCAACGGCAACGGCAACAGTAACAAAAACAAGAAGAGCAGCAACGCCAAAGCATACACAAACGAACGCACTTACATACCTACCACTACGAACACATGTACATACCTATATTTGGATACATACTGCCAAATACGCTACGTACATGCCAAACCTGGTCCGCCACCCAGCAAAACAAAAGATAGATAGACTTTCTATTCTAACAAACAGTTTGTATCTCACAAGCGACAACATGAGACTACTTCCGCAGTCCTAAAAGGACACACATCTTAGTTCAAAAAAGCAACATGAAAGGTTAATTTATTTGTGCATATTTATTTTTATTGTTAATTTGATATTTTAGACTTCTCATGGGCGAACATCGCTTTAAACTCGAAAAGTGCCAGAGCTTTGAGCTTTCGAGTTGTTTAAAAAAACATATAACTCACACCAAGGAAACCATATCGATGAGTTCCAATGCAACAATTATAGTGTTCAACTCTGACAATAAACAGTTTTTTATAGGTCAATTGTTTCTACTGTGTACTCATCTTCTATTTACATACTTTTACACACAAGTTCATCACATAAATGATACTAAGTAACTGCAAGCAAACGACAGTGATATAAACAGTTTGAACAACTTATATTTACCATTTGTTTAAAATACCTTGCGGCTGGCTTACGTCTTTGCTGTTGTATTTCCCTTTTTCTCGTTTTTCTGGTGAAAGTTGGATTTAAAGTGCATGTGAAGATGTTTTTTAAGCAGAAATGAACGCTGGCATAGCTCACAACTAAAGTTAATAAAAAAAAAAAACAAAAATCAATATTAAAATAAAAATAAAACCAACTACTCGGATTTACCAACCGAAATTTCTTTTCTTTCGTATGCGTCAAAATATGATTCCTTAGAATAATGTTAGCAGTGAATGCTTTATCACAGAATGAGCACTTAAATGGACGCGTATTAGTGTGCATGCGTTCATGTCGCAGTCGTGTATTGTGATCAAGAAAACGACGCTCACAATAATGGCAAGGATATGGCAAAATACCCGAATGCTTTAACATATGTCGCGTTAAACTACGTGACGCAAGAAATTTCGCTGGACATAGTCTGTAAACAAAAATATAAAAAGGTTAACTTATAGCAAGAGAATCTTTATTTTATAACAACTTACTCGCAAGCAAATGGCAGATTACCCTTATGCCGATTAACATGCGCATTAAAGAGCTGCAACACACCAAAACTTTTACCGCATATCTCGCAAATATATCTTATACGCCTCCGTTTGGGCTCATCATTCGAATGTGTTTGTGTACTTTTAGGTTGTGCTTTTCTTTGTGGTCCACTGATAGTAGACTTATGCTTTTGCTTTGGTTTAATATATACATGGCAATATTTTGTCACTGGTTGGTCATCAACCTCTGGATCACTTTCACTAATAGAAAAATCGCTATCAATGTCATTCTGTGGAATATTGGCTTCGAGTTGTATTGCCTCAAATTTCACGAAATTTTCTTCATCATTTGGTAAGGTAAACTTTTGCGTGGAATTGTTATCATTATAAACATCCCTTTCTGCCCAATATTCCTGCTGTACAGATGAAACACTACATTCATCCCGATTGTCTTCTGTCGAATAATTAACACAATCCTGCTGATCTTCATCATAATGAGACTGTTTGAAAGACGATTTCTCAACATTAACTAACTTATAATCATTGGATTTATTTAAATGCTGCAGCGTAACCTGCGCTTGCCTACAGATCCTACGAAATTCATTGGCTCGCTCTAAACGCTGCTGGCAGTCAAAGCAGATATAGTCAGGCATATTCTCGCATTTCTTTAACTGTTACAAATTAATTTGTAAAATGCAAATATAATATTCGCTAAAGTTTAAATGCAATATTACTCACATTTAATCCCGTGAATCTGTTCAAATCAACAAGCATCCTTCGGCAGAGGCTAAATGGTTTAAATAAATTTATGCTATCCTCTACATGATGCTTATTAGCACACGATCTACATAAAGTATTCATTAAAAATTTTTCTTTTATAAATTCTTTGTGATTTTCAACAACTCAAATTAGTAAACACCGAATATTGGCCTTACATTATTAAAATGCAAACCAGCTACCAGATGTTTTCGAGCACTGTAGTTAGTAGAGGTGTACAACTATCCCAATTTTTGAAATACTATCGATACTACCGCGATAGTATCGTTAAAGCAGAGAATATATACAGTCAACTAATCATTTATTCGTACACCCTTGATGACAAACAAAAATGAGCAGTTCAGACCCTTGTGTTTTTTGTTTTTGAAATTTTTTTTGTAGGGACTGTAGATAAGTATATTCTCTATGTAATGAGTAAAGGAAATAAACCGTTATTCTACTCTGATTG
The DNA here is from genome assembly GCA_037044495.1 of Stegana nigrithorax. Classification (NCBI taxonomy): domain Eukaryota; kingdom Metazoa; phylum Arthropoda; class Insecta; order Diptera; family Drosophilidae; genus Stegana; species Stegana nigrithorax. Next base: position 50,736 of record JBAMBQ010001952.1, on the reverse strand, counting down.
GAAATATTCCAGACAAAACGGCAGAACAGGCAAATTCACGCAAAATATTTATTCGTACACACGTCGGTTATAATATTGTGACTGCAAAAATAACTGTAATCGGCGTGTCTGTTTTAGCCCATTTCGTTGAATATGCAATGGCATTAGTTATTCTTAGCATTTGGCGTCGCTTCAATATCATAGTCAATTTGAATTTGGTTAGAATTGGACAAAATGGGTCGAAGTGCTGATTTATCACTTGATATGCGAAAATTTATAGTAAAAATGTACTTGGAAAACAGATCTCTTCGGGAAATTGCAAAAGTAATTGGTAGACCGCACTCAACTTTTCAGAGCATTATCAACAATTATGTTAATAGTGGTGAATTGATACCAAAACATGCAAATTCTGGCAGGCCTAAAATACTGACATCACGAGATGAGCGCCAAATAGTAGCTTCTGTGGTTAAAAATCCGAAAATTTCAACCACAGTGATACACCGCGAACTGCAAAAATGTGCTCCTAAACAAATTTCTACCCACACTATATGCAACTGCTTGCATTCAGCTGGTTATCATGGCAGAATTGCGCGGCGCAAACCATTCATATCAAAGACCAACAAAAAGAAGAGGTTGGAGTTTGCTAAAGAATACATTATGAAACTAGATTCTTTTTGGAATAATTTGTTGTTTAGTGATGAATCGGAATTTAATGTTTTTGTTTGCCCTCCAAAAATTTGGCGAAAGGTAAATGAAGAACTGCATCAGAAAAATGTTATACCGACAGTAAAACATGGAGGTGGTAACGTGATGATTTGGGGATGTTTGAGTGCATCTGGAGTCGGCCAACTGCAGTTCATCACTGATAGGATGGATAATTACAAGTAAAAAATACAAGCAAGTGCCATGAAACTTGGGTTTGCAAGGGGAAAGTTCCTTTTTCAACAAGATAACGACCCAAAGCATTCATCATCGTGCATGAATGGCTTATTTACTACTGCAAGCAACTAAAAACATCCTCACAGTCACCGGATATAAGCCCTATAGAGCACATTTGCGATTTATTGGAAAAAAGAATAAGAAAAATTGGGGTCTCATCAAAAGACTCATTGAACGCAGCCATAAGTCACGAATGGGGGAAAATCTCCGCTAATGAGACAGGTGTCCTCTAAGAAGTATGCGCCGTCGCTTGAAAGCTGTCATTAAAGCGAAATGACGTCCAACAAAATACTGATTTGTTTTTTTTTTACTATTTGATACAATATATGATATCAATTTCATTACTGTACGAATAATTTTTTGGCGTGAATTTGTGCCTTTATTTAGTTTTTTTGAGTTCTTTTTAATACCAAAGGTGAATATGAGTTATTTTACCTGAAAAAACATTAAATCAAACTTTAATTTATATAATTAAAAGAGTTTTAAGTCTGCGCTAAGTTACAGGTGTTTAAACTTTCAACTTGAGGGTGTACGAATAAATGTTTGGTTGACTGTATACTAAGAATGCGCATCTCATACAAACGGCATGCTAAATTGAAATGACAAAATCAGGCAGCGGCGGGCAGCGTGTGTTGGAAGGCAAACTGCTATAATTTTCCATAATTCACTGTGGCCAGAGAATATATGAATATTTTCTGCTCTTTATGTTTGTGTTTCTTTCCTTTGCTATGCATGTGCTGCTCGCTCTCATGCTTTGACAATTGCTTGGCTTTATTTTGATCTTAGTTTTAGTTTTTTTGTGTATGCGCTTTTGATGTGATTTCAAATGATATTGTTTCCCTTTCTGCCATTCTGCTCGCACTAACGCCTAGTGTGAAATTTGTCTATTTTAGGGTAGATTTGTGATAAGTAATGAATTAATGGTTAAATATCAGACATTTTTAATGCTCATTTTTGCATTATTTAATATGTAATTAATTTCTAACAGTTGCGCTTGTTTCTATTATTGCACTATATTTTTTAATTGTAAATTATTAATTATTATTCAATTATAAATTTAAAAAAATTATATTAAAATCATTAAATTTAAATAATTATTTATTCATATTTGTCAATGAAGCCACCTATCAAAGATCAAAATAAATAGTCCACCAAATATTCTTATTTGGCGTAGCCGGCTTAAATTGTCTTCATTTAATACTTTGCGCACTCCACTACAATCTGAACGAACTGGTGTTTCGATTGATCTCCAGTTCAATTGAATTCATGTCAGATTTTTGTTCCGAATGAACTGAATAATTGCATCATATTTAAAAAAATATATTTTGCACACATTTATTTACATAAATAATGCATGATTAGCGCAAAATATTCGAATTGGCTTTGACTTTTTTCATTCACACAGTCAAAGTAGTAAGAAGCAGCTTTGAGAATTAAATGCCTGTAACAATGAAGAAGAAGAGCTAATTTTTCATAAAAAACGAGAAAAATATACTACAGTCGAAACTCGATAATCCGACTACTTGCTGATCTCAAAATACAGTAATCCGAAGGTTTATTTTCATGCATTAGCTACTCTGTAATCCGAATTAATTACAATTCTTTAATCCGAATTACATGTTTTCCTTATGTCTTCCAGTTAAAAAGTAAAAAATTTAAATATTTATATGTTTATATACAACTTATAAATTAATTAGATATATAATTAGATTTTCATAGACCCTTGTGATTTTCTTTAATAAAGTTGCATATATTAAAACAATCCAGTAATTCGAAAGATTGGATAGTCCGAATTGGGCCAGCAATCATTTTTTAAATTAGCGAGTTTCGACTGTAGCTTCACAAATGAAACTTCTAAAAAATGTCAATCGCCACAAAAAATGCTTTGTATATGGAGACAATCACAACACACATGACAACTACCGAAAAAGAAACAAGCGCAACAACAAATGTAAGCATTCGACTAGCACAACAACTACAATCGAAACAAAAAATGAGTATACCATAAACAGTATAGCAAAAAAGCTATAAAAAAATTTATTGCAAAGACATATGAATTTTTTCAACGGGGTCATGCGTCTTCTTATTATACATATTCTCTGGCTCTAGTATGTTATTTACTGTTCTTCAATTTGTTAACAGTACGCAAAATTTGCATCGCAAATCAATAATGTTATTATTTAATTTATGTATTTTGCTTTTACGGGTTGAATGTAATATAATTAATTTATTGGCAGGAATCCGTATTGCGGAAATAAGCAAAAAATTAACCAAAAAACTAGACAAAATGTTCTATACTTAATGGCTGCTTTGAAGTTGCTTATTGCAGCATCAACCACAATCTATGGAAATCCGGAAAGCGGTTGTAAACACCAACGATACAGAAAAATCAATAAATTTGTTTAGTTAAGGAGCTACTACTAGCTCCTTTTTTCATTGGACTGGCTTAATCTCATAACTGGTCTTGTTCTTCTAATTGTATTAAATTAATGTAGTTTTCCTTCAATTTTAAATTATTCTTTCCAGGTTTCGCATAAATCATAAATAAAAGTAAGCAATGTCTTATTATAGTGTTTAAACAAATTCTAGTAGTTTGGGAACAAGAACAAATTCTGTCGATTTGAAATCTTTAAGTGCTCTACTCTTCCAAAATCGTTATTTTAAGGTAGTTAATACAGATTTTTTAAATTATTTTAAGCGTTTCTTATTTACATAATTCCGACTGAAACTGCGCGGACAAAGCGTTTGCTTTTTCCTCATTTTGTTTGTGAAATGTCGACTTATAATGCGTGACGAGATGTTTCTTTTGTTGAAATGACCGCTGACAAATCTTACAACTGAATGCCCGTTCCCCGGTGTGCGTCAATAAATGATTTTTCAGCATATGATTGGTGGTAAAAGCTTTCTCGCAGTAAGTACACTTCGCTGGGCGCTCATTGGTGTGCATACGTTCATGCCGCATACGCGCATAGTAGTCAAGATAGCGACGATCACAATAATGGCAAGGATATGGGCGTGCTCCAGAATGTTTCATCATGTGTCGTTTTAAATTGCGTTCGGAATGAAATTTCGCAGGACAAGTTCTATGGAAAATTACAATGTTAAACAATGACTCGAAAAAGGCTGCCGTTACTCTTCAGTAACTTACTCGCATGCGTATGGTGTCAAGCCCATGTGCAGATTCATATGTGCCAATAAATAATGCTGAGCACTATAGGATTTTCCGCACATCTCACAAATGCATCTAGCTGACTTTTCAGCAGGTTTACTATCTCGTAACTTTTTCTTGCGTCCGCGCTTTTTTGGCTCGACTTCTAAGTCTACATTGTTTTCTTCGTCTAGAATCGTAGTCTTGCTATCGTTACTGCAGTCTTTATCAGCATCAATACTTTGCTTTTTATTTTTAAATCTGATTTTTGCGTGAGTAGTGCTCGCTGCCCATTCTTCATCGGAGGTGTCCTCCGTCGAAGAGTCAGTTTCACATATTATTTCGTCCAATATCTGTGCTGCCAGCGGTTCTACACTAAATTCCCTCTCCTCAATGCTATCATTATCGGAGTTTGGATTTTGTTTAATCGCTGCTAATGCTATTGGCTTCTCATCATCATCCAAAGCATCTATTTGTGAGTATCCTTCCTTCTGTCTTAAATTATACTTTGAATTTGATTCCAGTTCCGTTTTCACTTTAACAGATTCGAAAACCACAGGCTTCATGTCCAACTCGGGCGTGCTCGGCAGTTGTACTTCTTCGGTGTAAGATATCGCCACTATGCTGTCCCCGGCGTTTGTTGACAGAGCATCGATTTCGGGCTGCCTTACGTCTCTTAGGCCAACACTACTGCCTCCGTCACTGCCAACATCACTGACCCACCAATTGGATTTTGATGATAGTTTTGTTTTATTTGTCCTTTTGCCTTTGATCCTAGCTCGCATTATTGTCTGTGCTCGCTTGCAGTCAGTGCGGAATCTGAAGGCTTCTTCTAAACGTATTTGGCATTCAGCGCACATGAAGCTAGGCATGTTCTTATTCTTTTTAAACTGTAATGAGCATTTGAATAATAACGTATTGTTTACTCATAAAAATTTAAATTAAGCAGTTTCCCCTACATCTACGCCAGTTATTGCCTTTAGACGATTCAGCGTACGCAAACTGTTTGTTGTTTTCACAAAGAGATTCAAACCATCCGCCTCGAGGTGGCACTTGGCACACACTCGACACTGATCGGACATTTCTACTGTTTACGTTGTCTTATTCGAATTAACTTATATTCAAAATGTCCAAACAAAATTCATTGCAAATACACAGCTGTATTACTTGTTCTTAATATGTTAACATTCACAGTAAAGAATTGCACAATTGTAAAAAAAAAAAAAAACTGTTAGCGGTTTTAAATAGTGAATGATAAAAATCAAAAAATTACCATTATTGTTAAATACATTTAACTACAAAATTTACCTACTTCAAACAGCTTTAACCATGAAACACCTTGCTTTATTTTTTCTCTTTGTATCATTATTTATTAAGCAATTTTCGGCTACAATTGTTTCGACAATGCTTCCGCATTGGCCTTCTCTTCGTTTTGCTTGTGAAAAGTTGATTTATAATGCGTCGCCAAATGTTTCTTCTGTATGAAGGAGCGTTGGCAGATTTTACAGCTGCGAAAAAGAGAAATTACGAAGTATTAAAAAATGCACACTTTTTTTTTTACTTGTCACTAACTTAAAGGACCGCTCGCCTGTATGTATTAAAATGTGATTTTTTAGCACGTAGTTGGTTGTAAACGTCTTCTCACAATGAGTGCATTTGTAAGGTCGTTCATTTGTATGCATTCTTTCATGCCGTACGCGTGCGCTGCAATCTAGAAAACGTCGTGGACAGTACCGACAAGCGTTTGGAAGTGCGCCCGCATGTTTTAGCATATGACGTTTAAGGCTTTGCTGCGAATAATACTTCTCGGGGCAGATTCTATTAAATGTACGAACATTTTTATTAAAACTATTAGCATACCAGCAGTTAAAACATACTCGCAGAAGAAGGTTTGCTGACCCTTGTGACGATTAACATGTGAAACGAAGTAATGCTGCACGTTAAACGATTGACCACACATTTCACAAATATATTTGGCTACTGGCTGGTCATTCAAAATGGTTGCAACAGGCTCATTTATCTCATCAATCTCTGAGCCAGTTTTCAATGAAAAGTTTAGTTTTGGTATTTCTTCAACGAAAGAAACCGTTTTCCGTTTTTTACGGCATCTGGATTTCAGTTTGGTTTTTTCTTTTTCATTAGCACTAAAACAAATGTCTTGGAAAACATTTATTTCACTCTTGCTTTGACATTCATCTTTAAAGTCGATACATTGTTTCAAAGATTCAATTGCTATTGAATTTTCGTCGTCATCAAACATTTTTCCGGGTTCCTTTACTCTTAAGTTATATTTTATCTTTGCTTTTGGCGTTTGTTCAGTTTCCGTAATAGAAACATATGGTACTACAACTGCTGCTAATGGCAACACATGCTCCTGTTCTTTTACAAAATTCGTTGTAAAAGCATTTCGGTTTCCACTTAGCACATCCTCGTAGTCAGTATCTCCGATTCCCGCACCTTTTTGCTCGAGTTGCCGTGCGGTACGCAATACAGCCTGCGCTCGTTTGCAATTTAAACGAAAATTGTATGCTTGCACCAAATTCAACTGGCAAACTTCACACATTAGGTCGGGCATATCTTTGCACTTTTTCAACTGCATACATATTTTAAATTTTAACGTCGCATTGAAAAATCATTCCAAAAATGTACTTACTTCCAAACCAGTTATTTTCTTCAGTTGGAAAAGTGTCTGCTTGCTTTTGGCATACTTGTGAAAAATGTTTAATGCATTGGCAGTGGAATGAGGTTTGGCACAAATACGACATAAGTCTGACATTTGATTTATGTTAATGTAAATAAGTGTAATTCCAAGAAATTAAGCAATTGTTGCAAAAAACAAATATCGCCGATATATGCAGCTCTACATCTTCTTCTAGGAAGATGTCAATCACAGCAAACCGCCTGCATGTTCATGCAATTTGTAATTAACGGTGAATGGACCTTGTTGTCCCGTTTGTTTTCGTTTTTTTTTTTAGAGAGAGTTTTTGAGAATTAAGCTTTTTTAATTTAATATTTAGCTTTGTTTATTGTATGTGCTAATCAAAATGTTTGATGTCGATGAAGAATTAGAATTCCGTGATTACACACTTTTAAAGAACTACAAGTTTAATGATGAGAAAACATCCACAACCACTTCGAGAGAACAGGTAACCCAGGGAATGAATCAGTTTAAGCGAGACGTTGCTAATCTAATAAAAAACTATGTTCTATATGCATTGCAGCAAAAAACGGAAAACTCGATTGAGAAATGCTTTGACCGCTTCCAACAGCTACAGTTTTTACACCCGCGCGTGGCGCAACTTAATCGTATCGAACATCAGCGCTATCTGGAGGTTATGCTCCATCGTTTACCAACAAACTATGAATGTTTAGATAGCAGGTAAATTCTTCTTCTTCTTAATTCATTCATTTATGTTACAATAATGAAATTTTGTGAAATTTTACATTTTTTCGGTGGTGGTGGTGCTGATTGGACAGTCGCACTTGGTGTATCTATTGGATACTACAGGCCGCACAACTGCTTAACTTTTCATTCGATGAGCAAACTCTTGAACATGTCGTGCAATTCCTAGTCAAGTAAGAAGAACAACCAAACGCGGTGTGCGCAGTGCTTTGTGCTAATTATAAAATGCTTTATTTTCAATATGCGGTCATTGCTGTACCAACAGATGCCGTGCAACGACGGGCGGCTTTGCTGGCGGTCCCGGTCAAAATTCACATTTAGCGACAACTTATGCGGCCATTAATAGTTTGTGTATTATTGGTACTGCAAATGCTTATCGCGCCATTCATCGTGAAAGTTTGACCGAATTCTTGTTCTCTGTTCGTGAGTCTGATGGTTCATTTCGACTACATGTGGATGGTGAGACCGATGTGCGTGGCGCGTATTGTGCCATATCTTGCGCCAAACTGACTAATATGCCAGGGGTCACGCTGCAGCGATTATTTAACGGAACCGGCGATTGGATTACTAGCTGTCAAACATACGAGGGCGGTTTTGGTGGTGCGCCGGATCTAGAGGCTCATGGTGGCTACACTTTTTGTGGCATTGCCGGCTTGGCGCTGCTTAATGAAGCGCACAAATGCAATCAACAGGCATTACTGAAGTGGAACCTGCAGCGGCAAATGTGTTACGAAGGCGGATTTCAAGGGCGCACCAATAAACTAGTCGATGGCTGTTATTCATTTTGGGTCGGTGCAACTATACCTATTACACAGGCAACGTTAGCCACAAATGGTCAGTATGGTCATACAGATTGCAACGATTTATAACTTTTGTTTGTAATAATTGCGTTAATAGACAAGAACATAGAACATGCACTCTTCGATGTGGCTGCTTTGCAAGAATACATCATACTTTGCTGTCAGAAGCAAAATGGTGGACTGATTGATAAGCCCGGCAAGTGAGTGTCTCGACTGCTCTAAGTGCATTTCATTTTAATTTCGTTCATGTTTTTTTTTTAGGCCACAAGACCTTTACCACACTTGCTACACACTCAGCGGTGTTGCGATTGCCCAGCATTCAGAGTCGGCTATGTGTCCTCAGGTGCTCGGCACAGTTTCAAATGAGGTTTTGCCAACACATCCACTGTTTAACGTTCCACCTAGCGCCGTGGCAGCCTCCTTAAGACATTTTTCAAAAGTAGACCTCAAAGACGGCGCTGAAAGCAATAAAGATGAAAGTAATACCTGGACGGAGGCAGAAGATTGTTGAGATTTTGTCTCGACTGTCTAAAAGAACATATTTTTTGACTTCGTTTTTTTTAACCTGTCCTTTTTTCTAAAAGCAAACAAATGTGTACAGCACTAAAAATATCTTTTAAACATAGATGAATTTTTTATTTACGATAAAATGTATATATGTTCGCATTGGACTTGAGGTAAACAAACACGTAGAAATCGTGCATCAGACTATCTCAGGTGAAATCGGAATTTGTATAATATTTCCCAAACAAAAAGCGAAAAAACACTTTCGTTAACAATTCGCTGCGAGCGCATTTAAATCATGAGTTTCTTCTTCAATTTGGCGCCAAAAAACAGCTGTTGCCGGAAGCTGCAACTCTGGTTGCCATTGTTGTCAGCGCTGTTTGATTTCGCGATTCAATTTTTTATTCCTTTCTTTTTGCAAGTAATTTGGCATTCATTGTCACCACCAAAAGATTGCGCACAAAAGTTAAAGCGGAGTATAAGTATTTTAACATACAAGTAGCATAATAAATACAGTTTAAAAGTTATTGAACAGAATGTCGACGCTCGAATCGTGCGAAAAATTCTTTCAGACGCGAGATATATATAAACTGCTAGAATTAGAGAAGGGTGCTTCAGCGAAAGATATAAAGAAGTCATATTACAAATTGTCGCTTCAGGTGCATCCCGATCGTGTGGAGACGTCGGAGAAGGAAATTGCAACAGAGAAGTTTAAGGTTCTATCGAAAATTTACCAAATTCTTACGGACAAAGACAAGAGAGCATTGTATGATGAGCAGGGCATAATCGATGATGAAGACGATCTGGAGAGCAAACTAACATCATGGCTTGATTTATGGCGGAAGATTTTTAAACCGATAACCGAAGAAGATATCGGTAACTATGAGAAATCATACACGGATTCCGAACTAGAACATAACGACATCAAGAAGGCCTATTTATCAGGCAAGGGCTGTATTAATCACATGATGAACCAGGTGCCCTTCATGAAGGTAGAAGATGAACCGCGCATACAAAAAATTGTACAAACAATGATCGCCGCCGGTGAAGTGCCAGAGTATAAGATCTTTACGGAAGAACCATCAACGAAGCGCAATCGTCGTCATAAGAAATATGCGCGGGAATCCAAGGAGGCCGACGAAATCAAAGAGAAACTAAAAACTAAAACCGGACCCTCTAGCAGCGGTAGTCTAGAGCAACAGATCATGTCACGTCAGCAATCACGCGAGTCTAACTTCAACTCCTTAATGGATCGCCTTATGGAGAAATATGGTGATGAGGATGAAGATGATGTTATTGACTTTGGAGCGCTAGATAAGAAACGCTCAACAAAGAAGAAGCGACCAGTGCTAACGAAGAAAACAAAACCCAAGATAAATGGCGTGCAAAGTGGACGAATAAAGAAACAAAAGAAATAATCATAAACGTAAATTATTGAGTATACTTAAATATGTCTAAAAGTAAATTCTATGGAGTTGCAAAATAAGTAGTCTATAGTTTGTTTTCACGGCTTGAGTGTTATCTCAGTTAGCAAAAATAAATTGCAGAAAATTGATTTCCCGATTTCGCTTGTTGCCATCGATTAAAACATAAACGTAGCGCCCAACAATAACTGTTTTTTTTTTTTTTTTCTTAACGAACGAGTGGGCATAATTATACATTAATTCTTCAGATAGATTCGGATAATCATGTGGAGGCACTAGAAACTGTGGGGACACCTATAAATTTAAAGTCTTATATTTAAAATCATAGATTTAACAAAAACTATATTTTTATATATTTCAGAAATAATTATCTTTTATGTCATCTTAGATCCCATTTTCACGGCCAAAAATAAAGGGAAAATTATAAAGTTACTATTTATTTGATTAAATAAAAAAAAATTAAAAATGATATTTTTAGCATTTTGTTGAACTTTACTGCTTGTAAATGTCGACTTGAACAGGATATACATATATCAAGAAATTTATCCACTAAATATGGGAAGCAGTTCATTACATTCATCAAAGTGAGCAGCAACTTCATAAACGCGAACATACTTCATACTTCTGTGAAGAGCGGCAAAGGTTTTATTTACTCGTCCAACTTGACATCGCATAAGGACTACATTTGTCACACATGCGCAAAGGCAGTTGCATTATAATACCTGTACAAGACGTCATCTGCATACTTGGAACACAAACACAAAGTTCAGCAGCATACCACATACCGGTCTATGTGTACATGTTTTCAGAAGTAACTCAAAGATCATTGACCACCTTGTGGGAGTATGTATTCAAATGCGCCTTCAGCTGGTGTGGCAGTTTAAATCCTTTATTACACTTATAGCAATAATATGGCTTTTCATCGGAATGCGTCGCCTCGTGAGTCTTAAGCGTCGTTGAAAGTGTAAAGCTTTTGTTGCACGTAGTGCATGTAAAAGGCTTTTCATTAGTATGTATGCTGAAAAGAAGAAAAACAAGTTATATGTACTATTTTCTTAACAGTTATTAAGGCACACACCGTTCGTGTTTCATATGCGTGCTCCGATCGGCGAAACGACGTGAGCAGTAGTGACATTCATACGGCTTCTCCCCAGTATGTATGCGCATGTGATTGGAAAGATTATGCGAGCTGGCAAACTGTTTAAAGCACAATCTGTAAATTACAAAGCAAACATTAATAAAATAATAAAAAAAAAGCAGACTACCTTAAACGCATGCACTTACTCGCATTCAAATCTTCTTTCATTACGATGCAAACGCATGTGAGTCTTGAGGAGTCCGGCCTTTGAGAATGTATTCCCACAAATGTTGCAAATATACTGCGAGACGTTGATTAATTTTTTCGATGCAGGCGAACGCGTTTTACGTTCCTTGTATGGACTAACTACTGAACTACATGCATTTTCGTCATCATCTGCCTCCAATTTGCCACTTTCATCAACTTCTTCGGAGATTAGGTGGTCATTCTTTTGAAAGTCGGGTAATATGTATAAACTACCTTCGGTATTACTGTCTGCTTGTTCTTCATCAGCGTTAAGTACCTCTTGTTGTTCTTGATCTTGTTCATCCTCGCCGGTTGCCACTTCAGTTTCCGTATTATCGTTTTCCACTTCATCCACGGGTAGAAATTCTATGTATTTGGATACGTTTTCTTCGCTATTGCTCCGTTTGTCATATTTCAGTTTAGCTTTATTGCCAGTAAGAACTATTATGTAATCGTTTTTGCCCTCTTGCTTTATTGTGGGTGTTAATTTCCCAGCACCAACGCTGTCAATTTCAATTTCTTCACCATCGTTATCACCCTCACCATCACTTTTGTTGTCACTTCGGCAGAAATCCACACTATCTTGATCTTGTTCGAGTTGTTCTTCATCTTTGATGACATGATTATGCAAATCATCTGCTTTTATATCTTCGCTATTTTCATCTATAATGGAATTCTCATCAACAGTCGAGCTATTGCCGATGTACTCATTGTCACAAAACTCTGTAGAAATATCCACAACCATGTCTTCTTCAGCATCATCCTCTTCAGCTTCATCAGCTTCTTGCATTAAAATATCGAAATGACTTTGTTGCGGTTCGATTTTCAGTTCAATGACTTCTTTTTTGCACTGTTTTCGTGGTGGACTTAAGATGGTTTCACTAATTGAACGGATGTTTTTATTGTCTTTTACGGTGCTTATGTGGTTGTTGCCGCTGCTACGCGACGTCGCTCTAATCCCAAAGGCATCAACGCCGCTAGCTGTGATGCGCTTTTTCTCGGTGCCCGTATTATGGAGCGATTCAAAACTAGACGTTGAAGACATTGTCCGCTCAACAACCGTACGTATATGTTTATCCGATTTTCGAAACTTAAGGAGGAACTCATGCGCCGTCTGCAACTCATCGATGCAGTTATTACATATTTGATCTGGCATGCCATCGCTCTTGGTCACCTGCACATACATGCACATATATTTGTACTAACACTTTTATTTTCAATCGAATTGAAATTGAACTTAAATCAAATTTAAATTCGCTACTTACCGCTGTGCCTGTGCAGTCGCGTATTTGCTTCGCCAGCTTGGCATCATTGTATAACGACACCAGCTCCACTTTATCTGGTTTAAGGCAAACCCGGCACAGATTCCACTTAATAGATATTTCCATATTTTTGCAGTACTTTATTGCTTTACCTTGAATTTATTATTATCTTTAAATTTGACTTACAAACAATTTTATGTGTTAAATATAAAAGTTTTATTATATTATTGTTTTTACTGTTTTTGGCAGTACTGACTGTACAATGTGACCAGTTGATGGTATAAATGCGCCAGAGTTGCAGAGTGTTCTAATAATCCTTGGAGGAGTTAATGATGCAGGCATAATTTTTAATGTTTAATTTAAACAAACTTTATATTGAAAGCAAAATTTTAGTATTGAACTTAATTTTTCACAAAACATATTTAATTACAAACATTTTAATTTGGCATTCACAAATCAGATACGAAAATCAGCTGTTTACTTTATAAGTTAAAAATATTTTTGATTACTAATTTGAAAACTAGATTAAAAAAAAGCTCTTAATATTTACAGAAGTAGTGAGAGAAGTATATACCATTAAAAAAAAGCTTGACATGGATGTTTCTCACTTAATTGATTCATAACAGGGAGCTGAATATCTGCTGTAGCTGATCTAGCGCAATGGTGTATTGAAGTTATTAGTAATACGAACATTGTTGAGCGCGCAAAAGACATGGAGTGAAAACTAGGAGTAAAATTCTTGCTCAGCTTGAGCTTCTTCATATGAAAGTGTTCGTCTCCTATAACTTTTGATCTTCTCCAACCAACGGCAAAGCAAATTGAAATTGTTTCTATGTAAAACTATTCGCCATTGGAAAACCTTATTATTAAGAATTTATCTTATGATGGCTCTTATTTTGCATTTGTGAAAATTAAGTTTAATGGTATTTATTTACAGACAAATATTAATTATCTTAATATTACCACACATAATATCTATCACATTCAACGTAAGGCGTCCGCGGTGTAGCGTTAGCAAATAGGCGTCTGATAACACTTGGGTCAAATACAGTTCACAGCACTCTTGTTCACAGCACTATGTTTCCATTGCTGTGGGTGTAATAAACTGCACCGTAAAGGAATGCTGAAAAGGGCAGTCGCGGTATCATTGGTCCTTTTTAAAAGTATAAAATAAGCAAAAAAGGCTAATATATTACCTATATTACTTACTATATTAGCTTTTGCATTGGCTAGGAGTTGAACTTCACGAACAAATCGTTGATGGCGCTGTCTAATGGAAAGCGGCGTACCTTTCTTTCGGCGGACTGTCGCGTTATGCGTTTGTTGCCGGGTCATATTGCCGCTTGCGTTCATGGATAAACGACTTTCTAGACACCTAAAACTGTCCGATCAGGTCTACTATCTGAGGTAGTGGACGTGCTAAGAGATGTGATTTTTGCTTTCAGATATACTTACTGTACGTTATTTTAAATTACAGAGTTGCATTGTTAGGACCAAGTTGGCAAGCAGCAAAAAAAATTTTGTTTATATGCATTAGACAAAAAATAAAAAAATTACAAAACAAACATGTTGAGAGGCCAGACGTTAAATAGATTATTTTTTTCATCTAGCCGTTGCTACTGCTACAAAACTGTGCGTCGTCCAAATCTAACAAATGCCAGCCGTAAGCTAACAGCGCCACAAACCGAGCCGGCAACCGAAGCTGGTCCGTGTGATATAAGCAAACAGCTGCGCGGTCGCATCTTGGCGACTGGGCCGATAACAGTGGCTGAGTATATGCGCGAAGTCTTGACAAATCCGCGTGCAGGCTACTACATGCATCATGATGTTTTTGGACGGCAGGGTGATTTTATAACCTCCCCGGAAATCTCACAAATCTTTGGCGAGGTGAGTGGATCAAGGTAAAACAATTTGGCCACTATTAAACTATAAAACGGGCACAAGCAGCTCGTTGGTGTTTGGCTACTAAATGAATGGCGCAAGCTAGGCAGTCCAACACCTTTTCAGCTCGTCGAATTAGGTCCTGGCAGAGGCACACTGGCGCGGGATGTACTTAAAGTACTTACAAAATTCAAATTGGGCGCCGAATTTTCCATGCATCTAGTCGAGATTAGCCCGCATTTGAGTAAAATGCAAGCGCAAAATTTTTGCTACACGCACGAGACACTCGCCGACGATAAGTTGCCACATTATCAAGTGGGCACAACCGCCACCGGCACTAAAGCTTATTGGCACAAACGTCTGGAGGATGTGCCGCATGGGTTCTCCTTGGTGCTAGCGCATGAGTTCTTTGACGCACTGCCAGTGCATAAATTGGAGTTTGCAGGTAATAAATGGTATGAAGTGCTGATAGATGTGACCAACGATCAATCGGACACACCGACTAAATTTCGTTTTGTCCGCGGTAAGGCGCAAACTCCCATCTCACAGTATTTCACAGCAGTGCCAGGCGAGACGCGTACTAGCCTGGAATATTCCATAGAAACGGAACGCATTGTCGGATTGCTTGCTGAACGGATTGATAACGATGGCGGTATTGGTTTAATTATGGATTACGGTCATTATGGCGATAAGGCGGATACATTCAGAGCATTTAAGGCGCATGCTCTGCACGAACCTTTGGTGGCGCCTGGCACAGCAGATCTAACAGCGGATGTCGATTTCAAGCGTGTGCAATTCGCAGCAGAGGCGATTGCCCAAACTTATTGCTGCGGTCCTGTTGAACAGGGCGCGTTCCTTAAAAGAATGCAGGGCGATGCACGCCTGGAGGTGAGTTTCACTTACTAAAGTGCATTTGAGGGTATAAAAATGGTGTGTATTTACTTTTTGCAGCAACTGTTAAATCATGCGCTACCAGAGAACCAAAAACTCATCAAATCTGGGTATGAAATGCTTACGGACCCACAGCAAATGGGCAGCCGCTTCAAGTTCTTTGCTATGTTTCCAGGCGTACTTAAAACGCACTTGTTAAAATATCCCGTAGCGGGCTTCAGTTAAGCGGATTTATTGTTTTTATCATACATTATCTTTGCTTTTGGAATTGTTTAATGGAATATGATGAGACCTTATAAACTAAAGAAAAACTTTCTAATTTACTAGGGATTGCTATTTTTTCGTGCCACAAGCTGCATTAATGATGTTTATCTCGGCATTAGTGAACTGAAGCACAGCGCTTATTGCGTTTAGCATGTGACGTTTATCCTCCGGATCTTTGGTCACAATGAAGCTGATGATGACGTTCTTCAGATACTCAAGATTGGCACCTTCGCGCGTTTGACAACGCTCGAGTCTGTGGAGAAATGTGTGTAAAACTTCAGACGATATGTAAATTACACTTGTTACACTAACCTGTCTACCTGCTCCTCCAAGTTTTCAATTTTATCGTTGAGCTCCTCTTGTGCCGTGACCTTTTCATGTATGGCTCTACGTAGTGAGCTCTCCGCCACGCTGCGTGCCTTGCGTAAAGTTGCTATTTCAATATCTTTGCGGGCCAGCTCATTGGCATAATGAAGCATGTGACAGTTTTCGCCCAATGACATTTTCTTTCTTGTTGAGCCAAGCTTGTACGGTTTGCTGTTGTTTTCGGCATTCGCAGTAGTAACGCCGCCATTTGCAACGCCGGCACTGCTGCCAATTCCACCCTCAATACTCTCCGCATCAGAGGACACCGCATAGGTATCGTGGCTTGTGGCGCGTACCAATGTGCTTGGAGCCGTTAAAGACGTACTATGAAATACTTCAAAAGATGTCTGCAGTGTTTTTATCTCTTGTTCCTTCTCGTCGAGTAACTGCAGCGAACGTTGCCGTTGCTTTTGCAATTGTTGCTCTAGTTCATTGACTTTGCAGCGAAATTCGTTCTCCTGCTCCGCAAGCGTATCCTGCCATTTTGTACGTTCCTCCTTAAGTGCTTGACGTAATATCTCACTTTGTTGTTTTATCTCTTGCTCAGCTTCATCGATGTTGCGATTGAGTACCTTCACTTTATCCTGCAGTGTTGTTATGTGTGTTCGTTGTGTAGCAATATGTTGCTGCAGCGCTACAATTTCAGTTTTGGATTTTTCCAATTGTTGTTGCACAACTTGCAACTCCTGTTGGCAATGCACATGATCGGCACTAACAGCAAATACTTTACTCAAGTCAATGGGATTCACAGCCAAAGCATTTTCATTCATAAGCAGCTGCTTAAGGCGTATAATCTCTTCCACCATTTCCCCGACGTCATGCGTGTTCAGATTTCTCACGGTTGTTGCACTTGTTGCAGCTGTTGATTTTGTTAAATGTTGCTTTGCGAATGCATTGTTCTCTAATTCCAGTAGTTGTTGTTTTAAGACTTGTATGCTCTCCTGGTCCACTTGGCGAAGACGATCATAATTGCCAACCGTATTGCTTAACTCTGCTAACCTGGCCTCCAAGTTGGCCACACGATCCTCGTGCAGCGCAGCTTGCTTGCGACTCTGCTCCTCGGCGTGCAAAACACGTCGCTGCTCGCTCTTAATGGCCACCGCATGTTGCTCTTTAAGTTGCTGCATTTCTTTCTGAACTTGCTGCAGCAATGCCAAACTGTTGGCTGCACCCGTACTCTCCGGGCCGTCACCTTTATTTTTTGCACTATACTGCTTCAACTGCATTTTGGCCTCCTTAAGCTGGGCCTGCAACTCGTTAAGTCGCGTATTCTCGGCTTCATTGCTGGCAAATTTTGTCTTAAAATTGTTTAACTGCATTTCAATATTCTCCTTGAGGTGCCTTTCATCAGCGTACAGTTTTTGCAATTCGCGTATCATGACCATTTGATTGTTAGTCTCCTTTTCACGTTCCTGCCGTTCGATTATCCATTTGGCTTTCACTTCGTCCACATCGGATTTGGCACGCTCAGCGTTTTCCTTTGCTTTCATATGTAATTCTTTGATGTTTTGTTCTTTCAGCGCAATTTGTGAACGTAGTTGCCGCTTGTCTGCCTGAAACGAAGCCTCCATGCGCGACTTTTCCGCTGACAGCGTAGCCAGTGAATTCATCAGCGTGATGATTTGCGTCTGTAATTGACTCTTGGCATCCAAGTCCATTTCGCTGCCAATAAGTGAAGGCGGCGCTGGTGACGGTGCTTGTGCTGTGTCACTGTTACTACTACTTGCTGTGTCATTGTTTGTACTTTTCTCATTTGTGGCTTCCGTCACATTATCAACTGACTCCACATCATTGGCACAGTCTTGGGGTTTAGTAAAAGCGGCCAAACTGGCTTCCAACGCTTCTTTCTCTTTAAGCAATCCCTTGTAAGCAGTAACGACATCTGCATACATTAGTTAATGGAATTAAATTTTATATACAATAAAAATTTTGTCTATCTTTCTTACCCTTGAGTCTCTTTTCATAACGTGTAAGTTGCTCTTTCTGTGTTGCGACTAACGCTTCCAAATTACTTGTTTTCTTCTCCATGTCATGAAGAACTTTATTTCCGTGTATTATTTGTTTGCTTTTAACAATTTGTACTTAAAATAATAAACACTCGTGGCATTTTGCAAATTTTCTTTACTATTTTTTTTTTTATATAAAACGTCAGCTGTAAAGCCCGAGAGTTGCCATTCACAGCGAATTTGCAGAGACAAGAGGTAATATTGTTTATAATTTATTAAAAATAACTTATAAATTTAACATTTAGCTATCGTCGGAGAGGAAACATTTGCAGCTCAAGCTGTCAGCTTAGGTTAACGGGTTTAAGTGAATGGGTTTATTTTACGCATTAATAACTTTGATGCCAACGTCAAAAGCTTATACTTATTAATCCAAGTGTTCCTCCTTTTCCAATTCGGCAATTACTCGTTTGCGCTCTTCGGCCTGCCTCAACTTCCGCATAACTAGATCCTCAAAATCTAATGACGTCGTACTCGCAGATGTAGTATGTGTCATCGACTCCTTGGCTACTGGTTTAGTTACCCACTCAAAATGTAATGGATTCTCTAGTAAGCCCTTCTCGTAGGTTAACACCATTTCACAAGCAGCAAGTGTCTTTAACTCAACCATCGCACTGCCATTCTTCTTGGACATGACCAATGCCACAACATCACCATATTTCTTCAAATACTGCATTAGTTTTGCTTGTGTATAGCCACCATTGGCAACGTCATGCTTCTCTGCTTTCCATTTGATTTTTATGCGATGCTGCGCGGAATCAAAGTCGGGCACTTGTTGTTTGCTACTACTAAGTTCCTTGTACGTGCGTTGTAACTGTTCCCGCATTAGCCGTTGTTCCTCTTCAAGTAACCGCGAACCTTCACGACGCAATCGTTCAATTTGGTCTCGTAGCACCTCTTCATCGCTCTTGGGCACAGTTGTGTAGGGCTGAGCGGCATGCAATTTGTGTAGCGCATCTCGTTCACGTTGCTCCAAATCTGCTTTCAGTTTCTGCCGTTTGCTGTCCAATTGCTTTGTACGCAGTTCAGTGGCACGTTTTGCTTTGAGGACTTTGTCGTAGGCGGCGCGTGCTGTGACATCTGTAAGTATCTCGAGCGCTTTTGCCAACTCATGGAACAGCGCCGCTGCATTCGGATTATCGGGATTCTTATCCGGATGGCACTCGAGTGCTTTTTTGCGATATGCTTTGCGAATGTCAGCTTGTTCTGCCTCGAATTGCACGCCGAGCAAATCGTACAAATTGACGTCAGCAATGTTTTGCTTATTATTAGGCGCCATTGTTTAGTTTAAAATAATTGTCTTAATATATTCTAGCGTTTTTAGTTGCAATTATTTTAAACGTTTGCAATCCGTTTCTTTTATTTTTGTTTACTTTGCTATGCTTTGTGCTGTGCTGCCAACTCGGCTTGTGGCAAATTGTGGAATGACAAACCTTGACTGACTCAACGGTCAGCTGTTTTACTATGTGCAATTTGCACACGCAACGTGTTTAACTTGCTTAAGTAACGTTTGAAGTTTGATTGAAGTATTTTGTGGAATATGTGACGAATGTTGAAGTAAAGCATGAGCATCTACCACGATGAAGTTGAAATCGAAGATTTCGAATACGACGAAGAGGAGGAAATGTACTACTACCCGTGTCCCTGTGGCGATCGATTCCAAGTGTCCAAGGTGTGTCCATAGGATGTGAACATATTTGATTCGGAAGCATTAATTCTTAATGTTAATTGCAGGAAGAGCTAATGGAAGGTGAAGAAGTGGCAACGTGTCCAAGTTGTTCTCTTATTATAAAAGTTATTTACGATCCGGTATGTTTTTTCTTTTTTCACGCTTAGTCTGACCCACGCTTGTCGCTCAACGATTTTTTATTTTTAACCACCAGGATATGTTTAAGGCGGAACAGGACGAGGCATGTGATCTTAATGAAAAACTGAACGAACTGAAACTAGAAAAAGCTTGAGGACGAATAATAACTAGTTTTTTAACTGCATGTATTTAATGGATTTTTTAAATAGTTTTATTTTTTATATTTATAAATAATACGTTGACTAGTTTAAACCTTGGTTTATATAGATATATATATATATATATATATATATATATATCCTTTTTGTTTTATTTTATTACATTTTGTAAATACTATCAAGAAAATTATGCATATTACTAATTGGTTAGTGGGGGGTTTACATACATCTTTAGACGTATTTTTTTTTTTTTTTTTGAAATTCGATTAAATACTTGGTTTCGTTAAAAAATGTATAAATATATTGCATGTGTGTGAAACTGAATAATCATACGCTTGTAGAAGTAGTCGCACAGTATGCTTGATGTGCAAGGAAGGCTTTCAACTAGTAAGAAAAATGTGGAGGAATGTTAATTTAACGTAATACTTGAGGAACTATTGCGTTACTGGTTTAGGTTGCACAATTTCGTAATAGTTTTAGACCAAATTTTGAATTGTATTGCACTTTACATGTATACAAAAATAATACACATAAAAAAGCATTGAAAACGTTATTAAATAAGTACATACATACATACAGTACACACGTAAATGAAACAATCAGCTTTAGGTGAAGTCGCTTCTTTTTTTTTTGTTACTTGCTGTATGCCTATATCATCGGCTATAATACTCGGACCAAGTGAATAAATTTTGAATTTACGCTGCTTAACAATTCTCAACTTAATATGATGTGTCTAACATACATATGAAAAGCGTAAAGTCGTCAAACGAACGCAATTTTATTTTGTTGTTGCTGCCAACCGAATCTTGGGCTCGCACTGCTCAAAGATTCCAAATATTATAACTACTACTGTTCTAGCCAAGACCCAGTCGACGTATTGGGCGACTTAAGCTAAAAATGGGAGTACAATAGTGAGACACTTCAAGATGTATTTAATAAAACTGATTGCAAACCTTTATATTAAATTGCTTCAGCGTGCTTTCCAGTGCAATCGCATTACCAGAGAAGTAAGCGGCTATAGCATTGTGTAGCAAAATGAGTTGTTTGTGCATGACTTTGATCTGCAACAGAATAGACAATGATTCAATGAATGATTGAGTGATTCATTCATTCAATATGACTAGCATAGAGAATTGCAATGCTGGATTGTAGCAGCTGCACATCATACCCGATTCTCGTCTAAAAATTGCATTTTGACAGCAACATCAGCACGTAGCTTTTCGTATAGATCCTTGTGATGCGCATAGCTACGTTGTGTGTCCTCGGTGGCGTTGGCCGCTTCGGCTATATTATCCGGCTTTGAGTTTTCCAAGTCCATTCGATAGGCATCGAATTCGACTCTATTAAATAGGTTAGAAATTGTGAGCATTTTGCGGTTTGGCTTAGTTTGTGTTGCATACCTCGCTGTTTCATATTGCCGTATGGTAAGCAGCGTGTCGTCGATGGTCTTGTTGCAAAGCGTATTTACCGAGGATATGAAAAAGTTCAATGCATTTAAAAGCAATTCTCCGTTTTTCGTGAGATTTCGTTGTGTTTCCGAGTTACACGTGAACTCCTTTTGTAATTCTGGATTTTTTTGCGCCAGATCGGCGAAAGCATCCGCAAGCGAGTGCTGTGTAACGACTACGTGTTGAAAGTGAGAACTAAAAGCACGCGTCAAACGCAAAATGGACAAATATTTTCGTTGCGTTTCGCGCAGCTGTTCAATTTGTGCTTCCAACTCAGAGTCGACAGTTCGTTGGGATTTGCCAAGTTTTTCCAGCATAATTTGACGAGTGCATTTGTAAGTTGATATACTCCAGTTCTTTATGCTGTCAATTTTGGAAGCGCCCGTACGTATCAAACTGCCATCGAGTCCGTTCTGAGGACTAATTGGTGACATGGGCGTTGTGGGTGCTATTGCATTAGAGGGTACTTTAATTTGGTCTTGGGGTATTTGCAGTTGCTTTTTATCTTACCTGAATGATTGCGTAAAGGTAAACTGCTCGGTGCACTGAATGGACCCCCGCCGTTGTCGGCAGCTTTGTTGTTGCTGTTACCGACACTGCTGGAACTGGCACAACCGACGCCAATGATACTAAAGCCCTCTGTGCCTGTGTGAATAGCACTGCCACTTTCGTTCATTGAAGGTGTATCTTTTAACATTTCGTGTATGCTACGTTCACGGTCCGCCATATTTTTAATTTTTTTACGTTACCACTGATAATGAACAATTAGGAATTTGTTCTATATATATATGTATGTATGTACAATTATGGACAGCAATTCGTAAATCAACTTGCAATGTGCGCGGGGGAGCCGCGTAAACAAAAATCGATTTTATGCAATTTTCGTAAACTTTTTAAACGATATTTATTATATTAATTTTGTGGTATTAAAAAAATTACATTTCGCGCTAGTATTATACCATAAGAAAAAAATAAAGCTCATATAAAATATATTGAAGTTCTTGTCTACTAGTAATAAGAAATTATATTGCACTGTCTGTCTAACGTACGTATGCAGTGAGTGTGAGTGATAGCACTATGAAGAACGAGATGAATTGATTACATTTAAGAACATTACTGCGAAACGTTGTCTTTTTCGAACAATGTTTGTCGTAAAACCTAGTCCAAACCAACATATCAAAGAATAATGTCCGTTAATGTGGCAACATTAACTTAGCTCAGAGCGAGAGAGATAGCAAGTAACTGCGACAAAACGATGTTAGCAACAAAAAGAAATGTTTCCAAAAATTATTTATTGATTTCAATTTCAGTAATGGTTTTCAGGATTAAAACTAAATCGCATTATATGTTAAATATTACAAAATTAAAAGTAGTGAAATTAAGTGCTTTTTTCAACAAAAAAAAATGATGTTTCAGCAGGTTTTAAAAGAATGGACATATTCTGGCTCAATTGATTTGTTTTGCCTAGACGTATTAAGGAAGTCATGAAATCTTTGACGAGAAGATTTTGTTCAGAGTTCATCTCTTTAAGTCCTGCAACTACATACGATCCGAAGCTTACGTCGGAATCACCCTTCGCCACTTTCTCTCTGGATTCAATTGATTTGGGTTTTGAATAATAATGAAGATAATTCTCCTCACTATAGTCGTCATCATACTCCTCCTTCAAAACAAAAATAAATAAACAAACAAATAACAAAACAAGAATACTTACAATTATTGTCCCCGTATCATCGCTTCTTCCGTAGTTTCTGTTCAGAAACTTGAATTCGTTAAAATAGTACACAGATTGTGCCGATGTTTCCTTTTCGTCGCCATTCCCGGTCATTTGATTAATTATATCAACGCGCTTCTTTTCCCTGTTAAAATATTGCCTCAGGTGTCTTATATGCTTTTTGATTTCATCTACAGTTGTATATTTTTCATCCGGGTGCTGCTCTTTATATTTTAGAAGCAGCTCGTCCCAGTTTTCTTGCTTTTTCTTGATACACTTATACATAGGATGGCTTTTTAGCCATAATATCGGATATTCTTCAAATAAATGTATCAAGTCCAAAACTTTTTGTTTTTTTTCATAACCGCATTCACTATTATCCATCATGATTAATGAAGAATTCAATATTGTTATTGTCGCGACTTGAGAAGGCAAATTCGACTGAAAATCTCGAAGAATGGTTTTCACAAAACTCATGATGGGGAGCAAGCATATTTATTACTTTTTTTTCACTCACACATGCATGCTCTCAGCGCGTGAACAAGTGAGAGCAGTAGTGTTTTCGTTTGCTAATATGAAGTTATCCCACAGGGTGTACAATTTACACTCGTGCCACAAGGTGAAAAATAACGCTCATGGTTATTTCTTCCTCTTTTCCACTCAACTCTCCAACTACCACTTCTCTCTTTGCTTTATAAAACAACCGTACTCCCAACCATTGGCCACAACTAATAATTGAAGTACCGAGATGGTGATCACTAGTTTTTTATTTGCCATTATAATTCTGTTACACTTCGACTTGCTGAACTATTTAAAACGGTTTATCTGTTTTCAAAACCGACTCTTTTTATATGAGAAAGAGATTGGGTTTTACTCAGAGGAAGAAATTTTTTGTGATTAATAAATAGCAATAACTGAAGTTAAAAGCCAAAAATAATTATATTTGAAGAATATGATCATATTTACCTATTTAAACTAAATCGTATTTGTTATATATGAACTTAAAAATAAAACAAAATTAGTTGTTCTTTTCAACAATAAAAAAAGACGTTTCAGCAGGTTTTAAAAGAATAGACATATTTTGGCTAAATTGGTTTGTTTTGCCTAGACGTATTAAAGAAGTCATGAAATCTTTGACGAGAAGATTTTGTTCAGAGTTCATCTCTTTAAGTCCTGCAACTACATACGACCCAAAGCTTACGTCAGAGTCATCCTCCTCCTCAAAAAAGCTATTGTTTGATAATCTTGCTTCGCTGATTTCTAATTGCACTCTCGCTGCACTTTTCTTTGTTTTTGTGTCAAGAAAAACATCGTCCTCATCATTATCGTCGTTATTCTTCTAAGAAAAATAAAAGCATTAAGAAGCAACCTAACAATAACATTAAAGAATACTTACAACTTTGGTTCCCGTTTCTTCGCTTCTCTCATTCTTTTCCAGAAATTTGAATTGGTTAAAATAGTAAACGGATTGTGCCGGCGATTCTTTTTCGTCGCCTACCCCGGTCATCTGATTTATGGTTTCCACGCGCTTCTTTTCCTTGATGAAGTATGTCCTCAGGTATCTTATGTGTTTCTTTATTTCATCTTTCGTCGTAAACTTTTCGTCTGGATGCTTATCTTTGTATTTCAAGAGAAGCTTGTCCCAGTTCCGTTCTTTTTTTATTTGGTTGCTAAATTCTGGATGATTTCGAAGCCATAAAATCGGATGTTGTTCAAATAAATTAATAAGGTCCAAAACTTTTTTCCTTTTTGCAATCACGCGACTGCTTAATCCCGTTTCATCTAAACTTTCCATTGAAGATATTTAAAATAAATTAATTTTTTTCAAAGACTCCTGCTCCCGGCTTTTTAGCGACAACACAACTAAAGCTAACATGTATCATAAACCACTGTGGCTTTCAGTTTTCAGCACATATTGCAAATATGTGAAGCAAATTTAGCTTGTGTTTCTCAAAGAGGAATAATAATTATGGCAAATGTTTATATTTTGTTTTGAAAATGCGGCGGTCGTTTCCTCGAAGATAGTGTTAGCTATAAGTGGTTTAGCACTCGAAGAGTAGGAGAACTCAGACCACTTGTTTATAAAACAATGCAATATACTTTAAAGATGTTTTTGCAGTCCAGCAATCGAATATAAAAAAAAATATAAATTTATTTAGAAGTTAAAAACGCAATGTGTATATGTTTATCTTGTTCTTCATACTGCTCTCTCACTTACACTCATTGGTCCGATGTTTTGGGTTGAAAGTCGATAAAAACAAACTGTTATTGAATTTAAAAACATTCGTCGTGACTAAATCGCATGCGACTGTGAGAGAAAAATCAAAAACTATATAATTCGACTCGTTTAAACTTTATTTACGACATTTATCTGCTTTCTCGTTTCTACATATTAAGATAGAGTGAAACAACACACCTTGTAAGGAGTTAGTGGTGGTGGTGGTTAGTGGTGTTAGTGCGAGCAAGTTGTTAAACATTCATGCCATCATGTTATGAACCCAGTGGGTGCATTTTTTGTTTTTGTTGCTTTGCTATCATCTTTTGTTTTACATCGCAGATGCAAGTGTAGATTATTTATTGTAAAAGACATTAATTTATTGTCAAGTAAAATATAAATGAAACTTAAGTTTGCATTTTGATTTGACATATGTATGAAATAGTATTGAACCCATCTCTATGAGATAACCATGGGCCACAACACAACAATCAACCCCACCGGCCTGAGCCAGCACTCAATCACTACACTGCAAGACACTCGCCCCTCAGGCAGTAAGTGATTTCTTGAAGAAATAGTAATTTAAACAAAAATATAAATTGAAAACCATATACAGCAGCCGCGTTGATCTATGTCCGGTATGCTTAGGAGTTCAACCTGATGATATGCGACTTTCAAGATGTAGACATGCATTTCACAATTATTGTGCCGAAGATTTGCTCGAAGGGAAAGGAATTTGCCCACGTTGCTTTGCTAACTTGGGTTTTTAAGTCCCACCCATGGCGCAAATATGAGCACAATTACTAAGCCAAAACTCCTATGAGGAGTAGTAACAAAGTATGGCATTCATTTGATTTTATTGAATTATTTTTGCTTAGGAAAAAATAATATAAAACAAATAAACAAAAACTTCACGCTATAAACAATCTTCGTTGTTTGTGACAATAACAACCATAACAAAATAAACAAACATTCGCAAGTCAAACGAATTCGTTACATTTGTTTTAGTTGCGAAAATGCTGCAATTTCGCATCCGGAATTTTTGCACGTATGTTTAGGCCATCAATGATGGTGTACGACGAAATTAAAGTTTTATAAACAGAAAAGTAATATTCTTAAATTTCAACCGGTCGCACTTGTTGCCAGCTGGGTAATCTTGAATAGAATAATTGGGCTAACCTGGCAGCACAGTCCAAACGAGTGGTCTAAAACTATGTTTTGACTAAGTTACACATAAAACATTACACCAAACGCTTGTTATTTAAGTAAACACATAAAGATTGGTTTTAGTGTACGTCCATTAGTGAAATTGAATTCGTATTGAATAATAAAAATAATGAATTGACCGACTACAAGTGCATTGTTGCCATCATGCAGTAATATTGCGTCATGTTTTTAATGATGAGAAAGCGAGAGGAGAACTATGTTTAGTTTTGTTTGATGTTATTATTTTCGAATTTGGTGCTTTCCCAGTTTTTGCTTGTGCTGCGTTTTTCCGTGGCATTTTTACGTCGCAACTAAAGAATAATATTGATTTAGCTTTTAATCAATAACATAATAATTTTAATTGTGAAGTCATCACCATTAACCCAACAAGTGCCTTTTAAATTGCTACGATGATTTATCAAGTATTGGTCGGAGTCGCTTTTGGACTGATTGGGGTTGGTCTGACTTATTTCATGAACAAAGCTGTATTACCACAATCCAATGAATCTACACGGAATCGTAGAGACTATTGGAGTTCAAGTAACAATACGGCCAAACCACAAAGTAAAGAACAGAACGTTTACACTCCTAGCTCTAAAGACCGTAAAACGTAAGAGCTCAAATGAATATCTAGATTTAAGTAAATTAAAATAATATTCCTGTAAAACACTTTCAGACGTGTCGGCGATAAGTGTTCCATTTGCTTAAAAGAACTCACTGCCGATAATATGGAGTTTTTTAAATGTAATCATGCTTTGCATAAAGACTGTTTTGAAAGCCAGTGCGAAGTTAATCTGCAGTGCCCAGTCTGCAATAAAAAGTTCTGCTGCGTCTGCTCTGAAGAAATGAAAGACAACATAGCATTCTTAAAATGCGGGCATGCCTGTCACAACAATCATGAAAATATGGAAGGAAATACATGCCTATTATGCCGTAAATTTTATCTACGTAAATCGTAAGTCCTTAATAATCGAAATTCAGGCAAATTAAAATAACATTTACATATTTAATAAAACACTTTCAGACGTGTCGGCGATAAGTGTTCCATTTGCTTAAAAGAACTCACTGCCGATAATATGGAGTTTTTTAAATGTAATCATGCTTTGCATAAAGACTGTTTTAAATACCAGTGCGAAGTTAATCTGCAGTGCCCAGTCTGCAATAAAAAGTTCTGCTGCGTCTGTTTTGAAGGGGAAGAAGAAGGCAATATGATGAACTTGAAATGCAAGCATCCTATTCATAAGAAGTGCCTAAAAATAAAAGGAAATACGTGCCCGCTGTGCAGAAAATGTACTTATTTATACTGAACAGAAAAAAAAAAATAACTCGCGCTGCCCGCAGTTACATCGGAACAAGTTATGTCTAAAATTTAATGTATTAGCGGCGATTCTAATCTAAACGAATCTTCTGCAATTTTTAATAAAGCGTTCATTGCCCAAAAAAAATTTAAAAAAA
Organism: Stegana nigrithorax; assembly: GCA_037044495.1. Taxonomy (NCBI): domain Eukaryota; kingdom Metazoa; phylum Arthropoda; class Insecta; order Diptera; family Drosophilidae; genus Stegana; species Stegana nigrithorax. The sequence continues at coordinate 22,545 of JBAMBQ010001952.1, read as the reverse complement.
AATGTTAATAAAATTAAAAATTAACTAGAAAGGTCGGGTCGACTATAGAATACCCTGTACCCAATCCACAATTCAATAATTTTCAATAATGTATCTCAGGAAACAAAAAAGTTTTCCTTTATAAAATTAAAGTTGCAAGTTGTTTTTCACATATTAATGTACATTGTACATATGTATTATACATATGTGTAACAGGGTGATGACGTCTCACACAAATTATACTTACAGAAGACAAACTTTCATATTTTCTTGAGCGCAACAAACTTCCAAGAAGAAGAAGTGTGAAATGGTATTTTGTATTCCATTCCACAGTGAAAATCCCACAAAAGATATTCGTCTTCCGCGGAATGCGTAAAATTTGTGAACGAACCTTTTGAAATGGCATTTTGTATTGACGAAGAAGAGGCAGATGCTTGAATTGTATATATAATATGCATATTTTTTTTGTAATACAAAATTTTCATATTCTTATTATAAGCTTATGTTAAGAATGTTAAGTTACTTACCTTTGAAAGTCAGTCAGTCCGGCACCAAGGCGTGTCCTGTACAAAAGAAAAAAAAAAGAAGAAGTTTGGTGTTACCATTTTTTAGACCTACACAAAATGTTAGATTTTAAATTCTCATAACTTTTATCGACCGCTTTCCACGTATTCCATGGTGTGCCAAAGCCATTTATATCATAGAATCGGGCCACTTTAATGAAGCGGTGATTGCCTGGCGCTGTCCACAGCAAAAAGCATGATGATCGTCGACTTTTAGTCGTCACAGTTTTCGGAAAATTGGGGCGCTGCAAGATACCTTTGCGCGTTTCTTGTCGTTTAAACTCAAACGACCATTTGAAAGACTTGCATCGGAGCCGTCGTCGCAAGGCATGCTGCCCGCTGAGATTACCTGAGGGCCAGGGGCTCAATCGTCTCGTATACACCGTCATCGTGCGCGTACAAGTACGTTTTGTACTCGTCCAGCCAGCCTTCGGCAACGCGTTTGTAGTTCTACATAGGCAAGAGACTCAATTCTGGACTCGAAATGATTTACGCATTACTCACGCGTTGTAAATATTTCTTGGGATGCAGTTTTGACTCTAGTAGTATGCGCACTTGATTAATTTAACAAGAACATTCTAAGAATGGATGCTTTTTAATACATGGATACCATCTTTATTAGAAGCAACCTCGCAAGGCAAAGATCTATTGTACAGAAATAAAAAAAAGTCGTCTCTGTGTATAACACCAATGAATGGTGTACAGGATTGGCTCGTCAGCAAAATACCATAAAATTATAACTTTTCCACATATTAGTGAGTTGCAAATGTTGCCATGCTGTACTACTGCCAAAATTGCTCTCACATTCAATTCTGTAATCAATGAAAAACAAACGAATTCACATCCGCCCCAACAACTAAAGGCTAATTAATCTGCGCTTTTGGTTTATTTATTGCATACAAAGTGAAAAACAATAAAATAGATTAAAGGAGAGGCTAGCGGTAAATGTAGCCGGCAACAAACATTAATGTTTTCTTCAGATATTTCGATTTAAGGATTTTGCCACCAGCAGCGCCCGAATTTCGGAGTGCAGAGCAGATGGTCATTGGGGTGCAATTGTTTGCACCACAGGCCGTCTGTCTGTGTATGGGCGAGTGGTATGAGTGTTGAAATGCATGGCAAGCATATGTTCGTCACTTTCTTCGCGTAATGCAGAAGCAACCGAACAGCGCGAGACGACCATCAGGTTTGCAGTACACAATGACGTCATCTGTGTCCCTGGTCAGAGTCGGTGTCGATCGCATCGTCGGGAGTCGCGTGACTAGAAAAATGTCAACATCTAGGAGACAGACAACTATGTCAAAAAAATTGTTTCAAATTTACTTTCTAGATTTAATGAACACAGTTTCAGAAAGATGTGTTTACTTTTTCTTTGGTTTTGTATTCAATTCAACTATAAAATTAACAAAATTATATTCATATGTTGGTTTAACAAAATAATAGAAATTAATTTTTTGAAAAATTGCCTCGTGTAGGCATAGATGGCAGTAAGGATCATCTAGTGGATTGGCCAATATCCCGTTGGGATAAACTGTCGCGTTTTTGCCGACTAGTAATTTTTATTTTAAATTCGCGTTATCATTAAGTGGTTATGATGTTGCCATCACGCAGTCACAGTGTGACTTGTTTTAAATGATGTGTGAGCAAGAGGTTAGATGAGGTTTAGCTATAAATTTTTTTAATTTTTGGTGCTTTTTCAGTTTTTGTTTGTGCGTTTTTTCATGGCATTCTTTTGACGTCGCACAAAAAAAAAATATTCTTTTAAGTATTATACAATAACAAAAAGCCATCACCAGCAATCCGTCAAGTACTTTTTGAATTGTAGGAATGTTTTATTTTCAATTAATGTTTGGATTAGGCCTTGGAATAGTAGCCGCTGGAGTAGCCTACCTAATGACCAGATCTATACCTTCTACGTCGTACTCTTATGAACACTCTCGAAGCCATGGAGACAATTGGAATTCAAGTAGCAATAACCAACGAAGGCATAAATCCAAATATCCTAGAACGTATGTGTTTTTAGAATAGAAAATGCGTCTAATTAAAATATTCCTGAAAACACTTTCAGACGTGTCGGCGATAAGTGTTCCATTTGCTTAAAGGAACTCACCGACGATGATATTCAATTCTTAATTTGTAATCATGCTCTGCATAAAAAGTGTTTTGAAATGCTGCGCAAAATCAATCCGCAATGCATGATTTGCAATGAGCAATTCGTCTTAAGTCTACCAGGAGATGACTGTTGCATTTGCCTCGAGAAGCTGGAAATAGAAAACATGGAGTACTTGAAATGTCAACATGCCCTACATAAGGGGTGCCTCAAGAAAAACAGAGAAAGTGGAAATCTTACGTGCCCGCTGTGCCGTAAATAGACGAAGCTGGGTGAGAGAGAGATCTAAAGCAATAAATTATACAGGAACTGAACAGTTGAACTGCAACAAATAGTCATATCCCGTGATTTATTTGTATATAGCTGGCTAACAAAAAGCTAAACTAACTTAAGTTGAGTGTTTCTTTTATTAAAAATTGATTTAAAAAATGTTCTTTTTCTCAAAGGAAAGCATTTAGCACTGGTAAAGCCTTTGAACGCCAATTTTCACGCCAGCGAAGTGTTTGAAACTCTTGCATGCATTTGCTAAATCGTGCTTTCGATTCATGTATGCTCGGATTGTTGGGAAAGTTTTCGAACCAAAATTTCAAAATCTCCGCGAGTGCTTCCTGCTCTTCGAACACGAAGCCGTTCTCGCCGTGTTTCACTAGTTCACGCAGGCTGCAATGCATGACATGTGACAAGTGAGCGAAAAAAGCAAAGTCAAGGTAGTTAAAAGCTTGCTCACCATTTGTAATTATGCGCGCACACCGGCAGACCACAGCCGAACATGTCGACAACTTTCATTGGCAAGTCTAAGCCGCTTGTGCTCCAATGCAGACAAACGCCGAGATCGGCGGCGGCCAGCACTGTTGGGTAGTCCTCCACTTCCAGCCAAGGCGTTATGATGCTGACCTTCTGCCAATTGAGTTTGGCGATTTCTGCCTGATATTGGGCCTTTTGCGGGCCCTTGCCGGTTATTATGCAGATCAGGCTGGGGTACACTTGTGGTTGCGCTACGGCCTCGCCCTCATAAGCTGTGAAGAGTCATTTGCCCAAGGCAATTGCTGTTAGGAATTGGCAGAGGGCGAAACTAAAGTTTGCATACCTTCTAGCGACTTCAGGAGTATGCCGAAATCCTCGTCCGGTGTCCAGCTAGTGCTCGACACAAGAATGGCCGGGCGCCGGGGCTTGTACAGAACGTTGCCGTTGCTTAGTTTTTGCGTCAACGCGGTTGATTCGATGACGCCAGACTCCTTGAGGTCTGCATAGCATTTGGGCATAAATTGAGCATAATCTTTGGATAGTTTCATATAAAGATCGTGCTTTTGTGAAAGTTCGATCGGCTGAAACTGTGCCGGAGGCCGGTCGTAAAGAACTGTGACTTTGTCGATTTGCCAATTCTGCGCTAGATCCGCCTTCATCGCCTGCGTCACACAGAAATGCGTATGCGCTTTGGCGCCAAAGTAGCGCTCAATGCGTTTGGCCAGCCGACACAGTCGGCTCTGCTCGCCACCGGGCATGCCCAGCGCCAGCACTGTGTAGGTGTAGTTGTGCCAGTCGATGACTAGTTTGGTACGTGTCAGGGCACAGTAGAGATAGCAAACGACAAGCGTGGGTATGCCTGGCGGATTTTGCACCAGCAGGAAGTTGGGTCGTCTAATCGATATGAGTGCAATGAGCAGACTTAGCGTTTGCCAAAATGTTTTGAAGATTAGCTTTAGTTTGGGTGTCAGGTTTGTCACCGGCACTGGAGGCAGCTCGTGTATTTTGCATTTGGGCTGGGTCACGCTGAGCACTTCCAGTGGTTTGGTCTCCACATAGCCAATGATGTCCACGTTGTAGTTCTCCTCTAGCAGGCTTTGTGCGTGGTATTGCATACGTGGACTGCGCCCGATATCGCCAAGGACAATGACGCAAGCGTTTCGTTTGCGCAGCTGTAGTTCTACCATGTTGTTTAGTTGGAGTTCTTCCTATGCGCGGAGTAGATCTTTCGGTCGCAGCTGGATTATTGCGAAATTAGTCAAAGTAGAAGTTGAAATTGTCTCTTCTTCTTGTCAGATTTTTGTTTGCAATTTGCCGACAACATCTGTTCTTGTTCTTCTCAATATAAACAGTCCAAGTTGCCACTATGTCATTTTTCACTTCTTCTCGGGAAGCAAAGTTTGCCGCACAGGGAAATGACAGAATATGGACGAAATGAGCTTTCCAGGGTTGTGTGTTTAAAGCGAGCCTGCTGTCAATATATACTGCTCGCTCCCATTTTCTGTCGTTGTTGATGTCATTGATGCCACACTCAGCGAACAAAAGGGTCTAGAAAAAGTCGCCGAGTTGGCAGCGCGGACAGCGGACAAGGAGCACAAAGAGGAATCGTCCGACAATTGCCGAAAGTGGAGAGAATGGAGGAAAGGCGGACAGCACATAGAAAAAGAAGAAGCGATTCCCCCTCCCTCTCTCGCTATCTATCATTCATTATTCGTTGACATTGATTGTTATGTGAACAACAACAAAAAGGTAAGTATTTCTGAGCCATAACACATACAAGGGAAGTGACGGAAATAATAGAATTAATAAGTGGATCTCAAAACCATTTCGTACAAACTTCTGCCGTTAATCTGTAAGTACCGCCCACTCGTTATTGTTCGAAGGAGGTTTTGAAAAACAACGCGACTTGGCAGCATTGACGCACTTTGTGGCACCTTCAGTGAGAGAGCTGTTAGTAACAGTATCATAGATGGTACTATAGTGGTCTCCTTCAGGCTCATGCATTGGTTGTACATTGCCGTAACAGACTGTCTTGACGACGAGCTTCTCTTTCTTAAAAACCTGGCTGTCGAATTTCGCTCGTAATTTGTTGTTGCAGGGCCTGGCTTCCGATGTTAAATATCGCACAGTTTTTCTGTCACCGCACAGTTTTGTTGCCTGCCCGTTTTAATGGAAATCGCAGCTTTTTCACGCGATTTGTAAATCAAACTTCAGTCGACACTCTGTTCTCGTGTGGTTCGCACGTGTGCGCGTGTAGCGATTGGCCGGCAAAGCAGTTTAAAACCACTTTTTGACAACAAATAAATACAAAAAACAAAAAAAAAAAAATGTCAAAGAGACAAATGCAAAAGTTTCGTATTTTAAGCGAGAGGCAATATTTTTATTGTGTCTGTGGCAGTGCAAAATGTCTGCATTAAATGCAAATTACTACAGTTTTCAATTTTGTGCAATAAAGGAAATAAACAAAGCTCATTAGTGAAGAAACATTTAAACTGTGTATTTTTGTGTTTTGCTGCCGGCATTACCGATCTTCTCATTTTCAATTAGATTTATTGCCGGTAAGTTCAAAGAAAATAAATAAAAGTCATAATATTAAATAAAAAACACAATGGAAAATCAAAAAAAAAAAAAATATTCTTTACTTATGTACGGTTGGTTTTTGCTGTTGCTATTTTAATTTCAAACTGATTTGTATCTGTCTAATAACAATTGTTTGGTTATTTTTAAGTTAGCACTTTTCTTTGTTAGTAACCAAATTTTGTTTAACGTTTCGCGCTTGTTTTATTACGGTTTTTGGTTTTTGTTGTTGTTAGTATGCCGGCAAAACAACAACAGTTCCACAACAACACTCCCTCGCATGCGTCTGCTTTGTCTGGTTACGTTGCTGTCTATTATGTATCGTACTCTTTTTGCCATTTACGCGCCCGCGCAAGATGCATTTGCCTGCTGCTTTGTTGTTGCCGTTGCCTGGCATATACTTCGCAAACTACTCCAACGGCATGCATGAATATTTCTGGGTTCACAGCAGTGAAGGCAGGAGCAATAACAACAACAATACTAACAGTAACAATACCGGCTTATGGCTCTGTCGTTGTTGCTGCTGTTTTGACCGTTGTTGTAATTGTTGTTGTTGATGTCTTTGCAATCACCGTCGCCGCAAATATGTAAAAGCTAACGTGCTTCCATCATTCTTTATATTGCATATATTGTCTGGTTTCTGCTGCTGCTATTGTTGTTGCTCTTGTTTTACTGGGTACATTGTTTCATTTTCTTGCTGTTGCCGTTTTAACCGTTGCTGGTTGTTGCTTTCATCCTGATGTTGTTGTAATAAATAGTCGAGTGCGTGATTTATAATTTTTTAACTCTTTGTTTTGTTAACGGAAAATAACGACGGTGTATCGCTTTTGCTTCCACATACATTCGCCCATAAATATGCAATACTTTTCTATTATTAAAATTCCTCGCCTGCTTGCAATAAAATATTGTTTATACATCCGATATCTGTTGTGGTCCTTAATTCTTTGTGCGTTGTTTTTGTTTCTTGTTAGCTGCATCAGCAATAAATAAGTCGGTTCGATTTTAGTTTATAATTTATCGATTTTTGGCTTTTATTTTTGACAATAGTTTTTTTCGTTTATTTTGGCATTTTGGCATTTCTTTTGGGATTTCGCTTATCCCTGTGCGCATTTGCAATTTTGCGTTTATCGCAAAAGTGGTTGAAGTCAAGTTCGAGGAAGTATGCTGCCAAAAACAGCCCAATATGCCGGCGGCTGTCTGTCTAGCTACGCTCGGCTAGGTTAAGGCTACATGCAGTAATCGCTGGGTGGTGGTGGGTGTGCGTGCTGTGTGTGTTTCGACTTGTTGAAGTGTGTGTATATACGAAGAATCTTCAACTGTGGGTGGCTATTAATGCCTTCTGTTCCTTCGTTGGCCAATCTTTTGCTAGCAAAATATATTTTACACGTAGTTGATTGAGTAAAGCATGCCAAAAAATTAAAAGCAAACACCTGCGACACTCGACACATTGCACTGCACTCTTCTTTATTTTGCATATTGCAGCAACATAAATTGTACTTGTAATTTCTTCTTCGCACTAGTTTTTCATAGCTGGATTTTTTCGCATATTTTTTTTTGTTTTTTTTTTTTTTTTTTTGGCGCACAGCCGGCGTCTCACTTTGGTCTTCGTCGTCGTCGTTGTCTGTCTAGACGCTGTTGCAAAAGCGCTTGAACCGTGTGCAACTTTTGCTGCATGAGTAAGCCAGCCAGGCATGCAGGCAGGCAGGCAGACACGCGAGCAGGCAGGTTGGTAGGTTGGCGAGCAGGGGTAGGGGTGCACAACCACACACACAGCCATTGTGTATGCAAGACTTTTTAAACTTTGCTCATTGTCGTCTGGTCTGTACGCGCCTTCGTGCTGGCTGTCGTTGATGTTGTGCTTTGCCTGCTTGCTGCCTGCTGCTGCTGGCTGCTATGCTTGCTTGTACGCCATTGCTCCCAAGGCTGTCTTTGCTTACACTTACACGGTGGCAAGCCTTCGACGACGTTCACTACGTCGCCATTTTGTATGCCTGGCTGCTGTTTGCTCTCGCTGTGGTCATTATTCTCAGGATTTGAGGCGAAATTTGCCAAATGCGTTTAAGACACAATAAAAATAATAAACAAAAAGTAGAAGTATAAAAAAGATTCACTTATACATATGTATGTAGATATTTATATATAATGAAGGAAATATGTTTCGGTTGTGTGTTCAAGCTTTGACATAAATTGCTTTAAAATTTATTCACATGCATGTATCTGTGTTTAATACTGCTAACAAAAAATCATTGTTCAAAAATGTTTATTCTTTAAATATTGTACATAAGGAACTGTTTTTTCTCATTCTTACTTTTTCTTTGTTTTTTAGATGAACGGCAGTTGGAACTATAAAATTGTAGACCCGGTGAACATCATAATAAAACTCAACATATCAAAATTGTGCAACGCTACTGCCAAGAGTTTCGTAGCTCAGAGTTCGGAAAACATTTTAAAGGAAAATAATAATTATTTTTTGAATAAAGATTTATGACAGTGAACGGATTTGCATATCTTAATATACAACTTTATAAGAAAAATTATATCAATAATAATAAAACAAATACATATTTGTAAGACGCAATACGAAGAATTCTTCTAAGTGTTAAATAACAGTGTTGGTAAATGTCATAGAATGTTTTTCAATACTTTATGCTAAAGAAAAAGAGTGAAGATTGAAAACCCCAAAGAAATTAAAATACGTTTTAATTGGGTAAGTACAAATAAAGCAATAATAATTCTCATATGTAACTTTTATTTAGTTTAACGAAATATCATAGATTTTCTTTAAAAACATTTTTCAAAAATTGTTGTACATTCTATTGTTTATTTATGTTCACAAAAAGGCAATTCCATTCTGCTCTTGTTTGGATTGATTTTAAAATGTTTTCATTGGGAAGACGATTTTACTTAAAATATGCGCTTGCATTTTTTGTACCGAAAGTTGTATAGTAAATCTAGCAGAATTATTTTCCAGTGTGATCCAGCAAATAATAATTATTAGAACAGAGTTGCTTAAGCAACTCATGTTAGTTGCTAGTTAGTTGACTTAGTTATTTGATTTGATTATATTAATATATAATTATGCATATATTGTGCTGTACATTATTGTGTGCATGCTTATTATAAGTATATTGAATTACAGTTCGTAAAGCAAAGTCTTAAAGATGCTAAGGTGACAGACCACCAACGTCAAACAGAGTTGTATAAAAAGCATAACTGGATCTCCAATGCACCTCTCGCAGCAACAGCAACAGAGATCAGCAAAATGATGGGCCAACAAAAACAAAATAAAACTAGAAAGGCAGGGCTATAGTCGGGCGTAACCGACTATAGAAAACCCTGTACCGAAGCCAAATCTTAATATATTTTTTTGTTGCTTTAATATTTTGTATTCATTTTGTAAGGATATCTCAAGAAAAAAAATTTTTTTTTTTGTAAAAGCCATTTTTTGGCCGATCGTTCCTATGGCATCTATATGTTATAGTGCACCGATATTTATCATATTTAGATATATGATTTGAATTTACTTAGAATCCATAAATCCAAAATTTGGTAACGATATCTTAATAAACAAAAAAGTTTTTCTCAGTAAATGTTGTTTTTCGGCCGATCCTTCCTATGGCAGCTATATGATATAGTGAACCGATATATATAGTTTTTAGATATATGATTGAGCATTAGGTAAAACAATTAAATCCCAAATTTGGTAAACATATCTTAAAAAATAAAGCGGTTTTTGTTACTAAATATGGCTTTTCGGCCGATCATTCCTATGGCAGCTATATGTTATAGATCGAATATCGAAAAAAAAAATAAACTCGTTATGCCTATGGATTGGCAGAGTCTTCGTGCCAAATTTGGTGGTTGTAGGTCTTACCGTTTCCGAGATCCGTGCGTTCATACGGACAGACGGACAGACGGTCAGACGGACAGACGGACAGACGGTCAGACGGACAGACGGACAGACGGACATGGCTATATCGACTCGCCTTTCGATGCTGATCAAGAATATATATACTTTGTGGGGTCTGCCACGCCTCCTTCTGCCTGTTACATACATTTGCACAACTTTAATATACCCTTTACCATTTTTTGGTACAGGGTATAAAAAAACCCATAAACCATGTTACAGTCTATGCAAATATAAAAGCAATTTTGTCCAACCGAAACTTCTGCTTAGCATAAAATTATTAAAAAAAATAGATACAAAATAAACAACAAAATGAGACAGCAATTGGAAATGAAAATGCTGTTAAAAGCGTCACATGCGCATTGTCATTGCAGTTATTCCATACAACATCGGCGCCCCAACAGGAGTCCATGGGCCTGTGAATTTATGGTAGCTAGGCCAGCTAAGCAGAAATTGCAGCACCTTTAAATATGAATTTAATGTAGCCATGCGTTTGCAGACATCTTGGCTAGCTGACGCTGGAAAGCCACCCAATAAGCTGAAATAAAAAATTAAGCGAAAAAATAAAAATAAAAAACCAAATGCAATAAAAACGAAAACATATTCAGTGGCATGATAAAAAAAAAGTAAAAAGGGAAAACGGCGCAAAATCAGCGCATATACTTAGCCGCATAAATGTGCCGCTATAATTAACTGTAAATCTGCTGTGTGGCGATTTGCATATTTGTTGTTTTTGCATTTGCGCTGTGCATTGCTTAGACTCTTTCAGTGGCTTGCTTCAACTTGGACCTGCGCTGGCTGCACTGCCTCATTCCGCACACACCACAGCACATTCATCTTCGTCTCTCCCTTTACCCGCCCCTATCCCTTTCTCTTCCTGTATCCCTGGCTTTCCCTATGCCAGTGCAGTGCTGTGCGTTTGCTGTGCTGTTAGAATCATTTCGCACTCGCGTATTTATTTATTATGATTTTTCGTTTCTGCAGTCAGTTAAAAACATTTCGCAGAACCATTTTGCATTTTTATGAGTTTATATATGTGCAGCTCGCTTTTTGCTAATAGAAAATTTTATATCTTTGTTTATTGTTTTTGTTTTTGCGATAATTTTGTTTTTTTTTTTTTTTGTTTAAATCTTTCTACTTTTATTTGCTAGTTGTGAAAATCGAAAACTGGGTTTTGGCTGCTGGCAAATTGTAAAATTCTTTTTTTTACAAAAGGCATTGTGCGCATTTAGAGCATTATTTCACATTACTCGGTACTTGCGTATATAGCTCAAGGTAATGGCCAGACCGCCAATGTTGTGTATTTATGAAGTCATCCGTATGGGAATGCGAAGTATGTGCTATACAACTCGTGTAAGGATCTGTAACAATTGGCCTATTGTGCTGCTATTATGAAGTCATTAATATTAGAAATTAAAAAAAAAAAAAACTCGATGTTACCAGTTTATGGATTCTGCTATAACATTTGATAGTCCCGCTGGAAAAGAGCTGCTGCAAAATTATATAGCCAAATTATTAAGCCAACAATGGGTTAAAATAAAGAGCGACCAACAACATTTTCTCTATTAGCTAAGCAACCAGAAAAACCTTAATATGCGAACTTTTTGAGAAGTGTTTTTTTTTTTTTTTAATTCTGTTTGCTAGTTTCAGTGATTAAATAAACAGACGCCAATGTTTGCCTCAGATCCGGTGGCTACAATACACATTTTTAACTGTTGACGTTTAAGCCAGTTGCGCTTCGTTAAGCAGCTTTGTCATAAACAAATTAGTTGTTTTTTGTTTCTTTTTTTTTGCGCTAATCACTATTCTACTTCTACTGTCGAGTTGAAAATGTTAAATCATGTTCCGCTATTTGTACGTATTATTTAGGCCAAAAGTTTGCTTTTGGCAGCAAACCTTCCTTATACGTTATGATTTACAAATGCTTTTAGCACTCAGCAACAAGTCACAAACAACAAAAACAAAAAAAAACAAAAACACCCACCTCACAAGCTTAACTAAAAGTCATAAATTGTCATAAAAAACATGGTAAAAATATATTAAAAAAAAGAAGCGACATATTTGTATATAATGTACATGTCTATATGTATATGTCTATACTAAATGTACATAGATATTTATATTTTAAGTGTTTTACACTTTGCAAACAAATGATTTAAGCATGCTAAGCAATAAAACAAAAAAAAAATAAGAAAGAAGAAAAGTATTATCACGTGTTTTGATCATTTACATTTGCACATAAATTCAGACGAAAAAAGAAAACTCATTATCTTGAGTATGTAGGCATAAAGATAGCCAAGGCAGCGAGTGCTTATAGGAATAGCTGCATCAATGGAAATTGACAACAACAACAACAACAAGAACAACAAGGGGAACAACAGCAAGAGCATTGAGAGCAGCAACTTCCGTTACTAAATTAGTCGTACATACATTGCCTGCCTGCCTGCCTATGTACGCACTTGAAATTTTGCTTGAATAAATGTAGCCACACTCGCCATGTATCTGCATACATACATACATGCGAGGGTATCTATGTAGCCTATCTAGTAGCGTACATATGTTTATACATACTTATGTATACTGTATAGCGATGCCGAGTCGCATTCTGTCTTGTGCCTAAATGTCACATAGACACTTTGGGTAAATGGCAAAAGTATTTTAATCGTGTCGCGTCATAAGTCAAACATAGACACTCCGTTAGCTGCCAAGCAGAGAGGAGAGTGGTGCAGGGGTACGTTGTTTGTTGTACGCTTGTGTGCAGACGCAGACTGCTGGCGTCAGGCCTGCTAATCAAAAATGCATGTACTTGCAGCTATTGTTGTTGCTGTTGCTCAACTTCTGTTGCTGCTGCTGCTGTTGTTACCAAAAATAGCTGCAATGACTACAACAATAACAACAACAACAACAACAAAACACATGGATGAGTGTGCATGACTTATATTAACGACAGCGTTTGTGCCTTATTTTCACTATTTTTTTTTTCTACTCTACGCTGCTTTTGCTTTAATTATGTTTATTTATATAAGCACCAACAGCAACAAGAACAACAACAACAGCCGCACAAGCTGCAGAAGTTTGTCTTTGAGGCGGAAGTTAGCAATGAAGATTTGCTTTAAGTTTGCTAGACAAATATTATTGAATGAATTTACCAAGTTTGCCAAAAGTCTGCCTGACAGCAGACAATTTTTGAAGTTATTCGTTGCTGCGCTGCATCACATTGCAGTCGGTGTTGCCTGTTGTCTGGCTACATTAACCCACTACACTACACGGTACACTCGCACTTACTGCACTCACACACGCACACTCACTCACACACACACATGTATACGGTGTAGTCACTTGTCTAATCTGCTGCATAATAGTTCGTTGCATAAATGCTAAATGCGCCAAATTGCTTCAGTTATGCGCCGACCAAGCGTCTAGACTCTGTCAGCATTTATGTATGTTGCTGCTGTTGCTGCTGCTTCGTGTATCTTGTGCGCTGTGCGTTGCTTTTAATGCGGTGTCGAGTAAAATATGCAAATTATACGCACAAATATGCCTTTTATGCTGCTTGGTACTACGAAACTTGGCACAGCATGCACAACTAATTTTGTGGCTCGGACTGTTTGTCTGACTGACTCACTGGCTGACTGAGTGACTGAGTGAGTGACTGACTGACTAAGTGACTGCAGACTAGTGAGTTTGCTTTTGTATTTGCTTTTGTTGTTGTTGCTTGCTGTTGGCTAGTTTGGATTTCGTCGTTAGTGGCTTTAGTGCAATTTGTTATTGTTATGCATGTGGCATGAAATATTAATGAGCTTCAGCTAGTTATCGTGGACACTCGGAGTGGGTGGCCGCAGCCTATCCGACAGTACATACTCTGGCCGCCATAAGAAGCTTTTAGTCGATTGCTTCGATTGCTGCTGGCAAGTGAAGTGGTCACGTTGGCATTGTCAAGTCGAGCATCTCTCTGGCTCTGGCTATGAGCAGCAGGCTTTGTTTGATTAATGACGCATTACATTATTACAATATTCTGCAACAAAGTAATATTATTAATAATAGGCAGTCATATAAATTTACACTTTTATACACGCAATATATTGTAATAGCTTAGACAAATCATAGGCAGCTCAGTTTAATGTGCAAGGTTCATATGCATTAGACTTGCCTTTGCAGTAATATCCCTGTGCCTTGTAAGGAATCTTTCACTATGCATATGCTAAAAAGTCATGTAAGTGTTTAAAGGTCAGTTGCCTTTTCTTAGAGAATTTGTAATATTTCAAGAAGGTTTTGCTACAAATTTATTGTTGCCATTAGTGCACACTTCTGCGCTGCATCATAATTTTTACATTTTAAGTTTTTCATTTTAATTATAAGAAAAAATGTGAAATATTTTGCAGACAAGTTTCCTTACAGAGTAACAAAGTTTCTTTGAAGTGGAAACCTTAAGTGAACTTTTATTTGTTTGGAAAGCCTTGCAAACTTCCTTATGCATTTTAATAATTTCAGTTTCGCTTTAATATGTCTAAAAGAATGAAATACAAGGAGCAACTGCAAAGCGACTTTGAAATAGAAACATTAAAATAAAGCGCTAAAGTACCCACTACAATTAGTAGTAAATTAAAAAGGGAGAAACTGCGTCCATGCCGACCATGTTGTGAGTGCATTAAAGCCGACAGCAAGAGGAGTGTGTAGGGGGAAAGAAGATGAAACACTGAACTGAAACGAAAGAAAGACAAAAAGGACACGTGCATGGCGCCACTGACGAAAACGAGGATAATATGCGAAATGCCAACAACAGCAACAGACTTTAAGGCGTTGACATGGGCTTGGTGGCTTTGCCGAAAGGGAAGACAGGCGGGTTTGGCTAGGCAGGCGTGCAGTAAAAAAAAATAAAACAATAAAAATTTAAAAAAAATATAATAAAATATGTTAAGGCAAGGCTGCGCAAATTTATGCACTTGAGTGTGGCATGGAGTATTAACATGTTGTTCTTGTTGCTGTTGCTCTTGTTGTTGTAATTGCTTTTGTCGCTTGCTGTTCTTTGTTGCCTTTGGGCAATATTTTGCACCTCACGTTCATTGTGGCATTATGTTAAAAAAAAAAAAAAATAATGTGAAGAAAAAAAAAATAATGCCAAGCAGCAACAATAACAATAACAACAACATGAGCAACAAAAGCATCAGCAATGAGTATGCAAAAGCATTTACAAAAACAGAACTAAAAACAAAAACATAAACAAAAGCAAACAAAGCATATTTGTTCTAACTATGACCAGCAAAGAGCACACGAAAAAGTACAGTAAGTACTTTTGGTATTATTTGCATTATGTTTTGATTAAAAGCGAACCAGCAAAGCACACAAACAAAGCAACCGAGCACTAAACAAAAATAAAAAGAAATAAAAAAAAAAGAAAAAGCAACTATTCTACTGGCATCATGAAAAACTAACAAAAGAAATATACCAAAAAAAATAGAGAAAAATAAAATGAAATGCAAAAAACCACACAAAGACTAAAAAACAGAATACGAAGAAAAAAGAAAAAAAATTAGACGCCATAAATAAAAGTAGTTGCTGCACTTTAAGCTGAAAAGCATGCAAATAAAATGCTTTAGTGTAAAAAATTAAAAATTTAAAAATGCTTAAATTTGAAACGCGTTGCCGCACAAAAAGTTTGTCGCCATTGCCACGCCCCGGCGTGCAGCAGTGGGGGAAGTGGTGACATTCGGCGATGTGCAAAAGGAAATAAGAAATAGAAATAAGTGCAGTAACAAAAAAAAAAAATAAACAAAAAATAAATGTTAATTACACAATTTATTACAAGCGGCTGCGATGAAGGCTAAGACTGTGACCAAGTACGGGACAGTAACAGAAACAATGCCGGCCAAGTTAGAATGTAATTAAAATTATGCAAAAAAAAAAGAGACAAAATAAAAAATAAAAAGAAAAACGTCGCAACTGAAACGAAAGAAAAAAAAAATAAACTTAATTGAGAATAAGTATTCCAAAATCAAAAAGGAGAAGTAGAAATAAAAGCAAAACTCAAGTAAAATTTCAATCCGCAACGCGTTGCTGTGACATTTAACATTTTTTTTCTTATTATATTTTTTTGTTCTGCTCTGGAGTTTTTTATTTTTCGTTGTTTTTCATTGGCAAAGCAACGTCGACATTTACTACCGAGCACGGCCGCGCAACGACGTTGACAGCTGTCGCTAAGACATGCAACAAAATTATGAGCCGTGTGGCATATTACGCGGCAAAAAATTTTGCGGGCGCACACAGCTTCGCACACACACACACAAACACAAACACAAACACACACAAGCCACACAGCGCCAGGCAGACAGGTCGCCATATACAGACAGACTTGTGCAGATAGCCTAACAGGCAAAGAGAGGGAGCGAGTGAGGTGTGCGGAGAGAGGGACACAAGATAGACAGTGGCTCGCTCACAGTGTAGCGGTATGACAGGGGATTTCAAAATTTATGGTGTGTTGTTGGCATTGCTGGCGGTCTGCCAAAATAACAAATGAACAACAACAATTGGATATTGTAAAAAAGCAAAAAACAACAACAATAAGCATGGCAACGTGTTTGCTTTGTCTGATAATTAAGTTGCGCCGCTGGAGCTTTTGTCTACATTAAACACTGCTCAGCACACTTGCACGTTTATGCTCCCCATTGTGTTCACTTATGCATGTATATGTGCATAGAATTTCGCTCAGTGCACTGCCTATCTAATGCCAAACATGACCCCCATGGCACACAGCCGCTGTGCTGCCGCATTGATTGCTTATTTCTGTTCTGTATTATTGAATCAGCGGCATGTCTCACATGACAAACTAAATAACGAAGTTTTCTTCCCTTTTTTTTGTTTTTCTTTTTTTGCCAATAAGGCACAGAGTGTGGCCATGTACTTCGGACTTCGGCTATGTGCAGTAAGTAGTGCCAAGCAGCGTTGCGCCAATTTTCTAGCTTAAAAATTACAGTTAACGTTTGCTTCGTTTTTTGTTTTTAACTTCACTGACTTGTCTTCCGGCTGCTGTTTTCGTTTATTTGGCGAATGTTCATGGCAATGCTGGACTAGGTAACATCCTGTGGCCCCTTTAAAGGCGCTAACTGACATGGACGGCACCTTAGAGGGATTGTCGAACTGCTGCAATGCTGTTTAAGTAGTTAAATATTTTAGCAGATTTTTATGCTATGTGTGATCTGAGGTTTATGCACTGTAAAATTTTAAAGTTGTTATTATATATTGTGGGTATCAACACCAACACCAACAAATCCGCGTGTACTTTTTAAATCACCCAATATCTTCATGGATTATACTTGACACGAGCATCTTGTAGTCTCTTACAGTGTGACTTATCTTCATGATAAGAATTTATTGTTGGGGCCTATAAACAAAAGTCTTCGCAATTCCTTTGCTCTTCATTAGTTCTGAACTAAACCCTTGTTTGCTGGCATTATGTTTATTATGAGCTGCCGCCACTGGCAATGCGATGCGCAATCATTTAAAAGCTTACCAGGCACAGTGATTCGCTTTGGCAACTTTGCCGTTTAGCACATGAACACTTCCTGCTCCTAAAGTTGGTTTTTTTTTTCTCACACTTTCGTGTAAGTTTCGCTTTGGTTTCTCGTTTGTTTTTTTCGCTTGTCTTGTAAGCGAAAAAAAGTGACTACACCCAGGTGTGTGTTCCGTCGTGTTTGTATTTTGCTGGCACACGATCTTCATTTACTGGTAGAGCCACCTTTTTCCATTTTATTTTCCCTGTTTTTTTTGGGCACACGGCAGCCGTCATGTTTTTCTTGCTTCTTTTTGGTTTGTTTTTCTTTGTGTTTTTTTTTCGTTTTCTTTCTTGGGTCTGTTCTGCTGTTTTTGCATTAAAGCTTACCCAGCCAAGACCTCCCACATTCACTCACCTAAACACACACACACAGACACACACACGCATATATGGGTATTGGCATTTGTTATCCCAGCGTCGATTGTCGATGGTGCTGCGCGTGGTGTCTGCGCCTTTGCTTCTTCGCACGCGGCCTGGCTGCTGCACGCTTATCGGTGCTTTGGTAATTTTGCAACTTATTTAGGGAATGCCTGCGCGCATCTTTTAATGATGCGCAATTTGTCGTTAATTTTCGGTATTTTATTTACTTTTGCTGCTGCGTCTCTTCGTCCATGCCACCTAAGCAAATTCTGAAGTTGTTGTTTTGCTTTCATTTAAGGATACGCTTAAAAATGCGCAAATGATGCCCATAAAGCGAAAAACCTGCCTGCCACCCAGCTGCCGCTCCATGCCGCTGAGTCTCAGCACCGACAGCGTCAGTGGCAGCGATGTCAGTTGATTGTATTTTATGTGTTTGACGCTTCCTTTGCCAGTTTGCTGAAGTACTTTGTCGTTTTTAAGACTTGTTTTACGTTATTTTTGTTTCTCGTTTGCTTTTTTATGTTTTCTTTTTTTCTTTTTTATTTTTGATTTTGGGTAAGGGTATTTGTAACGTATTTTAGAGTTATTGGCATTGCATATTTTTAGTATTTTTATAACTTTGTTAGGAACTCAACCCAAAGCGCGAAGTTTGCGCATCATAGCTAATAAAATTTCTTTTCTGTTTGTGACTTTTTTTTTTGCTTACTTTGTTTTTCCCTTATAAATCTCTCAAAGTCGTTTGGCGCGGTAACGTGCCGATGGTTTGCCGATTTTTTTAAAAATGTGTTCTACCTTGGACTTATTGAGTGTTATTTGAGCAATAAAATTCACATTTGCAATGGCTTTGGGCGACGCAGGTTTGTGGGCCAAGTTTGTGCCGTAAGGCATATACACACGTTTATGGTTAAGGGCGACAAAATAGCAGACAGCTTTGAATTTAATTTGCCTAATTAGCTGCTACAGCGCATGTTGACGTCGCAGCGTACACGCATAATGACTTTAATTATTAATGATGCCAACTTGACATCCCGAGTGCGTTGAACCTCGAACTAGCAAAGTGTTTTTCAGTGATTTGTTCACGCAGGTTGTTGACATATTTGTACAATGTCAGAATTGCACACAAGTGAAGCAAAGCTCATGTTACATTTGTTAACTTGGCTGAACATGTAACATGAATATCCTGAATAGCTTCGTTTTTCAAAAAGTGTATTGGCCGTGTTTATTGTTTGGGTTTTGTAATTTATCACTATGTTTATATTGTATTCAGAAAACTGCTGAAAAATATCAGTTATCTTACACAATTTATTAAACTTTAGGCAGCAAGCAGAGTGGTCTGTAAAATAGAGAATGTTGAACTAATTGGAAGTTAAATTGATAACTGAAATTTTATATTGAGGTCTTTAAAGCTGCCGCTGTACGAGTCCAAAAATGTTATCATGACATGTTATAGTGTCGTCTGTTGTGCGCTTGGGAAAAAGACGGGAAAATCCAAATGCGATTAGCATTTTATGCTATTTGAACACTTTTCGCCTAACGATATTAAAAAAACAACGAAAAAAAAAATTTTAAAAAAAGTATAACAATATACATATAGCTAAACTAATAAAACACACAAAATCCAAAGAGGCCTGCAACGAAAGTCTGGCGGCTGGTAGAGTTACAGTGTCAAAGCGACTGCAAAACCCGTGTACAAATGTGCAACAAGGCGTACAATTGTAATTTAACTTCGCTGAGTACATAACTAAGCGAAAAAACAACAAACACACAACAAAAAAACATTACAATAGCTACTAAAAAAACAACAACCAAGAGCAAGAGTTAAGTTAAAATAAAAACAAAAAAAGAAAACAAAAACAAAAGAATACAGAAAAATGGCAACAATAATATTAGAGCCTCAAGTGTTTTAAGCGGCTTTCGCTTGCAATTGTCTGTGCGCTCGTTCGCACGCATGTAGCAGGCGTATATATCTGTCTCCTTTGCGGAGAAAAACGGAAAAAAAATAACAAGCCAGTGACGGGCACACTCACCCACACACACACATATACACACGCACATAATCCACTTGTAAGCAACGAACGAATGCAACCAAAAGCGTAACAGAGCGCATTAAACACGAAGTTGCACATACGCCCCGTTGTGCGGCTCGCAGTGTTAAAATTCTTGTTTGAATTTTTTTCTTTTTTTGGTTTTTCCTTTTTTTTCAGTCTTTTTTTTTTTTTTGATTTTTTGCGCTTGATGTGGATAAAAATTTTGATGTTTGCTTTGTGCCATGTTAGTCGAGCTTTGTTGTGTGTTTTTAGTTGACAAATGTCATGATTGTCAAACCCGAATCCGAGTCAACAGCAGTAAAGGCAGCAGCAGCAGCAGCAAAAGCGCCGTGACAAAACTGGCTGAGACGTGACGTTACGTTATATATTATAGATGCGTCAGTGTATTGCGCGCATGTGGGTGTGTGTATGTGTGTGTCTATGCTGCACGCTACAATGTGCATGTTAAACATGTCACTGCTATGGTCCATAGAGCAAAGAGTATAGTGTAAGTGAGATAGAGAGTGACAGTGTGCACGAGATTTACAGACAATGACAACACAAAAGAATGATGATGACGATCATGACGACGATGATGACGTTGACGAGGAAGAGATGGCGAAAAGCAATAAAAAAAAAATGCCAAACACATAAACTGCGAGAGCAAAAGAATAAAGATAAAAAGAAAAGTATTTGCAACAATTGTAAAACAGCATAAAACACTCATTTTTGTTGGCGTTGTTACAACAACAATAACATGAAGCGCAATGGCAAAAACGACAACAACAGCCATCAAGAACTTGACACTTAATTGTGTCTATGGCATTTTGCAGCATCGTGGCATGTAGCATGTTGTTCTTGTTGTTTTTGCATTTTTTTTGTTTATAATGCATAACAATAAAGTGTCGCTGTGTACTATGAGTGAGCGACTGAGTGAGTGTGTCTGCGTAGGCGTGAACGTGCGAAACTAACGCGATTCATAACTTTATACGCGAAAAAATTTGTGCAAGTCGATTTGTTAAAATTTAGACGGTTCCCTGCCTTGGACTTGTACACTTTGACAAAGCCGCTTGGGCTTGAAGAGAATATAAAGAGCTAATTTTTTATGGATCAACTTAGCAAGTAAATGATAACATTATGAAAACTAGCATTTGGAATTTAATATTTGCCGACTTATAAAATCATATGGATTCGGATATAAGAACCAGGGCCAGACATTATCAACCTTGAAAAACGAAAAATAAAATTAATTACAAATTACACTAACTAGTGTCAACAGTTTATAAAGTAACTAATTTTATTTGCATAATTAAATATAAGGTCAAAAAAGATTTTACAGAAACAGAAATACCAGGAAAATCAGCAAGGAAAGATAAAAACACAAATTATGCTCGTATGTAAACTAACGGAAGTTGTTTTATATATTTTTTGTAAAAATTTACAGTTAAAACTAGAAAGGCAGGGCTATAGTCGGGCATAACCGACTATAGAAACCCTGTACCCAATCCAAAATTGAATACAATTTTTTTGTTGCTTTAATATTATGTATTCATTATGTAAGGATATCTCAAGAAAAAAAATTTTTTTTAGTAAAAGCCATTTTTCGACTGATCGTTCCTATGGCAGCTATATGTTATAGTAAACCGATATTTACCATATTCGGGAATATGATTGGATATTATTTTAAATCTTAAGAAACAAAAAAGTTTTTCTCAGTAAATGTTGTTTTTCGGTCGATCGTTCCTATGACAGCTATATGATATAGTAAACCGATATACGTAATATTGAGATATATAATTGGACAGTAACTAAAACTATTAAATCCCAAATTTGGTAAACATATCTTGAAAAACAAAGCGGTTTTTGTTATTAAATATGGGTTTTCGGCCGATCATTCCTATGGCAGCTATATGTTATAGGTCGAATATCGAAAAAAAATAAACTCGTTATGCCTATGGATTAGCAGAGTCTTCGTGCCAAATTTGGTGATTGTAGGTCTTACCGTTTCCAAGATCCGTGCGTTGATACGGACAGACAGACAGACGGACAGACGGATATGGCTATATCGACTCGTCTTTCGATGCTGATCGAGAATATATATACTTTATGGGGTCTGCCACGCCTCCTTCTTGCCGTTACATACATTTGCACAACTTTAATATACCCTTTACCATTTTTTTGTACAGGGTATAATTACCATTTTTTGGTACAGGTTATAAAAAGGCTACAATGATATTTTTGGGATTTTCTTTTCTGTCTGTGTGGCACATTGTGGCTTTCTACACTTTATTGGTGAAAAGCACTTTACTAAATAATAAAAACAATTGCAACAGTAGCTAACTGGCTCTCATTGTTGTTGTTGTTGCTGCTGTTGCTGTAGTTGCCACTATGTAATGCTAAATGTAATGCAACAACAACAATAAATGACAACAACAAGATAACGCCCTGTGGTGCCATTTGTATTATATTTTCATTGCTAAGTGCAAGCGAAATGGCACAGTCACAGGGCAGGTGCGAGTTGCATACTTCAGCTCATCTTCGCCTCTCCTTGGCACTCTGCTAACAATGGCCACAACAACAATAACAAGCAGCACTTACGCTCAGTTTCTGCTAACCCTACACTACTTACTCGCATTTACTCTCACTTGCTCCGCGCTGCTCCATGGGCTAGCGATATTGCGGTTAAACGGCGCATTTAGCTTATTTTGTGTTGTTGTTGTTGTTGTTGC
>JBAMBQ010001949.1:0-20789 GCA_037044495.1 Stegana nigrithorax | reverse complement strand
ACTGACAATAACAACAACACCGACTATCCTATACTAGAGCGAACTGCTCACGCCAATGTAGACACCTTAATGCAGTTCACTTCAAATAAATTTTATTTGGGTTGGCCCGAACCAACACCAGAGCCTCAAAGTTCAAATTTTATAAAGCCAAGTAGAAAAACAAGAAACAGAAGAAAAAGTAAAAACCGTTTGAAGCAATTTTAAAACTAATTTCCATAAAGACTCCATACGCAAAGCAACACTTTAAAAAGTCAACTGTTTAGTACCGTCAACCGTGACAGCGATTTTCGCAACTAAAAGCGATGCTATAAACACAAAAAGCGGCTAATGCGAAAGCTTATACCGTATGCAAAATAAACCCGTTAGCTAAGATCAACATAGAGAAACTAAGTTAAGGTAAGGATGCATAATTGTACATCGTAAAAAGTGAAGAAGTTGTAAGCGAGCTGAGAGCAAATTAAGAAGATCCTAACCATTGCGTGCGAATATTAGAAAAGAATTAGATGCGAATGCTACGACGAACCACAATAAAATTTTCATTTCCGCCTACCATCTCTCGTTTAAGGAAATTGAGCTATTGCTGACAGTAAAACAGCGAGAACAACAACAACAACTGCAACAAGCACAAACAGTAAAATGTAACACTGCATTAACATAAATTCCATTGGTTTACCAAAACAAAAAAAAAAAAAGCCATAAATAAATACATACATATATAAGAAAAAAAGAGACCAATAAAAAACCCACAAGAGAAAATAACAAAAGTTTAGTCTGGTCTTGCACGGCCTTACACACAGTTCATGTGCGCGCAAGAGATGACAGACCAATAGACCGCAGACGGCAGACAGACAGAGTCACGGATTGCGAGCGCGTTTGTTGCTATTGTAATGTGTTGGAAGCTGTCAGGCAAACTGCCCAACTTAGTTTGCCAACATATTCCCTCTAGAAAAATCAATGGAAACGTTTTCTTTGTTGTTAAGTTTTTTTTTTATACCCTGTACCAAAAAATGGTAAAGGGTATATTAAAGTTGTGCAAATGTATGTAACAGGCAGAAGGAGGCGTGGCAGACCCCATAAAGTATATATATTCTTGATCAGCATCGAAAGGCGAGTCGATATAGCCATGTCCGTCTGTCCGTCTGTCCGTCTGTATGAACAAACGGATCTCGGAAACGGTAAGACCTACAACCACCAAATTTTGCACGGAGACTCTCCCAATCCATAGGCATAACGAGTTAATTTTTTTTTTTCGATATTCGATCTATAATATATAGCTGCCATAGGAACGATCGGGTGAAAACCCACATTTAGTAACAAAAACCCTTTTGTTTTTCAAGATATCTCCACCAAATTTTGGATTTAACAATTTTAGCTAATGCCCAATTACATATCTCAATATATTATATATCGGTTTACTATATCATATAGCTGTCATAGGAACGATCGGCCGAAAAACAACACTTACTGCGAAAAACTTTTTTGTTTATTAAGATATCGTTACCAAATTTTGGATTTAAATGTTTTAAGTAATATCCAATCATATTCCCGAATATAATAAATATCGGTTTACTATATTATATAGCTCTCATAGGAACGATCGGCCGAAAAACAACATTTACTGAGAAAAACTTTTTTGTTTACTAAGATATCGTTTCCAAATGTTGAATTTAATTGTTTTAAGTAATATCCAATCATATTCCCGAATATAATAAATATCGGTTTACTATAACATATAGCTGCCATAGGAACGATATGCCGAAAATGGGTTTTTGACAGAAAAAAAAAATTTTTTTCCTAAGATATCCTTACAAAATGAATATAAAATATTAATGCAACAAAAAATATATATTCAGTTTTGAATTGGGTACAGGGTTTTCTATAGTCGGTTACGCCCGACTATAGCCCTGCCTTTCTAGTTTTTTGTGATTTTCTTTTTTAATGCTTTTTTTTGTGTTTTGTTTTTTTTTTTTTTTTTTGTTTACTTATGCCTACTAAACTTGCGGCTTTGCGCGCTATTGCTGCTAGTGATGATGGAAAAAATATATGAATGAATGTGCATGAACGGACGAACAAGCGAACAAACGAACTAGGGAACAAACGAACTAGAGAACAAACGAACGAATGACAGCATGCATGAATGCATGAATGCCTGTTACTCGTTTGGCATACTTTGGCAGTTCTATGTACCATAGTTGTAGATGACACCATCCCCAGATGCCTCCTACACAACACTCAGCAACTTACGATGAGTGCAAAGTAAATATGCACGACAAAGACTGCTTTTGAGTCTAAGCTTGGATAAGCGACGTTAGCAAGTTCGATAAGGCTCAAGGCTCAAGTCGGCAGCTCAGGATCAACTGTAGACAAAAACGCAAATAACAAAAAAAGATTTAACACCAAAAATAGAAAGAAAAAAATAAAAACAAAAAAAAATATGTATATAAGTTAAGTAATATAAAATCTTCAACGCAAACTAGAAAGGCAGGGCTATAGTCGGGCGTAACCAACTATAGAAAACCCTGTACCCAATCCAAAACTGAATATTTTTTTTTTGTTGCTTAAATATTTTGTATTCATTATGTAAGGGTATCTCAAGAAAACAAAAATTTTTTTTTTTTACCAAAAACCCTTTTTCGGCTGATCGTTCCTATGGCAGCTATATGATATAGTAAACCGATATACATAATTTTTAAATATGTGATTGGGCATTAGGTAAAACTATTAAATCCAAAATTTGGTAAAAATATCTTGAAAAACAAAGCGGTTTTTGTTGGGTTGGGTTTTCGGCCGATTGTTCCTATGGCAGGTATATGTTATACGTTGAAAATCGAAAAAAATATAAACTCGTTATACCTATGGATTAGAAGAGTCTTCGTGCCAAATTTGGTGGTTATAGGTCTAACCGTTTTCGAAATCCGTGCGTTCATACGAACAGACAGACAGACGGACATGGCTAGATCGACACGCCTTTCGATGCTGATCAAGAATATATATACTTTGTGGGGCCTGCCACGCCTCCTTCTGCCCGTTACATACATTTGCACAACTTAATATACCCTTTACCATTTTTTGGTACAGGGTATAAAAACTCCCCTTGTTAACTTACCTTACAATCAACGGCTCCCTGTCGCCTTTTCACTTATGCACGCTATTGTGCGCACGTAGTTTTGCTGCTGCGTTGCGCTGCGTGTTGTTGCGCTTTTCGTTGCTACGGTCCACACAAATGCACTTTTCTTTTTATTATTGTTCTTTTTATTGTTGTTGTTCTTATTATTGTTGAATTGTTGTTGGCCTAAAGGAGAGGCTATATTGGTCGAACATACGAACATTTCAGCGAACATTTCGGTGTTTTCTTCAGATATTGCGAATCAAGGATTTTGCCGCCAGCAGTGACCCTTTTTGGGGTTTCCTAATCATTCGAATTTCAGAATCCATGCACTTGCTGCTAATTATGGGTTTTTTTTTACCAATCAGCTGGCAAATTTGTGATTTCGCGACGATGACCGCACGCGTTATCTGCAATTCTACAATTCTAAAGATTAGAAAAACCCAAAAAGGGTCACTGCTGGCGGCAAAATCCTTGAATCGAAATATAAGAAGAAAACACCGAAATGTTGGCTGAAATGTTCGTTGTTGCGTCGAATGTTAGACCAGTGGAGCCTCTCCTTTAGGCACAGTTTGAAAATGGATAACAGGAACTCCTGACTATGACGACTTCTTCTATATAACAAGCAAAATAAATAATTTAATTGAAAACAATAATAAACTAACTAAGGTAGTTGACAGTCTAGTAGCTCACTCACTTGAGAAAACCGTTAGAAAACATAGATTAAAGTTAGTAATAAATGAATTAGAAAACACTATTCAAACAACAACTTTAGCAAAAGCCTTAATACTTAATCCTTCTATATTACACTTGGAGAAAATCAAAGAAATATTACAACAAAAATACAAGTTTATATCGTTAACCGACTTATTGGATGTATCCAATTTTAAACTAATAAAAAAAAAATGATTTAGTAATTATTCATATTAAATACCCTTGAATATTTGATAACTGTATATTATACGAAACAAGAGCAATAGCTCAATCATATGGTAAATTGTTAATACCACAAGAAATTATTTACTGTAATGAAAAGTATTTAAACATACAAAAATATAAATCAGAATTAAGAAACTCATATTGTAAAGTTAATAATGAAATGAATTGTTTTTAGAGTATTTTTTACAAAAATCAAGCAAATTGTACCAAAATAAAAGAAAACTAGAAAGGCAGGGCTATAGTCGGGCGTAACCGACTATAGAAAACCCTGTACCGAAGCCAAATCTTAATATATTTTTTTGTTGCTTTAATTCACTCATGTAAGGATATTTCATATATATGTTATAGTGCACCGATATTTATTATATTTAGATATATGATTTGAATTTATTTAGAATCCATAAATCCAAAATTTGGTAACGATATCTTAATAAACAAAAAAGTTTTTCTCAGTAAATGTTGTTTTTCGGCCGATCCTTCCTATGGCAGCTATATGTTATAGTCAACGGATATTTATAATATTCGGGAATATTATTGGATATTACTTAGAATTGGTAAATCCAAAATTTCATAACGATTGCTTAATATACAAAAAAGTTTTTCCCAGTAAATGTTGTTTTTTGGCCGATCGTTCCTATGGCAGCTATATGATATAGTGAACCGATATACATAGTTTTTAGATATGTGATTGGGCATTAGGTAAAACAATTAAATCCCAAATTTTGTAAACATATCTTAAAAAATAAAGTGGTTTTTGTTACTAAATATGGCTTTTCGGCCGATCATTCCTATGACAGCTATATGTTATAGATCGAATATCGAAAAAAAAAAATAAACTCGTTATGCCTATGGATTGGCAGAGTCTTCGTGCCAAATTTGGTGGTTGTAGGTCTTACCGTTTCCGAGATCCGTGCGTTCATACGGACAGACGGACAGACGGACAGACGGTCAGACGGACAGACGGACAGACGGACAGACGGACATGGCTATATCGACTCGCCTTTCGATGCTGATCAAGAATATATATACTTTGTGGGGTCTGCCACGCCTCCTTCTGCCTGTTACATACATTTGCACAACTTTAATATACCCTTTACCATTTTTTGGTACAGGGTATAAAAATATATAAATTGAAGAAATAAAAGAAGGGGTTAACACATATCAGGAAAACACAGTGTTGATAATAACAACCTATTTGGAACATACCTTGTAACATGTAATGAATCAATCCAAATAGATAACATATAATATGAAAATCCAGAAGGAAAATTATATGAATACCTAAACAAACACAATTTTAATGATTTCAAAGTAATTGAGTATATAGAAATCACATATGAAGAACTAAAATTTGACAACATAAACATGATAAACAAAATAAAAAATATATATGCAGAAAGCCCCTACAAGTCGCTAGTTACAAAAATACTTGTAATAATAATTGTAATATCATTATCATATGTAGCATATAAGCTTTTTCATTGTTACAAAATTAAAACAGAAAAAGAGCACGCTTAAATTCAAGAATAATTGTTCATTTATCTAAATAATAAAATTTCACAGTTCAATCCAGAACCAATTAAAAGATTTTTGACACTTTAATCCCGAATCAATTAAAATCACATAAATTGCGCAATAATAAAAATTCCTAAGAACAAAGGAAAGCCCAAATCCTCGATTTCGGCGTCGCTCAAAAAACTATAAAAAAGCAAATATCAAATATTGTAATTATAGATTTTAAAGAGGACGAAGAGAAGGCTAACGCCTAAAAAAACGTTTCCAATAAGTAACTCACTAAGAAAAACCTAAAAAGTTTTTTCTTTTTTAAAAACATATTTTGCCACGACAAAATAATAGGGTCGTTCAGAGTGTCGGGCAAATGATCTAGCGGCGTTCCATGAGCAAATTCGTCGAGAATATTTTTCATCTACACTAAAAAAATACACAGAGATGCTTATGCTCGACTTTTTATTTAAAAGAGAAAAACCAAACAAAAAATGGTCGGAAAAAGAAGTGGCGAAAATACTGCATGTTTCTTTATTTTTGTGAATATTTAACTGTTATTTGAGTAGTTTGTCACAAGCGATGCGCAGAAAACCAGAAAGGTAGTTCAAAATTGATAGCTAATATATACTCGTGTACAAGTGCACAAAGATAAATGCTCAAGACTGAATAACCCCACTGCTGTAGAAAATTAAATACTCTGCAAACTCTATTCCTCTACAACAACACTAAAGTAGTACTGACTACCGCAAAATTTGCTTTTCTATGCTTCGACAGCTTAGCTTGCCACACAAGGAACGTAGAAATTCCGGACGAACATAAGCCAACTAAATATGGTTTGATATTCTGACAACCCTTCGCAGCAGCGCTATGCTGTTGTCGCGCAGCCAATGTCTGTCCCCCTTTGCGACGGAATTCGTTTTCTTTTCTTTTCTTTGCTTTTGTTTCTCTTTTTTTGTTTTTAGTTTCACGGTTTCTCTTGTAACGACACTAAATGCCAGCATGGGAATTTTTTTGTGCATTTATTCACATTACACTGCGTTAGTTTTGTTGGGAGCAGCGACCGCTCACTGCAAGTTAGCTTAAGAGCAAAAGAGTACATGATAAAAATGCAAAAGAAATAACAGTAAAGCCTTGTTCAGACACAGCTTTAAAATGAGTATGTCGGTACTGGCTCTTGAAATATGTAAACATTATCGGTTTTGTCTGAATACTTATTTCATACTCAGCATATACTGAATTCGTGCTCGGCAAATACTTCTTTTTTGCAGTTGAATCGCGAGTAAACAGCACCGACATTCAATATTATGCGAAGACCGTGACAAATAAATACCTGTGTTGCTTTTCAACATTCACACCATACACAGGCAAACGACGTCGCGTACGCACATTGCATTGATTTTTATATTCTGTACCAAAAAATGGTAAAGGGTATATTAAAATTGTGCAAATGTATGTAACAGGCAGAAGGAGGCGTGGCAGACCCCATAAAGTATATATATTCTTGATCAGCATCGAAAGGTGAGTCGATCCAGCCATGTCCGTCTGTCTGTCCGTCCGGCTGTATAAACAAATGGATCTCGGAAACGGTAAGACCTACAACCACCAAATTGCTCGAAGACTCTCCATAGGCATAACAAGTTTATTTTTTTTTTTCGATATTCGTCTTATAACATATAGCAGCCATAGGAACGATCGGATGAACACCCACATTTATTAACAAAAACCCTTTTGTTTTTCAAGATATCTTTACCAAATTTTGGATTTAAAAGTTTTAGCTAATGACCAATTACATATCTCAATACTATATATATCGGTTTACTATATCATATAGCTGCTATTGGAACGATCGGCCGAAAAACAACATTTACTGAGAAAAACTTTTTTGTTTATTAAGATATCGTTACCAAATTTCGGATTTGACAGTTTTAGGTAATATCCAATCATACTCCTGAATATTATAAATATCGGTTTACTATAACATATAGCTGCCATAGGAACGATCAGCCGAAAAATGGCTTTTACTAAACAAAAAATTTTTTTTATTTTGAATTGGGAACAGCGTTTTCTATAGTTCTAATATGGACCGGACGGATACAGACACACAGCTTCGCTACTTGCGATTCGACTGGAAAAAATTTTTAAAGACCGGTAATGCAATGCAGAAGTATTTTTCGAGTACGCAATGAGTATGTGCTGAGTACGAAGTATGTATATGCTGAGAACGAAATGAGTGTATGGTGAGTACGAAGTAAGTATTTATATGGTGAGTACAAAATAAGTATTAAAGCAAAACCGACAATGTTTAAATTTTTGAAAAGTTAGTACCGATATACTTATTTTACAGCTGTGTCTGAACAAGGTTTTACACCCGTCGCATGCGAGTCGTTTGAAAAGTTAAGCAACTCTGTTAAAACTTAACATACTGTTAGTTACCGTTTATTTTTATTGTTGTTGCAGCAGTAACAGCGGCACTTGTTGTTGTTGTCACATTTTCGACAACTGCCAGCTGCTGCTTCACCAATTACATTTATTTTATTTACCTATTTTTTTTGCTTAACTGCCATAAAATGATTTTAATGAACAAATTTATTTTCTTCTTTTACACGATTTTACGCAACGTGCAACATACGAGTACACATAATACGTGCAGTGACATACTGCAGATTTCCACTGTTTGAGATGCTGGATTTGATACTGTTGTGATTGCAGTCGACCGCACCACACACAACCGAAAACAATAGAAAAACTCGCGCGACATCACATTTTATTATTAATTAATTTATATTTAACGTTTTTCATGCATTTTCCCTTTTTTCGTTCGCAATCAAATCGACCCGCGTTGCACTCCAACGGCGTTTAAAAAGGCACTAAAATTCGCCATGCTCTCTCCCTCGCACACATACTCTTCTGCGAGTGCTACTTCCTCTCTCATAGTTGTTACTTCTTCTTAAGAGAGGCGATTTCCATACAAATTCACTTTCTTGTAGCAGAGACAGAGCCATTTTTGATAAGAGAGCAGACAGTTGTTTTGATGGCAGATTCAAGCAAAATTTGCCAAATTTTGTTGGTGGACAGTACACTCTTAACTTGGCAATGTAAGGTTATTTTCATTCAAAATGTAAACAAAAACTATATTGTATTGTTATTAGTTATTATTATTAAGTTGAAATTTTTTTATTATTCTTGTGAAAAGTATTTTTATTCGTATTTTAAATAATAATATTATATTGCTTCTCGGCCTTATGACTAAGATTAAGTGTGGTATTAAGTGAAATATTCGGTATGTGTTATGTTTGTTCTGTTTTTAACGGCAATTAACATTTACAATAATATTATGTGGATAATACAAAACAAACGTAAAGCAATACAAAGTTTTTAATTACATAATATACAATATTCAAATAAATTTCATACTTATGACTACAAATCGTACCTCTGTTTTTAACTTATTTCTGATTTTGTTTCTGTTTATATTCAATCAGCAGAATCAATGTAAGCTTACTTACTTTTCTGTAGGCTTTTCTTATCGAGTACAGCACTGTTTTTATCCATTTTGATGTACAGTATATATCGCTTTAATGCTTAATTACATTTGTCGCATAAATGCATTTTCGAATTTATGTAAATTTTTCATAGAAAATGGATCTTTTATATGCAAAACGCTTAAAGGCATTTTCTATATAACAGCAATCAGTTAGCATCGTTTTAAAATTAATACTCGTATTCATATAAGTCTGATTGTATAAATGCAACGCCGTCTACATTTGGCTTTTGACTTAATTAATCACTCTGGCATGATTTTTAAAGAAGTTTTACGTTGAATGAAAATTAACTTTAAGAAAGTTTAGCCAGTAAAATGAGGAAAAAATATTACAGGTTAAAGAAAAGATAAAATTAATCAAAGATTATAATAATGGAGTGTCAACAACTAGCCCTGTATAGTCAGGCGCACCCAAATATAAAATATCCTGTGCCCAAAGGAAAATTCGATATGTTTTCTTTTACATACATTTGCACAACTTTAATATACTGTACCATTTTTTGTAAAGGGTATAAATACAAAATGCCGTGGTGGTACTGTTAAATATAAGGATCGCATAAATGCAAAAATGTAT
Organism: Stegana nigrithorax; assembly: GCA_037044495.1. Taxonomy (NCBI): domain Eukaryota; kingdom Metazoa; phylum Arthropoda; class Insecta; order Diptera; family Drosophilidae; genus Stegana; species Stegana nigrithorax. The sequence continues at coordinate 11,123 of JBAMBQ010001949.1, read as the reverse complement.
CTACAATTTCAAGTTTGCACTAATGCGATGTGCCTGTTAACAGTGAATATGAAATAATTTGGTAGCAGATGCGGTATTACAGCAAAACTCAACTCCGTCTTCGGGAAAAAGACAACTCTAAAATACCCGTCTCCTCTATTACCGATGATTTTGATTTGCATTGTTATGAAGAGTGAAGCCCTAGTATAGTGTCTCAGAATGAGAAAGAAAGGTTTTGTGCTCTTCAAACCTTATATCTCATCAACAACACCAAATCCAGTTTTTTGTATAGGCACAAATATCCTGCTACGGCCCTTAGATGGGCAGACGTCACAAAAGTCTGCGGATGAGGTGACATCCCGTCGGCCATATTGGCCGCTATCTCACTCGCATATAGCAGTTGCATTTCAGCCGATCAATATGCTTATAAGCTCTTCATAAAGAGCATTAACTTATTTGTGTACTTCGCTGAGCATATGTGCTGATCAACATTTTTACCCAATGTTGTATGCCTAAAACTACATGTAGTTGCTCTGTGTTCTGCTGTTATCGGGTGTATATGCTCTTTTGTGACAATAAGGCCCGCACCAACAACGAATGTTCTTTCCAATTTCAGTTATAGAACTCAATAAAAGGATATTTCCTCTTACTGGGTACAAGCATAAAAAATACGCTTGCGTGTGCACAGCGAAGAGCGTGAGTACGCACATGGGAGCATGAAAACGAGAGGCTACCGACGTAGGCGCTCCTAGGTATGCTGTTCACGCATTAATCAGGTATGCTGCTGTCTTACTGTTATTGTTATTGCGATCCACGCTGCCGCATTAAACACCACGCCCACGACCAACCTCCAACCAAACAAAGCGTGCAAGCGTGACTGGATTTGATTATGAAGCAAAGTCCTGCCCACCGTGCATAGGTTTGCTTAAATTCAATTTTTGATGCATACGTAAAGACGGACGTCTTATTCGATTTGTCAATAAAAACAGCTAGATAATTGGTTAACAAAGATTTTTTGCACATAAATTTATACATTCACCTTGCAAAACCCTGTAATGTCTGTCCAATGCCGTATCTAACACAAACTGTGGTAGCCTGAAATGTGATGTCCACGAGTCATTGCTTGAGGCACGCTGGACGTGACAAGGTGTGCAATCATAGCACGTTTTAATTGCACACATGCTGCCAGCCAAAACAACAACAATAACAACATCAACTGCTATTAACAGCATTCCAATGTGTCTAGCCAAACAGGCTCAGACTGACGAAAAATTTCAAAAATTTCAATTTTTATCAAAAAAAAAAAAAAAAAAAAAAAGGAAAGAGCCAGCATGGCGCCAACTATGTTCGGCATGTCCTGCGGACATGTGCCAACACCTGCTCCTCCATTCGCTTCAAATTGACTTCGCCAAGCGCATTGAACAACTAAGCGTTATTCAACTCTACAACTACAAATGCATTCAGTACATGCATTTGCTGTGGGTAACAAGTAAATAAAAAAAAAAAACATTAAAATACAAAAGGCAAGTGATGAATTTACAGCCCCAGAAGATTTATTGCTGCTGCATTTCGAGAGAACTCTTACTGCCACTGCAGCCTTCCTTCGTGTGGCGTCTATGTGTTCTCGAAAAGAAATCCAACTGTCAATTAAGACGCCAAGGTAACGTATTACCCTCTTGAATATTACGATTGTGACACCGACCTTGATCTTAGCTGTTTCGACTTTCTTGCTAGTGCTTATTAGTACAGCTTCTGTTCTGCTTCTGCAGCCATTTTCATCGTTGCAACGATCCCCGACTTCGCTCGGATGTTCTGCGAAGCTTACAATAACAACGACATCAACAAAGCCAACAGTTCTACACCCATTTGCTTAGTAAAAGGTAGACAAGTCTAAAATGTCACGTTTTGCACAAAATGCAGTCAAATCTTTGAAATGGCAAATGTCCTAAGCGTTTTCAGTTAAACTGTGTGGGTAAACGGTAACAGGCAATCGTGCAGTTTTTAATATACATGCTTAGATTTCAATAGGATAATATTTAGAAGGCATGGTATTGTTTCGTCGATAGTTTTGATTAGAGTCAAGTACTAGTGTAGGCAGGTATGAGGGCGCCAGTATGCTACATCCGTTTCCGTTGATATGTATTTCCGTATGTTGACTACGTTGCCCCTTGTTACTCACACAAACATACATACATACCACGCGGTTTTTTTTCGCTTTATACTTTTATAATTCTTTATTTCCATTTGTGCTTTTTCACGTGTTTTAGCAGGCGTGCGTGCGTACATTAATGGATGGATGGGTATGAGTCTAGCTGTAGGTGGATGCGTAGTTTGGTGATTGGCAGTGCGCTTTTCGTTGGCTGTTGTCATATTTGAAAGTTGTTTAAATGACGCAAGTGGCGTTACAAAGTAAAAACATTTTGTCGTCACCTTGTTACGGATAAACGCAAATGATGCGCCATGACGCATTTACAGTTAGCTAGGCGAGAGTGGCGTATGCGGGAGTGAAGTTGGGAGGGACGTGTTTGTGTGTGTATGTGTGTTAGGAGTGATTGCGTTGTTATGAAGGTTGCCACCGTCTGCCCTTCAGTTTCCGCTACACATACATACGTAATGAGCAATGTACTTAGCGACGCCAGCTAAGAGAATGTATGCCACGCAATGCCAAGTGAGGTCCTTTTTGCCGTTTGCCGATACGCACGCTTACTCACTTGCCCTAGAAGCGTTTTAGAAAACTGTCATGTGTGCGCTTCCATTACCAATGTGTTGCTAATGTTGTTGTTATTGTTGTTGTTATATGACTTTTACGCATTGTCGTACATTGTTTATGTCCTTTGCGTGATCACATTTAACGCAACAACAGTTAGCAGCCCAAGGACCTCACATAATACGCATGCCAATGGTTATCGCTCACGGCGCACAGGTGCGCTAATGGCTAAATTAATTTACGCCAGACTTATAGTAAGATTGTTCGCGATTTCAAATCCCCTGCTTCCCGGCTGCTGCCTCGAGAGCCCAATGCCCAACTTCAACCGCCACGCAATGATGTCACATATTTTATATATTGTGCTGTGCTTACCTGCCGCTGTTACTTTTTTCTGTTCACCTATGTTCTGGTTGTGTTTTAGAAAATCTTGCAAAAGTTGGCTACATGCGCATATCCCTGGCGTTGTTGCACGCTCCTTTTGCATATTTTATTAATTTTTTGGTTTCAATTGCTTTGGCTAACCCAAACGTCCATTAACACCTGCTAGCAAGCAAGTAACATGCAAGCAACAAGGACGTGCACGCGCACGCCAACGACAAGACATTATTAGTGCTTAAAAGCATGGCAAGGCGATGTGGATGTGAGCACGAGCGGATGGGAGTGAGTCAACATGCAATGCAATACTGAACGGCTCTTGCACCTGGCTAACGTGTGAACACAAAATATATTGACTTTGACGCTGGACAACTGGCAGACAGTACAGAGAGGCACAGAGAAAGTGCAGTGCAGTGCGGACCAGGACTACGTACTAAAGTGCGAGCAGCTGTCGGTATAACTTTAAACATTGGCAAATCTTAGAAATTAAAACTGAAGTGCCTGATTATGGTTTTAGTGCTGCACAAGCGCCGACAGCCTAGACCAAATACTCACGAGGTGGAAGAATGTGCACTTGCTGTGCACTACTTCCTACCTGGCTGACAGACTGACTGCCTGCCTTTGTGGGTGCCAGAGTGGATTTTATTTATGGCCACGTGTAATCACTCGCTCTCGCATATACTGGCAACATTGCATAGTGGCCGCATGGCAGTCTCTGTGTGTGTGTCTCTGTGTGCGCACGCTTTGACCAGGATCATTTTCGTGCCCTTGCACGTTGATCAAATTGACAAGCCCAGGCACGGGCGTGTGTGTGCTAGTCATTTTTAGGCACACACACAAAATGCCAACTGCTGTTTACCAACACTGTTTTCTGTTTATAGTATATGAACATATATCCTGTTGGCAAAAGGAAGTCCTTTGCAAGTAATTTTTCATCTTTTTCATTGTTTTTTTTTGCGTGGAAATTTTCAATGGAATTGGCATCGGAATTTATGCGTCTTCAATAAGCGCTCAATAAGTGAGTCGACACGGTATGGCACGATATGGCACGGCACGGAGAGTCACGCCTTTTGCGACAATTGTGCAATCGTGTAATTTTCGCGCACTTACAAAGGTAATTCGTGTAAAATTTTGCCATTCAAGACGAGCGCAAATTTATGGCAATGCCAAGGACGTCGAGGTCGCTAAAGACAAACGTACAATGGATATGTTTGTGTGTGTGTGTCTGTGTGTGTGTGTACATGCGTGTGTTGGCCATAACTTACGTATGCTAAGGGTGCAAATTGAGTCAAGTTGAGTCAAGTTACGTCGCATCGCATGGTGTGCACAAGGACACCTTGAAAATGTTGTTCTCTCGTAAGGGCCTGCCTGCTGCCAGGGCCGAAAGGGCGTTGCTTTCTGCATAGCCAATAAATTTGCAATCTTTTGTCGCGACAAGGAATTTATTACATTGACAGCAGCAATTGCGATTTCCAAAAAAAAAAAAAAAAGAATCCAGCCCCAAACCGCATCGACGTTGCGTAACATTTGTAAGCACCTTTAAGTCAATGTTGTGATCCCTCACTTACTCTCTTAATAGCGAGAGAGTTAGATAAAGAGAGGGATGAGAGACCCCTAGCGAGGTTGTAAGCTAAAAGGAACATGTTTAAAGAAAATGTAACAAACATTTTTGTTGCTTGCTTTGATGGATTGGATTCTACGATGTATTACCATATAAGTATCAACAGAAGGCACTTTTTTCTTCAAGTTCCTAGTAGTTAGAACCAAAAGAGACCATTTCGTGGACCTAATGTTAAAAGACTGAAAATTAGATTTCAAGCCCAATACCAAATAGAATAATGCCCATAGTAGAATACGACACCCCAATTGTACAAACTAAGTGTACTCATAAGTTCAACTCCTTTTTTCCTTAGCAAATATTGGAACCACGTACACTTTCTTCATGCTTATTTTTATATTTGTCTTTTCTTTTTGCTCTGTCATATTATATTACTTATTGGGAGCATGTTTAGTATAATTATAACTTGTTTTTTTTTTTATATTCCCTTACTTCATTTATAATATTTATTTCAGTTGTTACCATAATTAAATGCAACCAAAATCGCATGATTCACTTTCTCTTCTTAGTCTTTTGCTTTTTCTCGTTCTGGGTATTTGTGGGCATTTCCTGAGACTCCTGTAAAGGTGAAATTTATTTAAAGGCAGAATTACTCGTACACACAAGAGTATACATACAAGTTCTGCCCGGCGTTTTTCGTTTTCTTCTCTTTTAGCAATTTGTGCAAGCTTTGCTTCAATCTTAATATGAAAGCCTTTCACGCGATCTTTATAAGTCTGAAGTTCATCTTCAGCTTTAGCAACATTATTTTGATTTATGGCTATCTCATAATTCAGGTATTCCAAATCATTCTCATAACTCTCGTTAATAGCCTTGATGCGATTCTTATAGTCCTGAAACAATATTCACAGGATTCCATAGCACAGAAACTGTGACTGAAGTGAGCCAGACTTACCTGAACCTGCATGTAGTACATATCCATGGAGCACTTGAATACAAACGTGTCTTCAATCATTTTCTGCTGAAACATATCTATTTCTTTAGTAAGCTTATCTAATGCTAATTGGTCCACGAGTCTCTCCTGGGCCGCAATGGAACGATACCAATTGATGGTATAACGTTGCTCCACAGCACCGATTTCTAATGAAATAAACATAATTTGCAGCTGCCTCAAACACACAGAGCTTAGCAGATAGACGGACAGCTGGACTTACCGTCAAGGACTTCATGTTGAAGGGCAACTTCCCTTGACGATGTGGCAACATTGGAAATTGTGGAACTTCTATGATAGTCTCGCTCAGCAAGATGCTCATTATGTAGTTCAATCGCCGAACGAAACCGATAGCTTATTATATTGCCGAAATCAAGGTTCGCTCTATAGTAACTGGAGAAAGCAGGAAACCATAAATTTTAGTTTAAACGTAAGGCAAACTACAAAGATTTCTCTCTCGATCATATCTGGCATTTTGGGTCTCTATGGATTTGTTTTAAAGAAACCACATGAAGACATGGAAGCCGATTTAAACAAACAACGAATGCGCTGGCTAGGGTATACCAGGGGTAACTTGCAGAATACGTAGAAGGAACGGCGTTTATTGTTGTTTCTATGGGATGTGTATGTGTGTAAATCCAAAGATGTGCTACTTACTCTAAAGTCAACAGCAAATTGTCGCTTAAACCGTGCGAAGAATATTCAGATGATATCTTCGTTAGCCATTTAATTAACTCCTGCATATCGGTGTTGAATTTATAGGTCTCGAGTTCTTCTTTCGATAGCGTACGCACAAGAACGTCCATATAGAGTAAATTGTCTTGAGCGACACGCACTAGAAACTCCTCGGGTGCCCACTTAAAGCAATTAATTGGAAAGTCGTGATATCGTATAAACGTAGTAATGTGTACGCGCATTTTCCTAATGGCGCTATCTATGGCGTACTTAATAGATATATGCTTAACCTGATCTTTATAACGGCGCCTTTCTAATTTACGACTCTGTTGACGTCCCATTATCGGCACCTTGTGACTTGCACTCTGGTTCTTCCTGTTTATAGCAGACATAAACTTCAAGTCCCCGGGTTTCAGATCCCGAATGTTGAATAGGTTCTCTAAATGCAAAAATTCTATGGGTTGACTCATCGCGTGAAATTTGTGGTAGTTTTTGTTTCCACTATTATGCGCCGCGTCGCGATTTATTCTGGTAATTATATTTTTTAGGTTTTATTAATTTTTTTTTAGGTTTTCTTTTTTAAATAAAATATGTATATATACGTTCGTATTTATTCTGATATTCTATATGATATAATATTGTACGCTATAGTTTTGAGTTTAGCACAGCCTACTTAAAAAAAAAAATAAAAAAAGTAATGTGCCTCACCCATATAAGCACACTATTGAAGTGAAACTGCTGCACAAAATGTTCGGAATGAAGAACGAAAGAAACAAAGAAATTCACTATTGCACTCCATTGTCACCGGTGCATAGTAGTAGAACATCGGCAATAATAATTACAGATATCATTACTAATAAACATATTAATGGTCACTCATATTACTGGCGTACTGTCACAATGTGCTCAACAACAACAACATTCATATAAAAACGATCTCTGTTTTCTGATGTTTCCATGCTTATTGGCAACAGCAATGCAAAGCAACGAGCTTTCTACAGCAATAAAATAAAAAAATGTGTTCTATACAGCAACTAATATGGTGCACAGGACAGTCTCGATAGTAGAATACCTTAAAATAATACCATTTTCACATATATGTGAATTAAAAATGTTACAGGCTTTACTGTTCATTTCGAAGACTAATATCAACCATACATAGTTACTATGTATAATGTAGATGAATGAATGTAGATAGACTATTGGAATCTATTGTCACCGCTGCACAGTAGTACAACATCGGCAATAAAGATTATAGAAATCATTACAAATAAACATATAAGTGGTCATTTATATTACTGGCGTACTGTCACAATGTGCACAACAACAACAACATTCATATAAAATCTATCTTATATATATTTAATGTTTACACCCCTATTAGCAGCAGCTAAGCAAGGCAACGATCTTTGAGTATTACACGGCAATACATGTGTATACGTGTGCCGTATGAGATGTTGTCCGAGCGAAATCGTTTCTTTGCTTCTTATTTCATAGATGAGTAAATTTTATATTTGCTCTCGAATCAGTACAATCAGTAAAGCATTTTTAATCTCTCTCTTAGACGACCGCGCACAAGACAATGCGTAATGTTTTGTGCGTCTCCCCATTTCGTCTCGTCGGCCTTTGATTTCTGTTAGCTTTTTTTTTGGACTTACACCTCGCTAAAAAAGTTTCACTTCAAAAAAACATTATATTTGAAAATATGAATATATTATATGTTAAAATACAGCACGAGACGGACGCATTACTTTGCCAATTGTATGAAGTGTTTACGGCTGTGGCATCCAAAAATTTATTACATACGAGGAGTAGTGAATATCAACGGACTTTGTGTTTATGTACGTTTAAACTAAGTCATAAAATCATCATGCTCAAGTGCTGCATAATTTTAAAGTCGTCTTTTATGGCGGCCTGCCTATAAATTAATAAATGAAAATTTCTAAGGCTGCAGACGTAGGCGCAGCAGCGAAAACTACATTAACTTACAAAGAACAGCGGACGCGCGTACCGTCAGTACGCATGCATTGTGGCTAGTCATGCTCGTGCCGAAAAGTATGCAAAACAAAAACACACAGCAAACAACAGAACGGCTGCCATCTCTTTCTCTCTTCGCGCATGCATTAAGCATTTATCGTTTGGTGCGAGTCAAGCCATAAAAAAAATTATGCGTAGGCATCTATCAAAATATTTATTTATTACTTCATTTTCTCTTTCTTTTTTTTTTCTTTTACTGTTCAAAATTAAATTTATACGATAAAATGTAAGGATGATGGCAAGGGAGACGCAATTGTGGACATTGTTGCTACTATTGTTGTTGTAGTTATTGTTGTATGTATGTCAAAAGTCAATAGCAAGAAGTAAACATAAAGTATATTGTCTAAGCTCGTGGACGAGTGTTGAGATCCGGAGACGCAGCGTAGCAGCAAACTTTTCAATCTAATTTTATTAAAGTCATCAAGCAGCAGTTTCAATGAGTGGCCTTCAAACAACAAACTGACAGACTGACATATTGAAAAACGACTGCGTGCGAGCGAGCAGGGAAGCTGCATACGATTTGGCCCTTGCCTTGTTATGGCCGTTGATGGTTCTTTATAAATGTACATACATATATATATATATATATATATATAAACATATATATTTTGTTTGTTTTGTTTGTGCTGACCCGCGTGGAAATTTGGGTAGAAAAAAATGCCTGTCAATGAAGGGATGTAACACAAATCTAATTTACAAAAAATTTTATCAACGCGATTGACTTGCTTTCTTATTTTATATACTTATTTTAACTAGATGGAGTTTTTTCATTGAATAAAAGTAAAACTTGAAACTTGATGTATTACGGTTGCCATAACTGTTTTAAGGAAACCGCATTTTATTCAAATGCCTTAAAGAGTTGCATTTCGTTAAGTGCCGCGTCTTTTTCCTTTCCCTTTTTTACTTTTTTTTTTTACACTAAGCTTATATCAATCACTTTGCTAGCAACATAACTCATACTACTGCTGCTTTATATGGTGTGATATGCGCCAGTGCAATTGTCTATCCCGTGCATCTGTTGCCGCAGCTTCTTCATTTGCAACTAAATAGAGGTAAGAAACTAAATAACATAATTTATGCTTTTGCCTTAGTGCAAGCGTGCGAGTGTAGATGGCAAAGTATGCAGGAAGAAGGCACTCGCGGCAGTTGGCATAACTAAACGGTCATAAATTCACAATGGGCACATGCCGTCCCACTTAGGTTAGTGATTTTCTTATTGCACATACATCCATTAGAAAAGGGTTTCTTGTCTTATACGTACAAATGTACATGTCTGCCATCTTTCTGCTGCAGACCCCTTGTTTGCGTGTGGTGTTAATAAATTTTGTTTTCAATGATGCCTGCGCCCAAAGACCTCTCACCAATCACTCCGCTACGCACGTTCACATACGGACTAACAGATTTGCATGTCGTGCACCTTAGCATTGCGTACTACCGCATATCAGATATCCCTTATATGGTATGTGCATTCCAGGCATACCAGGTGTACCAGTGTGAAACCGAAATTCTTTTATAAAAAGTACACGTTGATTGTATGAACATGACCCCAATATTTCATTGTTTAGTACTGTCTAGCGTTAGCTGTACATTTTTCCCACCTGTCTGATAATTTGTGGATGCATTGTCAAAAAATATAGTGTTGGTCTCTTGAAGCAAACCAGTCAACGAGCATTGTCGTCAGTTTTACATAGGAAGTGGAGCGCTGCTCAGCAAATGCGGGTCCCATCGATTCAAATGAGTAGTTATCGGCTGGAGCCAAGTTTGTTGAATAAGCGGCAAGCGAAAGTATAATATTTGAATTGATTAATCCACTCACAGTATTGTGCTTTGCCAAGAGCGTACTCTCCTAAAGTTTCGACAAGCGCTTAACGTGATTCGCAGTTTTCATGATCGATCAATGATGTCCGCTAATTCTAACTTGTAAGCACAAAAGGCTTCATCTTTAATACGTAAGAAACATGCGGTCTTGTATGAAACTTGTACGGTTATGAATTGTTGTTGGCACATGTCAAAAGAATATAATGCGCTACTACAACTATTGGAGAATTACAGCTTCAAATTGGTACACCTGATATGCATAATTGTGATTAATGACGTGCACAAAAACGTTGGCTGTGGACATTTTTCAAGTGTTCAAAAGGCAGTTGAAAATGATAAACCAAATATGAGCATGAAAAAGGCAAATATGTTTCTGATGGCCACTTGGCATTTGGTATTTGTTGATACTCTGCAAATTTTTTTTTGGCACAATTTAGTTAAGCGCACCCAGCACTGAAGTGGCTCAACTGAACTAGGCCACTTGAGTACTTTGTGAACAATGCAGTGCCAGTGTTGATTGATTCGCGCGGGTAAGCCAGTTCTACACGTAAAATAACATGTGCGGGGGGTATGGAGGCGAGCGAATGAATTATGAAATTATGTAAATGCAGTTTGAATGTAAGTTCTGCAATAATGACAACCAAAGAGTGGTTGCCCACCGCTGAGCAGTCGCTTTGTCACACGCATAGCACTGTCAGCAGCGATGAAAGACGAGTAGCAAAATGCTGTTGACAACAACTCGTAAAATTTGTCATGTTTGACACTGGCAAGCGAGCGGGAAGGCAGCTGCAAGAGAAGGCAAGCCAAGCCATGCAAACGAAACGAAGCAAAATGGCCATAAGGCACACAAAACTAATAAGAAAATGCAAAAACCACTCGGAAATGTGATGCAACTTTCGCCACTTATCTAAAAGAAAATGGCCACCAGCGCAAGACGTTTAATAAGTGCGGGATGGCATCGAAGTGCCCAGACGGCAATGGCG
>JBAMBQ010001948.1:0-11915 GCA_037044495.1 Stegana nigrithorax | reverse complement strand
TTTTATCTAGTCACTGACAAAAATAATTAAAAATAAATATTCGTACAAGATTACTTAAAGTTATACACCATATATATATGAAAAAAAAATTTCCAAAAATTAGATCTAAAAACTTCTAACCTTATTGTTTCTCCAGGGGTGTCTTCTAGATTTGACTTCGGACCGTCTGGTATAGAGCTGAGATATCGGGGTTGCGATTTTCTTTTTCTTATGCGTTCACAGTGATGTCATCGTCGCCGAACTCTTTTTTGGTAGATTTGTCCACTTCTTTGTCCCGATCTCTTACCAATTCGCCTCTTGGTTATTTTTTGCTTCCTTTTGTTGGCTTCGTTAGTGAAAAGGTTGATGTACAGTTCTTCGTTGATTACGTTGTTTTAATAATTTTGCAATTTTTTGCTTTTGCACAGTTTTAGTAGTTTATTTGGCAATTTTATTTTTGTACGGTTACCGATTAAATTCTTGCAGTTTACACTAATTGGTAGTTTATTTATTAAATGTGTTTTAATTTTTATTTTTAGTTTTTTTTTTTTGATTTTTATTTCAATTAAAACTTTTTTGTTATAAAATGTTTTGTGAGTTTTTGCAAGAAATTTATTGTTCACGTTTTGTTGTTTACTGATTTTAATATTTTCAAAAATAAATTTTCTGATCACAGTTTATCAGCAGCAAAAATATTTCAGCATAGTTTAGTTTGAAACGATGCTGCATGCACTTTTTTTTAATGTTCGAGATACCGCGTTATTTATTAAGATAATAAAAAACTATTCATCGATTGAATTAGTTTTTCCGCGATATCCCATCCTCGTCGCCAATTTTGAGTTCTAAATCTTTGAGCTCTCGAATGATACTCTGATTTGTAGATTTTGTTTATTTTATTTATTTTATTTAATTCAGTGCTTAACAATTTTGTGCTCTGATTTTGAGTTCTCGAATGATACTCTGATTTTGAGCTCTCGAATGATACTAACTTAACTTATAATTCTAACTTAACTTTACACTTCGTCTTGCACATGCTGCAACACAAAGTGCAATTACAACAATATGGACCACACAAAGTCAAAGTCGTCCAGCATAAAATATGCTGTGACCGACGCAAATGACAAACTCTTGTAGCGTTGAATGACAAAGGCAACATACTTGAGTTTGCAACACGATCATCACCAGAACCGCAAGAAGTGCGATCATGGGGATGATTGTTTTCGTTGCGTCTGTAACTTCTAAGTCGTCCAGCATAAAATATGCTGTGACCGACGTAAATGACAAACTCTTGTAGCGTTGATTGACAAAGGCAACGTACTTGAGTTTGCAATACGATCATCACCAGTACCGCAAGAAGTGCGATCGTGGGGATGATTGTTTTCGTTGCATCTGTAACTTTTCGACTGTAGCTTCACAAATGAAACTTGTAAAAAATATCAATCGCCACAAAAAATGCTTTGTATATAAAGACAATCGCCACACATATACACAAACATGACAACTATCGAAAAAGAAACAAGCGCAACAACAAATCAAAGCATTCGACCAGCACAACAACTACAATCGAAACAAAAAATGAGTATACCATAAACAGTACAGCAAAAAAGCTATAAAAAAATTTATTGCAAAGACGGGCGCAGGGCCCGCCGCCCGTCTATGATATTTTTCAACGGGGTCATGCGTCTTCTTATTATACATCTTCTCTGGTGAAAGTTTGAACGATAAAATTTATACAGTCACTTACTATGCAACAATTACACCAGAGAATATGTATACTAAGAAGGCGCATCTCATACAAACTGCTTGCAAAATTGAAATGACAAAATCAGGCAGCGGCGGGCAGCGTGTGTTGGAAGTCAAACTGCTATCATTTTCCCATAACTCACTGTGGCCAGAAACTACATAAATGAATATTTTCTGCTTTTTATGTTTGTGTTTCTTTCCTTTGCTATGCATGTGCTGCTCGCACTCATGCTTTGATGACAATTGCTTGTCTTTATTTTGATCTTAGTTTTAATTTTTTTATGTATGCGCTTTTAATGCGATTTCAAATGATATTGTTTCCTTTTCTCTGCCCATTCATATGCTGTTCGCACTAATAATGTGAGATTTGTCTATTTTAGGGTAGATTTTTGATATTTGAATGAATGAGTGGTTAAATATCAAAGACATTTTTTATGCGCATTTTTGCATTATATAATATGTAATTAATTTCTAACAATTGCGCATGTTTCTACTCTTGCACTATATTTATTTATATTTATTTAACTATGATGCAATTATTCCGTTCATTCGGAAAAAAAATTTGACATGCATTCAATTGAACTGGAAATCAATCGAAACACCAGTTCGTTCAGATTGTAGTGGAGTGCGCAAAATATTAAATGAAGACAATTTAAGCCGGCTACGCCAAATATGAATATTTGGTGGACTATTTATTTTGATTTTTGACAGGTGTCTTTTAAGAAATCGAGCAATATGAATGGATAAATATGGAAATGTAACAATTTTTACGTAATTTGTATTAATTCCTAATTGAATAATAATTATTAATTTATAATTAAAAAATATATTGCAATAGAAACATGCGCAATTGTTAGAATTTATTTACATATTGAATAATGCCAAAATGCGCAAAAAAAATGTCTATGATATTTAATCATTAATTCATTACTTATCAAATATCAAAAATCTACTCTAAAATAGACAAACTTCACACTAGGCATTAGTGCGAGCAACATATGAATAGGCAGAAAGGGAAACAATATCATTTGAAATCTCATCTGAAGCGCATACACGAAAAAATAAAAACCGAAATGAAAATAAAGACAAGCAATTGTCATGAAAGCATAAGTGCGAGCAGCACATGCATAGCAAAGAAAAAAAACACAAACACATAGAGCAGAAAATATTTTCCGACAGATGGCATTAAGCAGCTTGACTTCCAACACACGCTGCCCGCCGCTGCCTGATTTTGTCATTTCAATTTTGCAAGCAGTTTGTATGAGATGCGTCTTCTTAGTATACATATTCTCTGGTAAAAGACATCAGCATCGATAGTAGAGGTGTCAAACTATCGATGGTCACACCATCGATAGTTTTCGATATTTTAAAAAAAAACTAACGATATTATCGCGATAGTATCGTTAAAGAAGAAATTAAAAAAAAAAATCTTCAATGGAACCTGGAAAAATATTAACTATATGTAATATGGACTCATTATGCGTTTACACAACTGTGGTGTATCACCTAACAAATATTCTTACCATCAGCCATCTCGAAAACTGTATTAAAAACACGCCTTCAGCACCACATGCACCACCCGCACAAATGGCACGTGCTGAAAAAAAATTTTAAATTGCACAAAATTTAACTATTTTAACAAAAAGAATTTTTGGAGGGAAATTACCTGCGCTTCGAATGTTCCAGAGAAATGTTAGTGATGGAGTTCGCAATGTAAAGCGACTATCGATAGTATTTTAAAACCATCGATAGTGTTGGAAAATTAAAACTATCGATAATATGTTAGCTGCTGCAACTACTATCGATTAGAGGTGTCAAACTATCGATGGTCACACCATCGATAGTTTTCGATATTTTAAAAAAAACTATCGATATTATCGCGATAGTATCGTTAAAGAAGAAATTTAAAAAAAATCTTTAATGGAACCTGCAGAAATATTAATTATATGTAATATGGACTCATTATGCGTTTACACAACTTTGGTGTATCACCTATCAAATTTTTTTACGTTCAGCCATCTTGAAAACTATTTTAACAACACGCCTTCAGCACTACATGCACCACCTGCACAATTAGCACTACCTGCACAATCAGCACCACCACCGAAAAAATGTAAAATTGCACAAAATTTAACTATTTTAACAAATAGAATTCTCGGAGGGGAAATTACCTGCGCATCGAATGTTCCATAGAAATTTTAGTGATGAAGTTCACAATGTTACGTTACAAAGCGACTATCGATAGTATTTTAAAACCATCGATAGTGTTTGAAAATTAAAACTATCGATACTATCGATAGTACCATCGATAGTTTGACACCTCTAGCAGCAGCATAAGAGCAGCAGGAAATTGCAGTATGTGTGTCCATGAACACGACACAATCGAGATTTTACCTTATTTACCACTGCTTCACTGGAATAGAGCTTACAGAGCACGAAATTGACTGCAGATTAAATTAATTGCGCAATTTTACTTATTATTATTACTATAAAAGACGATACTGGTCAGTAATAAAAATTCTTCAACATTAAAAAAGCAGGTTTCTGCGTTGTTCACCACTGCTTCACTAATGGGTTCGCACTGCACGAAACCGTTCTTTCTCAATCTCTCGTTTCTCTCTTCTGACAACGTCATTGTGATTTTAATGTTTTTTTAGTGTGGTCGTTTGACGACGAAATTTAATATTTAATTGCATTTAAAACAAGTTATGGGTCAAACAATTCAAAGTGGCAGATTGACATTTAATAAATATATGGGAAAAGTACCAAATGTTGTGTAAAATCTGTTAAATCCAAATATTCAAATCCGGCGTTAATATTATATAAATTAAACCATCAGCAGGGGAGTGGTGGATAACTCTTTCCGCGTCTCGATTCGTAATAGTGAAAATCATTATTTTGCTTTTCATGTTTTTTTTTCTGTGAGAGAACAACATTACAACGTCCCGTGTGTCGATTTAATTACTTAATTCAACATAAACAAACTTAGTTAAGCTATAAAGTGTAATAATAAATCTTGGAATTGTAAACAATATAAGAGCAAGCTAAGAAAGAGTGCTAAGAAGAAAAGCAGACGAAAGTGATACAAAAGCAAAAAGTACAGAACAAAATTGGCATAGAATAAAAAAGGAGATTGCGTAAAAAGTTTAAATTTAAATAGTTTGCTATATTATAATTGCCTAAGTCGACGTTAGTAACAAGTAATATATATTGCAGTAATTTCAAGAATAAATTTGTGGACAAAATGAGCGCGAACGACAGCACTGGAGGTGGTCCACCTTCAACGAGCGGAGGTAAGTCCGGCGAAGCGAAATTTAAAAATCGCTGTTCTTTTTTTTTTTATAACAGTTAAATTTTTGCAAATTTGTACGCCACATGCACATTGTGCAATTTTTTTTCAATTTCTTTTATGCACAGTTTTCTGTATCCATTTTTGTATTCACTTCTAAGTCTCTAAGGAAGAATGTTAAAGTGTGCGTGAGAGAGACAGTAGAGTGAGGTTTCGTGCTCAAGTACGTTTTATTATTTTCATCTAATATGACAAATTGCATTGTTTTTGCAAAAATGTTAAATTCTAATTCTTCGTCCATGGGACAGATGGAAGGTGAGGCGGTTGCAAACTAAATTTTTGAATTAAAAGCGTCTACATCAACTACAGTGTGCGTGTGACCAGCAAAGTTTTGTCATGGTATCATGCCAATTACTTAACCAAAACTAAGAATATTTATCAAAAAAAAAAAAGTACTCAAGTTGACACAGCAAGTGACCCCAAGACGCCCCCTGTATACGCCCTTGGCTAGCACCACTTTCTTCCATTCCCCATGGGAACGTTGATGCTTTTTAAAGATACGATTCCATTTTTTAAGTTTACCTTTGTCTTACGAAGACAGATTAAATCAAATCTTATCTCAAAAAAAAAAAACGCAAGTTGATGCATTGACCGTATAGCCAGAAACGCTGCTGGTTTAGTGTCACATGTTACGGTATCAAGTTTATAAATTTGCATCTCATCATTGGGTGTGTCTCGCCACAAGATGCATTGAAGCTTATTGTCAGGAGCAGTAATTCTGACATAGCGATACATTTTACAAATGTCTCCGGTTAAGGCAATGGAGTATATGTGGAATCGAACAAGCATACTGAAAAGTTTGGGCTGTATTGTGGGTCCAGCCATGAGTATATCATTTAATGATAAGCCAGAAGTGGTTGTTGCAAAGCCATCAAATACAACTCGAAGCTTTGTAGTCGTGCTGTCTTCTTTGAAGACACAATGATGTGGGAGAAGATATCTACATTCATGAGCAGCAACGCTGAGAAGCAAGGTCATTTGATTCAAGTCTTTGTATTCATTCATAAATAACCGATATTTTTCGTATATATCTGGATTTTTGTACAGTTTTCGCTCCAGATATTCAAATCGGCGCCAAGCCTGTGTGTAGGATTCGCCTAGTGAATTTGATCCGATTTTCGTCGTTAATTTTACTGCGTACACACCTGAGGGAAATCGAGAGACGTTCTGCTCGAAATGCGCTTCACAGTCAAGTTCTTCTTTTGAAGTTTTGGAGATTGGCCCAAAGGCATGCTCTATATCCCAAAACCTGGACACAAGGTCGTCGAGTTGGCTGACGGAAATAGTGTCGCTTGATGACCTTTGAAAGGCGACAAATGATGAGTGTTTTGTTGCTCTCCGCCAGAAATGATTCAGTCAAGATGCGTTTTTTCAAGAAGAGGTAAACCCGGTGACAACTGGATTTGACCTACACATAATAACTCGAAGAAAAGGCCTGCTCCGATGAGCAAGTCAACTTGTTGAGGCGTGCTGAAGTTTGGATCAGCTTCACCAGTTGAAAAGGTTAGGCAGTTGGAAGGAATATTCCAATTCGTGATAGTTACTTGGCAGCTGGGCTGACACTCAGTAATCTATTGCGCTAACACAGCAGTTATAATAGTTGTTCAGCTTCATCGATATCAATCATAGAATTTAAAGTAGACCAATCCGTATTTAAAAGAAACTGGTTTACCAAAATCAGTTTTTTTAAAACAAAAAGATTTACTAACTTTCCCAATAGATGAATTCAATGAAGATGTCTTCAAAAGAATTTCTAGCTGAAGAGTAGAGTGGTAACTATCTTCAGGGGTAGACAACGGATTAGACCTACGCAATGATAAATTTGCGGCTCAATCTGTAAAAACAAAGTCAAGTGAACGATTCATGCAATTCGTAACACAATTTATTTGCTCAAGAGAATCATCTAATAAGAAGAACTAGGTACAAGTGAATTTGAAAGAGCAGAAGGGGACCAAGAAACTAGCGGGAGATTAAAATTACCCATGACTAATAAAAAGTCAGT
Organism: Stegana nigrithorax; assembly: GCA_037044495.1. Lineage (NCBI taxonomy): Eukaryota > Metazoa > Arthropoda > Insecta > Diptera > Drosophilidae > Stegana > Stegana nigrithorax. The sequence continues at coordinate 4,842 of JBAMBQ010001948.1, read as the reverse complement.
GGCGTGGAGAAGAGAGTGGACGAATTTTATAGAGTCCACATGAGCAGTGTAAATTGTATCATCAGACGAAGATGGAATATAAGAACAAGTTAAAAATATATTCCAATTGTTAACCGAAACTTTTACACAAAGAAACTCAATATTATCAGAGAAAGGGATAAGACTATCTATCAGAAATCAGAACACCACCACCAATTCTCGCAGATCGATCTCTCTTAAAAGTAACAAAACTAATATTAAAATTCTCTGAGTTAAGGACTTCTGGACGGAGTCAGGTTTTAACAAAAACAATAATATCAGAATCAAAAGAAAAGCTATCAAGAAATAACCTTTTAAGTTTAGAATTAATTCCTATAACGTTTTGAAATGACAACAACAACGTGGACAGCTGAGAATCAATTAATTTTTCTCTGTTTTGCCGCACTTTTTAGGTTTTTTAGTACCGGAACTAAATAAGCTACAATAAGTAGTGGTGCTTTATTCCTATCTTTGTTATCATATTCATGCACAATACAATTATTACGGGTTTAAGCAATGCCGCGAAATACTAGGCCGGAACTATAATTTTAAAGCAAGAAATAGATCGCTTATGGGCAATCTTAAATTTATTGATAATAGGATTAGAAATGGATGGACATTTAGAAAATATGTAATGATGAACATCACATTCCGTAGTATCAGAAGCCAACCGGAAGACAAATATAGCTTTAGTGACAGGAACAATAACTAAAGGTTTAGGAGAATTTTTCACAAAAGGCGGTATAGTTGGCACAATAGCATGGTTAGAAACAACTGTATTATCTGCCGTAACAAGAGAAACTGGAGGAGAAACTGACAAAGGAGTTGAATACACCTGGTCACTATTCGGATTTGAGCAAGTGGGAGTATTTAGGCTGTCATTAGCACTAATAACTATCCTATGAGGTACTTTTGCTTTAGAAGATTTGGCCTTCTTCCGTTTAGGAGACAAAACAGCAATTATTTAACTCTGACAAGGCATTACGCGACTTCATAAAAAATTTACAGGCGTAAAAAAGTCATTGTGTTGACTCATTTGCCTTTTTATACCCTGTACCAAAAATTGGTCTCATAAAGTATATATATTCTTGGTCAACGTCGAAAGACGAGTCGATCTAGTCATGTCCGTCTGTCTGTCCGTATGAACGCACGGATCTCGGAAACGGTAAGACCTACAATCACCAAATTTGGCACGAAAACTCTGCCAGTCCATAGGCATAACAAGTTTACTTTATTTTCGATATTCGACCTATAACATATAGCTGCCATAGGAACGATCGGGTGAAAACCCACATTTAGTAACAAAAACCCCTTTGGTTTTTCAAGATATCTTCACCAAATTTTGGATTTATCAGTTTTAGCTCATTTCTAATTACATATCTTAATATTATTTATATCGTTTTACTATATCATATAGCTGTCATAGGAACGATCGGCCGAAAAACAACAACAACAAAAAAACTTTTTTGTTTATTAAGATATCGTTTCCAAATTTTAGATTTGATGATTTTAAGTAATATCCAATCATATTCCCGAATATAATAATAATCGGTTTACTATAACATACAGCTGCCAAAGGAACAATCGGCCGAAAAATGGCTTTTACTAAAAAAACAAAATTTTGTTTTCTTGAGATATCCTTACATAATGAATATAAAATATTAAAAAAAAAAATATATATATATATTCAGTTTTGGATGGGTGGGTACGTTTACATTTATTTATGGTTACATTTGTGAAGCTGCAGTCGAAACTTGATAATCCGAAGTAATGATTGCAGACCCAACTCGGACTATCGAATCTTTCGGATTACTGGATTGTTTCAATATATGCAACTTTGTTAAAGAAAAAAATGACATGGGTCAATGAAAAAACAATAATTAATTTATAAGTTATATGTATATAATCTTATAAATATTTCCGTTAAAACGATATAAATCCACTGAAGAGAACTTAAGGAAAACATGCAATTCGGATTAAAGAATTGCAATTAATTTGGATTAAAGAGTAGCCAATGCATGAAAATAACCCTGCGAATTACTGTATTTTCGCATCAGCGAGTAGTCGAATTATCGAGTTTCGACTGTAATTCATTTCTTGCTTTTTATAAAATACTAGCTGACCCGGCAGACGTTGTACTGCCCTTTTTTCCACATGATGATGCAATGCAAAATAACGCTTCATTTCGATTATAATACATAGCGGACCCGGCAGATGTTATACTGTCCTTTTTTATAATGTATCCTATTTCCCCGGTGTCCTCTACAAATATACCAAATTTCATAAAGTATAATACATTTTTATTTTCTTTTATACATATAGGCGTGTCACCGCCCACTTTTATTATGCACCTTATTTTTCCGGTGTTCTTTACATATATACCAAATTTCATCCACCTACCTTAAATACTTTAAGAGATACATCGATTTTAGTTTTTCGCATTCAGAGAGGGCGATCGAGGGGGAGGTAGCTTATAATTACTATGCAAGAAACCTTCCCAGGAGTGAACTCAACAACTTCCCAAAGTTTCATCCCGATTGGTCAAGTAGTTTTATAATGCATAGGGAACATACACACAGACATTCATTTTTATATATATAGATTGGCTCTTCTTCTTCATTGTTACAGGTATTTAAATTCTCAAAGCTATTTCTTAGCACTTTGACTGTGTGAATGAAAAAAGTAAAAGCCAATTAAAATATTTTGCACTAAACATGCATTATTTGTGAAAATGAATGTTCGTAAAAAGCATTTAATAGAATTTTGTGCAATTATTTACTCATTTGTAACAAAAGTTTGGGGTGGTAGGCATTCCGATGAACTACCATTAAATCGAATCATCAGTTCGTTCAAATTGTAGTGGAGTACACAAAATATTAAATGAAGACAATTTAAGCCGGCTTACGCCAAATATGAATATTTGGTGGACTATTTATTTCGATCTTTGACAGGTTTCTGCATTTAATAAATTGAGCAATATAAATGGATAAATATGAAAATGTAACAATTTTTACATCATTGGTATTAATTTATAATTGAATAATAATTATTAATTTATAATTAAAAAATATATTGCAATAGAAACATGCGCAATTGTTAGAAATTAATTACATGTTAAATAATGCAAAAATGAGCATAAAAAATGCCTTTGGTATTTAACCATTAATTCATTATCAAATATCAAAAATCTGCCCTAAAATAGACAAATGCATATGAATATGCAGAAACGGAAACAATATAATTTGAAATCTCATCAAAAGCGCATACAAAAAACTAGAAAGGCAGGGCTATAGTCGGGTGTAACCAACTATAGAAAACCCTGTACCCAATCCAAAACAAAAAAAAAAATTTTTTTTAGTAAAAGTCATTTTTCGGCTGATCGTTCCTATGGCAGCTATATGTTATACTGAACCGATATTTATCATATTCAGGAGTATGATTGAATATTACCTAAAACTGTCAAATCCGAAATTTGGTAAAGATATCTTAATAAACCAAAAAGTTTTTCTCAGTAAATGTTGTTTTTCGGACGATCTTTCCTATGGCAGCTATATGATATAGTAAACCGATATACATTGTATTAAGATATGTAATTGGTCATTAGCTAAAACTTTCAAATCCAAAATTTTGTGAAGATATCTTGAAAAACAAAAGGGTTTTTGTTACTAAATGTGTGTTTTCATCCGATCGTTCCTATGGCAGCTATATGTTATAGGACGAATATCATAAAAAAAAATTAACTTGTTATGCCTATGGATTGAGAGAGTCTTCGTGCAAAATTTGGTGGTTGTAGGTCTTACCGTTTCCGAGATCCGTTTGTTCATACGGACGGACAGACAGACGGACATGGCTAGATCGACTCGCCTTTCGATGCTGATCGAGAATATATATATATATATATACTTTTTGGGGTCTGCCACGCCTCCTTCTGCCTTTTTCATACATTTGCACAACTTTAATATACCCTAAAATAATAATAAGGGTTAATAGCGTGATACACGTATATTAACGTATATAATAATAATAATGAGCTATTAATCTCTTCAAATATACTATATCGGCAGCATTTTCCAACGTCCCACTTTGCCTAAATGAGTATCACTTTCTAACAAGATTTTCTTGAACTCAAAAAAAAAAACGAAGCACGTCAGTATTGTCAGCTAGTAAAGTTTCTCAATTTGCTTAAGCAAATGTTCACTCGGCCATGCAAAATATAGGCTGGCAAATGCTTTAAGCAGAGAATATACAGTGAGTGTCAGCTTATTTGATGCAGACCAAAAATTTTTGTTTAAGCCCAGTTATCTCTGAACCAAATGAGTTATCGAAAAAACTAAAAATACAGTTTTGTAGAGCACAGTTTTTTCTTTAATATTAGTGTTTTATAAATAGTACATATTCAGTTTATCATTTTAAAAACTATGAAAAACCAAAAAAACTGCCTTTTCAAATCGTGCAGCTTATTTGATGCAGTTTACTTTTCGAGCTTTTGATACCGTTATGTCTCCAAATATGAATTACATGGTTTCACTATGTGTTTGGATAGAATATTCAATTGGTTTTTGTTCAATTTTAGTTTGATAGAGTCAGTTCAGAAGTGAGGATATACAAATTTAAAACATGGGCCCACGCACTATAATAGAACAAAGAGAATTGATCATTCACCACTTCAAAGAAGGAAAAAGTCAGCGGTTAATAGCTGAAATCGTTAACTTATCGTCGTCTACGGTCCAGCACATAATTGAGCGATTTTTAAAGGAGAATAGAGTGAAGGACAAGGGCAGAAATCCACCAAATAAAATTCTTAGCGTCAGCGATGAAAGGGTA
>JBAMBQ010001947.1:0-105661 GCA_037044495.1 Stegana nigrithorax | reverse complement strand
ACGTATTGCAGAAACGATTAGACCAAAAATTACCAAATTTGGCAAGAAGACTACTAATCCAATCCATAGGCACAACAAGTTTTTTTTTTTTTGTTTCGATATTCAACCTATAACATACATAGGAACGAACGACCGAAAAACCACATTTACTAACAAAAACCCTTTTGTTTTTCAAGATATCTTTACCAAATTTTGGATTTACTAGTTCTAGCCAATGCCCAATCACATATTTTAATATTATGTATATCGGTTTACTATATTATATAGCTGCCATAAGAATGGGTGAAGACGTGGAGACAAGCCAGAAAACGGATTACAAACAGTCCTAGCAATTTCTGAACATGCCTTAGGTTGCAGCTCAGCCTGTAGCCTGGTATCTGAAAAGGAATTTTGGACTTATTATGTGGTAGGACTGTTTGTAATCCATTTTCTGGCTTGTCTCGGCGTCTTCAGCCATTCCTTATGGAGATATTCGACAATTTAACGCAGGCAAGTTGGAAGCCTTCCACCCAAACTCAGTGCTACTTACCTCTTCTGTCAGTCAGTCTCTTTTAGGGGTGCCGTTGTTGGCGCGGGTTCTCGAAGAAAATTAGGTGATAGGAACGATGACCGTTTGTATTTAATTCGATGAAATTTAATTTTACTATGTCTGTCTGCTTGCGATAACGATTATTGTCTATGCGGAAGTGAAGAATTGCGGAACTCAAGCGAAAAAGAGTGGCAATTAATGAGATTTAGTTACGTAATTTTATTTAATCTGCGAAAAGTGTGTACAACAATTTTAAGCTCTCCTAAGTCTGGATAGGCATCTTTGCCGAAACTGGCTGTCTGCATTTCTTTACTGACTACTCTTCTTGTTCCTTAATCCTCTGCGACTGTTATATAGAAGAGAAGAAATTAGAAACTGTAAAACTTTGCTATTATTTTTTTTTTTTTTTTGCTGTTTTGTTTTTTGAGTGCTGCTTGCTGACTACTTGTGCCCCTCAAACTATGTTACATATAAACACTTTCATCTCTGCTTGGTGGCGAAAAGAAAACTTTTCCCTCAAGTCACTTTTTCGTATAATTTTCATGCTGCGTTGCGGAAAACTTATCTGCTAGCGGGTTTCTTCTGTTTCTTTCGCTACAGCAACAACTTGGATTTCTTTCTATTTCATTCTTTCATTTTTTGCTTGGCATTTTCGTATTTGGTTTTTGAAAATTACGCTATGCATTTGCCGCTCCCAACTCGTCATGTACTTTCCATTCCTGATTTCATCCTGGTCAACTCGCATCCGACTGTCGGCTGCACTAATGTCCTGCACTGTAACGAAGAAGATGTTATAAAAAGCGTAACGCAACTTTGCGTGCATAATACTTTAAGGTTTATTCAAAACGACGTCCATTTCCACGTCCACAACCACATCCACGTCTTCGTCGTCGTAATCGTCTTCGTTGTTGTACTTATGTTACAAACGGAAGAGGCTCGGAGAGTTGCATCAGCAGCGTGCAGCAGAAACTTTTGGTGTAATTTCATGTCCGGAAGCGTAAGAAAATTAAGAAAATACTTATGATGTTTACGACATTTTGAATAGATATAATTCCATGAGCTAACTGCTCTGCTTGTGTATGGTAAGAAGTAGAGAAGAAAAGCAGACATGTGAGGTCCGAAATATTGCAAGTAATTTAATCCGTTACATGTGCGCTCATGGTGTGTCGAGCAATTGGTGCGCTTAGTTGGATTTAAATTATGGCATGTAAATCATGTTTCTAATTTGCACAATTTGAGCCATAAAAAATCCAAAAAGGTCGGTTCTACACCAAAACTTCCGCAAAAGCAGTATAAGCTGAAAAAAATAAACATCCATATATGGCGGCAGGTTTGAACCCCAGCCATGCAAGTTTCACCCGCTGTGCAACTTCAGCTGACACCTACCGCTCAGATGACGTTTACATGACGACTCAAAATAAACAATACGTTATGTATATGCCACACTATTGTGCGAAGGCGTCCGTCGCATATGAATGTGAAACTGGACACTTTTGAACCCTAAACGCGAACCGGACGAAATCAATGAACAGAAAACTTGTATAGATTTGATTTATGCTTATTAATAACGGAATAGTACACCAGAGCAGAGCAAGGCATGGAAGAGACACTGGCGCAGAAGTACGACTTGTATGCCAGACAGACTCCACAGCATGCAGCAGGCAATGAAAGAAGGAGAAACAAGACATGTAGTTTGAGTGACTGACAAGCGAGAAAATGCAATATTATGTACTCGCAGAAAATAATAACGCCTATGTTTATAAATGAATGTGGTGGCAGCAGCGCGATAGCAAGACTGAAATGAAACAGCGCAAGGCATTTGGAGCCAGACAAGTCCTGACGCACTCGCCACAGACGGCGGCGGCGGCAGCAGCATCATGCACAGGAAAACAACAGCATTAAAAGCATATAACTACAACACTATGCTACCGACACTATGACACGAAACAACAACACCGCCCACGAACACCAACTCGAAAGCAAATAGCGGCAACGGCAGCAATGGCAGCATCAGCGGTAAGGACTTTAGTCGGTGTGAATCCAATATTGGGATTTACCGGAAATGCCTTTGTCTGGCTTCATAATATATTTCTCGTTATTTCCATTCATTCGTGGTTCTTCCTTTTTTTTAATATCTCACATAGCTACACTTGGTGCAAGCGACGCCACCAGATAAACAAAAGAGGGTTGCCGACGATACTTTTAGACTTGGCATATTATAGCCACAAACGGCAACAATGCAAAAGTCTACACGAGAAAGCGAAAATTTTATTACCGAGACTCCTCCCAACTCAGCTCAACTTCACTGAAGTCCACTGAACTGAACTCAACTCAGCCCAGCTGTGTACAAAAGATGAGAAAGAGATAGAAAGGCAAGGGCTATAGTGGGGCGCACCCGACTATAGAATACCCTGTATCCAATTCAAAATTTAATGCATTTTTTTTTCCTTTAATATTTTATATTTAATATGTATGGATATCTCAAGAAACAAAAAAATTGTTCTTAGTAAAAGTCATTTCTCGCCTAAGTATATATTCAAGTAGATGACAGGAAATTACCTCAAATTATTAAATCCAAAATTTGGGAACGATATCTTAATAAACAAACGTTTTTCTTAGTAAATGTTTGTTTTTCGACCGATCGTTCCTATCACAGCTAAATGATATTGGTTGCATATCGAAAAATCAAAACAAACTTGTCATTTAAATGTCAAATTTGGTGATTGCAGATCTAACCGTTTCTGATATCCTTGCTTTCATACAGATAGACGACAGGCGGATAAACGGTCATACGGACAGACGAACAGACAGAAAGACTGACATGGCTGGATCGATTTGTCTATCAATGCTGATCAGGAATATATTTGCATACTTTGTGTGGTCTGCCACGCCTCTTTCTGCCTGTTACATGCATTTGCTTAACTTTAATATACCATTTACCTTTTTTTGATACAGGGTATAAATACAATGGTGCACGGCATGAACAGTGTCAGGATTACTCATAAAATTGCGATATCTTTTGTCACCTTTGGACACAAAATGACGCACATAAAGCTCTCGGCTGACTACAGCCTGTCAAAGATTGGCAGGGGAATTGCTGCATGCAAAAACAAACGCCCAACTGGCAAAGAATCCTCCGATTGAATTTAGTGGCTCTCTGTAGTTGCGTTGCGTAGCAGCGGCAGCAATTGGGAAATGCGGGGTTGGGTAAAACGAATCGAAATATGAAAATCATTGTTTGCTTTTAGCTAACCCCATGAACCAACACATACAGTCGCCAGTTATCAGTTGGCAGTGAGGTAATGGTAAATGGTTAGATTGGCTCGAGGGCGTCCTGGGGTTGTTGACGCAGCACTTTTCGACTTGCAACTAATAGATTTTTCCGGTGCCAATGGTTTACGTCGTTGTTGCGGCTGCTGCTGCTTGTGGTTTATTTTGTTTTTGTTCGTTTTTGTGGTATTTTGAGACCCATTAAGAATTATTGCTGTTGATAAGATTACCGCTGCTACATTTCTGAATTTTATGTGCATTTACAATAATCTAAGCAGCCGCTGGCTGTGGAAATTGTGGCGTGAGTTTGATTCAAAACACTCAAGTAGTACGACAGGGCATATATCAAAGCAGAAAGTTACCTCAAACCAATGCTAAACTAGAAAGGCAGGGCTATAGTCGGGCGTAACCGACTATAGAAAACCCTGTACCCAATTCAAAACTGAATATTGTTTTTATGTTACTTCAATATTTTGTATTCATTATGTAAGGATATCTCAAGAAAAAAAAAAGTTTTTTTTTAGCAAAAACCCTTTTACGGCTGATCGTTCCTATGGCATCTATATGTTATAGTAAACCGATATTTATAATATTCAGAAATATGATTGGATATTACTTAGAATTATCGAGTCCATTTGGTAACGATAACTTCATAAACAAAAGAGTTTTTCTGAGTAAATGTTGTTTTTCGGTCGATCGTTCCTTTGACAACTATATAATATAGTAAACCGATATACATAATTTTTAGACATGTGATTGGGCATTAGGTAAAATTGTTAAATCCAGAATTTGGTAACGATATCTTGAAAAACAAAACGGGTTTTGTTACTAAATGTGGGTTTTCATCCGATCGTTCCTATGGCAGCTATATGTTATAGGTCAAATATCGAAAAAAAAAACTGTTATGCCTATGGATTGGGAGAGTCTTCGTGCAAAATTTGGTGGTTGTAGGTCTTACCGTTTCCGAAATCCTTACGTTCTTACGGACAGACGGACAGACAGACAGACGGACAGACGGACATGGCTAGATCGACTCGCCTTTCGATGCTGATGAAGAATATATATACTTTGTGGGATCTGCCACGCCTCCTTCTACCTGTTGCATACATTTGCACAACTTTAATATACCCTTTTCCATTTTTTGGTACAGGGTATAAAAAGATGAAAGTCTCATACAAGCAAAGAGAGAAGTTAAGTTACTTATTCCGTTGTTTCAACTGCAGTGCATCCGTTTTAGTAAAGCATTTAATTATTTACAGAGTTCTTAATAATATTAATCAGTATTTTTTATGCAATCTGTCTAATAGTATTCGAATCAAAAGCTTAAGAAAGCGCCTAAGAATGGTTAACCCTAATGAAACTATAATTTACGAACTTATAACAATAACTACTCAATATAATACTTGAGTAGATATAATGAGTAGCAGGAAAAGGCTAGCTTTCATAAAAAAAATCTGATGAAATGAACAACAAAATTCAAATTTCTTTTTATATATGCCGATTCAAGGAATGTGTGAATAAATTCAATTCGAACCATAGCGTAGTCAATAAAGGCACCAGTTTGGCATCCGAATATCGCAGGTTCGCATCCAAAATCAGGCTACACCAAGTAAAAAAAAATAGAAATGTTTTAATAAGTAAAAATGTAAAATATATAAAGGTTTGATGGTGGTACTTCTTTTAAAGGAATAATTTCAAACTAATAAAAACGTTACCACATCTCCCCTGTGTTCTCGGGTACAGAGTTGTTTTTCTTTATACCAAAAAATGGTAAAGGGTAGTATATTAAAGTTGTGCAAATGTATTTAACAGGCATAAGGGGGCGTGACAGTGTCCCCATAAAATATATACGTTCTTGATCAGTATCGAAACGCAAGTTGATCTAGCCATGTCTTTCTATCCGTCCGTCCGTATGGGCAAATGGATCTCGGAAACGATTAGACCAAAAATTACCAAATTTGGCAAGAAGACTACTAATCCATAGGCACAACAAGTTTTTTTTTTTTGTTTCGATATTCAACCTATAACATACATAGGAACGAACGACCGAAAAACCACATTTACTAACAAAAACCCATTTGTTTTTTAAGATATCTTTACCAAATTTTGGATTTACTAGTTCTAGCCAATGCCCAATTACATATTTCAATATTATGTACATCGGTTGACTATATGATAGCTGCCATAGGTTCGATTGGGCGAAAAACAACATTTACTGAGAAAAACTTTTTTATTTAACAACAGCGATTTACACTCCGTTAAGATGCTATGCAGAAAAAGAGTGGGTATAGAACCCAGCCAATTATAAAGGATGCAGATACTATCAGGAATATCTTCTGCGTAACCATTGAAACAACCAACCAAAAATTAACTGAGCAACCTCAACGGCTCAACCGGGGTCAATAAACAATTCAAATACGGCCACCCCCATTGCGTCAACTTACACTAGACACTATAGGTAGTACCCACAGACATCAGAACGAACAACAGCAACACCAAACTCAATTGCAGGGTCAAGGTCCCCAAAAGCACCATGTACAAATGTTCCAAACAAGGCATACTTATCAATGCAACAATCATTTAACGATACCAGCGCTGAAGCGAAATTAGATGGCCTTGTCGATTTCATCACATCCCTCAAAAAAATTTTTCAGAGATTCACAGAAATGCAGGCCAAAATGTTGGAAATGCGGAGTTAAATCTTGGTACTACTCACGGCTCAAACCCCACAATGCCTTCTCACATAATTCTGATTTGGAATGCCAATGGCATCTCCAATAAACTGCACAAGCTAGACTGCTTTGTCCAAAACAACAACATCGATATTCTATTATTGAGCGAAACTAGACTTAAGGGGGTCAATTAGCCTAAGCTTCATGGGTATTACTCATATCGTTCAAACTACCCTTCAACGAGGACTGAAAAATGTAAACCAGCGATCCTGATCAAAAACAACATAAAGCACAAGAAGCAAGAACTAATTCTCAACTAATTCCTATTAGTTGGAGACTGGAATGCCCGTCACAGTCTCTGGGGAGCGAGAAGACGAATGGTTACATTCTCTCCTCCAGAGCCAAGGTCTTAGCCGCTGGTACCGCTACTAGGTACCTTTTTTGGCGACAACAACCTATACAGCTGCATCGACTTCGCCATATATCAACGTATTCCTCATGTCGAACTCAGCATCCATGAACAGGTGCATCTAAGTTCAGATCATCTACCACTAATAGTTGTACATGACTCGGCCGCTGTGACGTTTCCTCTGTAGAAATCTTTATCACTCGCGACACTAACATCGACATGATCCAAAGGAGCCTCGATAATTCCATTCACCGAGACACAGACTAACTTCAGCGAAGATATTGACCATGCCTTGGAAATATTTTCACTTAAAATTCATAATGCAGCTGCGGAGGCCCGCCCAACACATCCTAGGTCTCTCGTGATAGTCCAAGCATATTAACAACCGAGTTACGTATCCTGCGGAGGACATACATGATGATTCAACATCGACTAGATGATAAGTTGGAATGGTACAGGTCCGTTGACGAGCTACAAATCGCCCTACAGACGCTATGCGCCCGTTTCTTTGACCACATGCTAGAAAACATAGACATAAACAAAAAAAGATACCGCTTCTGCTTATGGAAGGCCACCCGAAGATTCACGAGACAGCCAATACGGCATGCCCCAATTTTCAACGCCAATTGCAGTTGGAATAATTATCTACACCGCCACGATTATGTTTCAGAAGGTTTGCAGTGCCATAAAAAACCTTAAAGCGAATAAAACTCTAAGCTACGACAAAATATACAAAAACACACTCAAGGTGCTTCCACAGAAAGCTGTTTAGTTCCTGATGTTAAAATTCAATGCCTTTCTATTGGTGCAACAATTCCCTTCGCAGTGTAAGTTAACTAAAGGGTGATTTTTAAGATATTATCTTTTTGGCAACACTGGTTTAAACAGCTGACGCACGTTTCGTGTTTTGTTTCACTGTCAAACATCTTCAATTTGGTCTATAATTTAACCATGAATCGTCTTACAAACGAACAACGCTTGCAAATTATTGAATTTTATTATCAAAATGCGTGCTCTGTTCAGAAAGTTCATCGCGCGCTTCTGTGTTCAGCGACGAAGCTCATTTTTGACTCAATGGGTACGTAAGTAAGCAGAATTGTCGATTTTGGAGTGAATATCAGGCAGAAGCATTGCAAGAGCTGCCAATGCATCCAGAAAAAGTCACAGTTTGGTGCGGTTTATGGGCTGGTGGCATCATTGGACCGTACTTCTTCAAAAATGATGCGAATCGTAACATAACTGTGAATGGTGAGCGCTACCGTGAGATGATATCCAACTTTTTTTTGCCCAAAATGCAAGAGCTTGACTTGCATGACATGTGGTTTCAACAAGACGGTGCCACATGCCACACAGCACGCGCAACAATGGACTTATTGAGAGGCGAGTTCGGTGAACATTTTATTTCACGTTCGGGACCGGTCAATTGGCCGCCTAGATCGTGCGATTTAACGCCTTTAGATTTTTTTTTGTGGGGCTATGTTAAAGCTCATGTCTATACAAACAAGTCCGCTTCAATTGACGCATTGGAAGACAACATTGAAGCATTTATTCGTGAGATACCGGCCGAAATGATGGAAAGAGTATGCCAAAATTGGACTAAGCGGATGGACCATTTGAGGCGCAGTCAAGGTCAACATTTGCATGAAATAATTTTCAAACATTAAATTATATGGACCGTACTATCGATTCAAATAAAGATTTCATGCATTTTTCTGAATTTTATGTGTTTTTTTTGAAAAACTTTCCTATAGCTTTTAAAAAATTACCCTATATAAGACCATGATACTCAAACCTGGTAAGCCGGAAAACAATCCAAAGTCGTACTGGCCGTTCAGTCTCTAACCTTACCTACAAATGTGTGTTACCCATTAAACCGAGGTACCCGCCGGTTATCCACCTTGATAGTGCAGCTCAACTGGCAGAAGAAGCCAATTTACGCTGCATAATAAGCGAACGGCCTACCAACAAATCGTTGCACCCTCCTGGCGCTACTGTTTCCAAATCGGGAGCCATCATATCAGACCATATATGCTTCTTTTCTAGCAGGTATAATGTCAGGCTGCTGATCCACAAAAATTGGTAATTAAGAGACGTCACTATCGGCTTTTATTCCCTCAAAACGCAATCGTTGATTATAAATCTAAAGAATTATTAACTTTGTAAATACTTTAATATTTCTTGTCATTGTTGTAATTAGTAATCATAAACAAAACTGGTGAATCACAAACCAGATATAAATAATCTCATAAGGCTTTTCCCTTATGCGCTTTGATTAACAACTAATAATAATAATATTAAAAAAAATATGAGCTCCCAACTAGAGCTGTCATAAACAAGTGCCTTCAAAGAAATGTCAAACAATCAAACTTAAAAAGAATTCTTTTATGGCGTTCTGTGTTTTATTTATATTTTTTTTTTTGCCAATCTTACCTGTGCTATCAGCATAGAGTGTCACTTACCATTGAATTATTCACAGGTACCGAACAGTTCATGCCTATTAACTTTCGGAGAATCGAAATCGGACCAAAGGCAATAACAAAACAAAGTTTGCCAATAATTTGATATGCAATATTCCTCGGAAAGCAACCGAAAAATAAAAGAGGAAAAAACCAGACGTACATCAAACAACTTCTGAGTGCTATCAATGAAAATGTGAAAACAACACGATAGAATTGACATTTCAATATTGAACTGTGCTTTGACATGTATTAAAAATTGAATAACAAGCCAAGCCAGGCTGGATGGCAAGGTGAAACCAACAATCAAACAAATCAACGCCAGAAAAAAGGAGCAAGCTCTGACACGCCAACTTTCGCCTGCCTACAACGATAACAAATCCGATAGCATACGATTGTGTTTTCAAGTTTACTCTAGCGTATCTAGCGTGTAGCATATACGAATACCAAATTGAGACACTTTATTTGATTAGTTAAAATAGTTAAACTATTGTGCTTTTATTATGCTGTGTCTTGCCTTACATTCACTGCAATTATGCATATTAAAGTCGACTACAAAAGTACTCGTATAAAAATTGTCCGCAGCAATGCTTAAATTTTTCCCAGCTAAACAAACTTCGGCGCTTAAAAGCACTTCAACTAAAATTAGTAAAATGCAACTCTCACGTAAAGGGCACGACAATGACGCAAACAAAAAAATAAAAAGAAAGGGCAGGGGAATTGTAATCAGCACACTGCAGCATATAATGAAGCTACCAAGCATAAGATGGCGTTTAGACACGCAATCACACTTTTGTAGTGGCAGCACCCGAAACCAACAGCGAAAGCGAAACCTAACCAGCAGCAGCAGCAGCAACCGAGGCCAAAGCAGTTGCCAGAGCTGCTTGTGCGCGCTCGTTATAGTCATAAAGCGTTACACTGCTACACGTCAAGTAGTCGCTTAATATTTCCGTCTTTAACGCTGACGCCAGGCGTTCGGCTCACTGCAGGGTTAGGTCGCACTGCCACAGCTAAATATGCATATTCATTCATTTTCCTTTGACGCTTTGAGTCGTTGACCGAAACGAGCTAAACACAGGCTTCAGCGCTTCGAAACCATAGGATGGGGACAGTGTGTCGTAAACGTTGGGAACGGCATCGTTAGTCGCCGCTGTCGCTGACGCCCCCATCGTTTGGCAAAAGTGTTGTTGTGGTATGTGTGGCTACCCTATAGATGTGACCTAAATTTATAGTTTATAAAAAATATGTGTGTGCTATGTACAAATGTTGCCGCAAGCGACTCATGACTGCCGCAGCTACACTACATGCAAAAAGCGTTTCATTATTTAGTTTTTACTACATATAAAACATACTACCATAAAAGCAATGAACGCAACAACAGCAACAACACATCAGCAATGAGTGCAAAATATTATTTTAGCGTCGCAAGTGTTGCACGTCGTGGTGGCCATGGCGAAAGCGGAAATACTTGCATGGGTGATGGGCATACCATGGCTGCGCGCAAGCATGGGTCGTGCACTCACATGTACCCACATCCCATTACAACTCACACACAGCGCGCACAGTGGGTCAAAGAAAATTGTCGCGTTCTGCGTCTGCCTCGCCTTGCCTCGCCACGCCCTACCTTTTTATTACTCATACATCAATACATCGTGTTATCTGAGCCGAAATGTGGCATATCCAATCGCCGGTCTTTAGCCTATTACAGCGTTGACTCCTAGTCGTCACCACTGTCGTGCCACTGCGCCACTGTGCCAGACTGCCTGGTTCGAACATGCAACAAAGTGGCAACAAATGCTGCTGCTAGCGCACACAACACTGCACTGATGATATATGATAATTTAAAGAACTGCATTGCGGCTGCCATTTACGAGCAAAGACGAGCGGATATGCAACAAAGTGAGTGCCCAGCGCGGCTCTGTCTGGTTTGATTTTAACTAAAATGAAAGTTGAAATATGACAGCATACGCCCCATCAAAAGTGACCCAATTTTGCGTTTGATGCGAGCCATGCGCTTTAAATCGCCGTCTTGCCGAGATATGGCTGCATTGTCTGACATTTGCAAGAAATTATGATAAAAGCTGACAGCGACCATGTAAATTGTTTTGCTGCTATGTCTGCCAACCAATTGAAATTTATAGATACTGGGATTAATACTTGGCAATTTTGTAGGCTACTTCTTCAAAAGAAATCGAATTTATGGTGAGTCATATTTTCTAATAACGCCAACCACAAAGCTGATGCAATTAACGTCACTTATTTCATGGCAACCTTTGATTATCAGTGGATTATGTCAACTTTCATAAACAACACCATTACAAAAAAAAAACAATCTGATTATTGGCCAAATTAAAGTAGGCAAGGTTTATTTAGATTTGGAGAGTTTTAGAAGAGAGTGGAGAGGAGAAGAGCATGTTATTAATTGCTTTGTGAACACAGAAACCGTTTTGCAGTACACAAAATTGAGATATGATTGCGAACTTTGCCAGATGACTGAGTGCCATTTAGTTCACCTTAGCTCAAGTAACATAAAGAGGAATCTTGCCGAACATATTGATTACAATGTAATTAGAGCAAAAGAGAACGGAAACAACGAAAACGAAAACAAAAAGCTATAGCGGGGCCAATGACGGCTGCGATGAAAGGAGTGGCAGTGTGGGTATTGCTCAGAGATGTGGCGTGTGCGAGCGGCAGTATCGCATTAAGCGACTTAAGTGACAGCGACAATTGTTCGTTCCACGTAATTAGTTGCAGATTCTCACAGGTAATTAGTATTGTCGGCGTTCGTTAACGTAATGTTACGTATATATAGTATAACGGAACTATAACCGCAACAATTGTCAGTTAATTGAAGCCGCATAATAGACGCATATTGATTTCTTTCAACTTGCCACTATTCGTCTATTCTTTGAGGTGTGTTGGACTACGATGCGTATGTGTAATTAATATTTAAGTACACGTCAATTGATAGTAAACGTTAATTAATGTTTGTGTAATGTCATGCACGACGTCCACGGCTGTGCTGGATATTGAATTAAGCAATTGAAACCGACTAATAGTTGCAATCAGTTTTGGCGGTAGGTACATGAGATCACACAAGTGTAGCTGACAGCAACGTAGAGTATATACACGCCTCGCAGCTCAATGCATTTCTTTTTACTTTTACAAAGTATTGTGGGTATAAATATCTCATTTGGGTGTGGTACTATGTCTTAAACGAATCAGGATAGACCATTTCTGCTAGGCGCATGTCAAAGCGATCGAAATTTATGGCAAACAAATGTTCGACAAAATCTTTTCTCACCAACTACACAAGAGTCCAAGTACTGGCAACGTAGCTAAACAGAACCAAATAGAATAATGAAACGTAAGGACGACAGACAATTAAAGTGGCGTTTAACACATCGAATGTTCATTGACCAGAAAATAAAAATTGCAACAGCTACTTCAATTCGAGTGCTTCATTTAACACCAACAACAACACCAATAGCACCCACATTAACGACAAGAACCACAAAAGCAACAGCAGCAACAACAATAACAACAACAGCAACCACAATGTGCATAACATAGAATCACATTCATGGCAAACGTTCTGCGCAAAAGTTATTGCCACAAATTACAACACTCAACTCGAACTGCGCCCCCTGGCTCAGTCGCCTGCTCAATCGGCTGCTCGCTCGACTGCTGCTGCTGCTGCTGCTGCCATGGCTGCAGCAGTGTATATGGCGGCAAGGCATTCGATGACCCGTTCAAGAGCAAGTGTCTGCAAATATGGCAAGTTAATGCAAAGAAAACCAAAATGAAATGAGAAAAATAAAAATACAAGAAGAAGAACGACAAGAAAAATGTTTACTGAATGTATTGTGCAAATTGTTTTCAGAAGTTCCCACTTTCGGGAACTGTCTGCGTGCGCGGTTTGCTCGTATGCTTTATGATTCTTGAAAATAAATAAGCACTCGATAGCAAATACAGGCACCGACAGACAGACCGACAAATAGAGAGAAAGACAGACAAACAGAGGGAAAGATAGACAGTCAGTGAGTCGAGAATACATTCAATAAATCTTCAGCTGTGAATAGACACTTGAGACCCGAATGGCAGCAGCACAAGTAGAGGCGGCAGCAGCCACAGCCACATTCACAGCAAAGTATAAAAATTTGGCAAAGGAAATCGAAAGCAGGCGAACTGTGCACTAGAATCTTGTTAATCTTGTATGTGTTTGGTGTTATTATTTTTGTTGTTGTTGCTGTTACTGCTGCTAGCGATGATGAGCTTGCCAAGTCAATAGTGTTAGTAAATAGTAATGACGATTATGTGAATAAACCCCACACCACGGACTGAGTATACGTTTTACTATATACATATATATATGTCTATGTATGTGAAAATATGTGCATGTATGTGAGTATGTGTGTGCCTTAATGGTTGCACCGCATAGCAGGATACAACAGGATAAACCTTTAATAGCATAATATTTTCTCAGAGGTAACGAACGTAAAACAATCGACAGGACAATAACTCAAGCGCAAAAAGCAAGCCAAAGGCAAGTAAAGCAAAGCAATGCCAAGTGTCGAAGCAGTAAAAGACCTAACAACAGGAAGCTTTTATTTGCAGCTCTCGCACACTGGCCCTAACTCTAACACACTCACATACACAAACAAACACATAAAAAGGGAAAAAACCTTCTGGCTGGCCCCTAACTCTCGCTAACCGCTTGCTAATAGCCAAAGACAATAGCAGTTAGCCATGGCGAATGCTACCATGAAAATGGCGGAAGCAACAATCGTAAATCAAATGCGCTCGGTTTTCGGCAGAACTTAAACGCGCCCAGAAAACAAAAAAAAATGAAAACTAAGTTCTAGAAAAGGGAAAATACAGTAAAAGTGACAGAAATAACAAATACTTATTCAATCTATAATGCTTTTCACAACAGGATATATAATATCCTATTTTGGTTTTAGGCTATTTTGCCAATTTTCATAAGCACTTCTGCCGCTTGCAAGGCAACGGGCAACAAAGGGTTAACAGGCTAAGCAGCAAGTCGCCATTTATTCTCAGAGCACCGACTGTCGGTTGTCTGTTGTCGGTTGCGGACTGTCGGCTGTTGGCTGTCGGTAATAATGCGTTGCCTACTTCAAGGCGTAGCCAGTTATTTTCAAATAAATATACACAAACGAATCCTTTCGCAAAAACATAAATCTCGTCAGTATCCGCTACATTCCGCAGTCAGAGTCACTATCACTAGCGAAGGCAACGGCGATGTCGAGGACTCTTCTTGTTTGAATTCTGTGTTCAAATTTATGTCCGCTTGGAGTTTTGCATATGTAAAACCATGCTAATGGATTTTTCTAGTCAATGGTTCGAAGCTTAGTGCTAGTAACCAATAAAAAATTTGAAAGTTAAGTGTGGCTGCAAACTAAAAAGCATGTCTGGCCTTCACTTGACGAGAGTTTCAAAAAAATCAGTTTTGCAAACAGCGAAAAGAAGACAAAGAGAAAACTGCAAATACTCGTAAATATCCATATAGGCGGTTTTCATTCTGACTTTTGAACTTTTATTCCCATGTGTGGCATCTTTAGCCTTTCTAATAATGAAAGATGAGTGAATAAAAGCTTCCCTGATACTGTTGAAGAGACAAAGCCACAAAAGATAAACATTTAAACTAAAGTACGCAAAATTTTTCACATTAAGGAAAACTCCTCCTATGAGATACTAAATATTAAGGAATATATATATAAATATATTTATATAATCTAATAAATTTAACTATGGTGATTCCAAAATGCAGCATTGTACATAACTCCTTCGTTTTCTTTCCTTTACTATTCCAGGATTCATAATGCCTTTTGACAAGCTGAACAAATTAATTAATTGATCAAACAAATTTGGATTCAAATTCTTGTCTGCAAACGTCTAAAAGAAGTTTATCAAATAGGCCTATACGTCCTCTTCTGACTAATGGGTCAGACATTTTTTCAATAAAAAATACAAACTAGCAAATTACCGTAAGCGCGTACAAAGATGAAGTTCTTAGGAAGGCAAAAAAAAATGTTTAAGAATTTCGATGGAATTAATTAATTAGTAATAGGTACAAATACAAATGTTTCTTTAAAATATTTATCCTTAAAAAGATACCTGATATTTAATTTAAACAAATATAAGCAAATGCAATCTAATCGATGTATGAATTTTCTGTGCAAAATTTCTTTGAAAAAGAATATAACTGATAAGGAGAATGGTACAACGGCCATTGTTAACTGCAACTGCGCGTATTTTCCATCTTCAGGGGTAATTCAATTTCAATTGTCAAATTTACTCAGGTGACAAATCGCTCGAGTTGAAAATGACCTGTAGAAGCCTTTGCCGTTGCAGAGCAGTTGCAGTTTGCAATTGATGCTGTTAGAGTAGTTTATTGTTGTTGTTGTTATTATTGTTATTTTCTGTTACTCTTGAATTCATGAAATTCATTTAAACATGCTACACCAAGTAGCTTTCGCAGATGTAACGGAATACGTTGCTCACTCACTTAATGGAGGATGATATTTTATTTAAAAATGAAACAGCTTTATTTTTACTGAAATGCACATCAAGTGTGCAGGCAAGCGGACGAGCGAACAAGCGAACGGGCATAAGACGAATAAGTAGCAGAAAAAGGCAGACTAGGAAAAAAATTGCGCATTGTTTGTCAGGCAGACGAAAATCAGGAAATGCGTTGAAAAATGTATAAGAAATAAAAGCAATGGGCAGCAAGAAACAACACAGTAGAACTTTCAGAAGGGGTAGGGGTGGGGCAGAGCAAGCAAAACAAGGCAGTAAGGAGTTGAGTGTTGGATTCGTGCTACCGGAAATGACGACATTTTCAACATTTACGCGCACTGAGTGAAATACATCCGCTCGAGCTGTCATTGTAAGCAGGGACTTCAATTTAATTCAATTCAATTCAATTCAAAGAAACTCGACGCAACACAATTCGCCGCCAAGGGTGACCAGCGTGGCTAAAGAAAATTTGACAAAAAACAAAACAGAACTAGGAAGGCAGGGCTGTAGTCGGGCGTAACCGACTATAGAAAACCCTGTACCCAATCCAAAACTGAATATATTTTTTTGTAGCTTTAATATTTTGTATTCATTACGTAAGGATATCTCTAGAAAAAAATCATTTTTTTTTTTGTAGTAAAATTGGCCGATCGTTCCTGTGGCAGCTATATGTTATAGTAAGCCGATATTTATCATATTCAACAATATAATTGGATACTACTTAAAATCATTAAATCCAAAATTTGATAACGATATCCTAATAAACAAAAAAGTTTTTGTCAGTAAATGTTGTTTTTACATCGTTCCTATAGCAGCTATATGTTATAGTAAACCGATATTTATCATATTCAGAAATATGTTTGGATATTACTTTGAATCATTAAAGCCAAAACTTGGTAACGAAATCTTGATAAACAAAAAAGTTTTTCTCAGTAAATATTGTTTTTCAGCCGATCGTTCTATGGCAGCTATATGATATAAGTAGGAAGCCGATATACATAATATTGAGATATATGATTAGGCATCAGCTAAAACTATTAAACAAAACTAAAAACAAAAGGGTTTTGGTTACTAAATGTGGGTCTTCGGCCGATCATTCCTATGGCAGCTATATGTTATAGGTCGAATATCGAAAAAAAAAATAAACTTGTTATGCCTATGGATTGGGGGAGTCTTCATGCAAAATTTGATGGTTTTAGGTCTTTCCGTTTCCGAGATCCATGCTTTCATACAGACAGACAGACAGACAGACCGACATGGCTAGATCGACCCGCCTTCCGATGCTGATCAAGAATACATATACTTTGTGGGGTCTGTCACGCCTCCTTCTGCCTGTTACATGCGTTTGCACAACTTTAATATAGCCTTAGCATTTTTTGGTACAGGGTATAAAAACGGAAGGCAGCAGAAGCAGAGAATGTGTTAAAGTAGCATAAGCCAAAATGCAAATGAAATAAAACTCACAAATGTGCGAATAGTAAAACAAAAGCAATTTATTTCGTTGCGGATTTTCGGATTTACAGCATAAGCAGCGTGTTAAAATTTTAAGAACGATCCAAGCAACCCTCGCCGGCAACGTAATGTTTAATGCATTTAATTAGACCCTAATACGATGCGCCACGTTTGCGGTTAAGCGAAAGTTCTCTTTCCGTCCGTCTGCCCGTTTGACTGTCTTTATGTCTCTCTTTTTGTCCTGTTGTCTATTTAGTTGACTGTCTATTTGTGGACACATTTTATATATACCGTCTAAGTGGACTTACTTAAATCCGTTGCCATGCTCAATTTGCATTCGAAATTAAGATTTTAATTCGATGCGTTGGGTTGCGGGGCTGTTCTTGGCATCCGATACCAGAAGCAAGCAAAGCGGGAACAACCCTTACTTACTGAGTTGAAAAACAAATGCAGACAAGTTGCAGAGCATGCGAAAATTTATTGTTTTAAACGGATTTGAAACAGGAATTCGATTACGGGTAATTGCCTAGCCAAGTTTTGCTTAATTGAATGCAATGCAAAGTGATGCCTCTGAAGTGGATTCACTTAGACGGCTTTCGCTGGGGCTTGTCGAGTGTCGATTAATCTAGCGGCATTAGGGCGTATTAACACAATGATTGATCACAGTCTCATTTGTACTAGAAAATGCCAAAGTATGGAAACCCAACAATAGGCGTTGGCTGAAATCACGCAAAATATTACTTTAAACTACTTCAAAGAGAATGACATTTATTTTGTAATTATTAAGGTATAGATAAGAATACCGCGAATACTTTATACACTATATTTCCTTTTTTGTTTTGAGTTAAGCAAAAATTTTGCTAAATTTAACTTTTGCATTTATGTAATTTTTATTTATGAAATCTTACGCTAGCAAAAAGGCACTCATAATTAATGCAAAAAACTTAAAATTATCACCAAAATTTACTTAGCTTTTCTTTTGATTCTGATATTAATGTTTTTGTTAAAACCTGGCTCCGTCCAGAAGTCATTAGCTCAGAAGTTTTTAATAGCAGTTTTGTTACTTTTAGGAAAGATCGGTCTGCGAGAATTGGTGGTGGTGTTATGATTTCTCTTAGATCGTCCCTATTTGCTGATGAAGTATTTACCCCTTTCTCTGATAACATTGAGTTTCTTTGTGTAAAAGTTTCAGTTAACAATTGCAGTATATTTTTATCTTGTTCTTATATTCCACCTTCGTCTGATGATACAATGTATACTGCTCATGTGGATTCTATAAAATTCGTAACCTCTTCTCAACACCGCTGGCTATTTGTTAGTAATTTTAAACTCCTGCTTATCTCTTGGCCCTCTTCTAATCTTTCAAATTCACTTATACCTGGTTTTTCGTGTAAATTTGTTGATACAATATGAGACGATTTTCTTGAGCAATTAAAATAAATTGCGACATTGCTAGTGAATCGTATACTTGACTTCCCCATACCCCTGAAGAAAGTTACCACCATACTCTTCAGATAGAAATTCCTTTGAAGCACATATTCACTTGAATTTACCTATTCTGAAGGCTAGCTTAAATCTTTTTGTTTTAGAACATAACTCGATGAAGCTGTGCAGTTGTTTTACAAAACTTTACTAAAATTTTTCAATAAATGTGTTTCCAAATTCAAGGTTTTTCCTGAGTCTAATAGACCAGCATGGTTTTCAGCAATTTAATTAACGTACCGCAATTTATGCTTTCTCGCTGAATAATTGTAATCACGCGAATAAATCGTGCTGTAATTCGTACTTAATTAACGTTAAATTTGAATATTAACCGTGATCCTAAATCGTTCTATAATTTTATAAATTCAAAACGCAGGTCTAATTCTTTTCCCTCCATTATGAAGCTAGGTAATGTTGAGGGATGCAATAATGCTGATATTTCTAACTTATTTGCTAGTTTCTTCCAAAATAACTATAGTGATAGTTCTGTCTCACGTAGTTTTTATTCTGACCCAAGTAATGGGGCCTCTTACCCGATTAATTGCCCTGTTATTGATGAAAGAATACTTCTGTCTTATTTATTGTCTATTGAACCCACTTTTTCTGTTGGCCCGGATGGTATTCCTGCATGTGTTTTAAAGTACTGTGCTAGCGCTTTACTTCTTCCTCTTCGTAAGTTGTTCAATTTATCGCTTACGACCTTTTCTTTTCCTATTGTATGGAAAGAATCCTACATTTTGCCTCTTCATAAAAAAGGTAGTAAAAGGGATATTTCAAACTACCGAGGTATTGCTAAGCTATGCGCAATACCAAAATTGCTGGAACATACAATTACTTATCAGCTGTAGCATTATATTATTCCGAATTTGAGTATTCCTCAACATGGCTTCTCTAGAAAACGATCAACAGCTACAAATCTTCTGGAGTTCACTTCACTTGTTTCAGGTGGATTTGCTCGTTATTGTCAAACAGATGTTATTCATACTGATTTTAGTAAAGCATTTGATAGTGTTTGTCATTCGCTTGTGTGTTGTAATGTGGTTTGATAGCTATTTAAGGCGTAGGTTCCAAAAATTTGTTATTTAATGGCTGTGTTTCTAAAAATGTTAATTTTACCTTTACCACCAAGCTGCTTTTTACTTCTTTGGTTCGTCCGATTTTAGAATATGCTTCATGTATTTGGAATCCTCAACTTACAACATATTCTAATCGCATTCAATCTGCCCAAAAACAATTTTTACATTTTGCATTGTGTGGATTAAACTGGAATTCTGCATTTCGTCTCCCTTCATACCATTGCCGCTTTAAATTGATAAATCTTCCTACCTTAGCTAGTAGGAGATCCGTGTTAGGTATTCTTTTTCTTCATAACCTGATAAACGGAAATGTCAATTCTCCTTATCTCCTCAGGAAAATAAATTTTAACGTGCCTTCGCGTTCAACAAGATATTATTTGCCCATTAAACTAAACACTGCACGATCATCTTTCTTACTGCATGATCCCTTTTATGTTTTGTGTTTGGCTTATAACTCTATCATTTATTTTTTAATATAGCCTTATTTCACACTTTAAAACCTTTTCTTACTCGTGGATTTCATGAAATTAGATACACTAATTGCTACTACAATTATATTGTATTAATTTTAATTCCATTTGTTTAATTTTATTAATTAGTCTTCTTTTAATCTATAAGTAATAATATGTCAAGTAAATAAAGCAGCTTTTGACCATTAAGTCGTAGCTGTGGAATAGACTCTAGGTCTGGTTTCGTAAGTCCTCTTGTTTGGTAGTGCGATACCACAACGTCTGCGACAAAAAAAAACAGTTTTTCAATCAGACAATTGAACATTGCAATGATTTAGAATTTTTGAATACGATATAATTTGCCTTAAATGCTTAATGCATTTTCACGTATACATTTCTTTTGTCGCTATCAACGTGAAAAAATGTATCTTTGTAACAATTATAAATTTATGTTATTTTTCTTGTTTTTTTTATTTATTAAATATTCTTTTTAAGAAACTCATGAATTGCGTTTGACATTAGATAACAAATGAACATTTTATGATGTTCACACATTTAGTAAGTTCTCACTGAACATGTTTACTCATGCGCCCAATGGTAGTTATAACTTAGTTTAGTTCGAAACTTTCACTGCTTTAATTTTTGATTCACATTCGGTTATTTTTATTCCCAACTGGCAATCATAATTATAGAATGAATCCAATTTTTGAAAATCGAAATCTTTGCACGTGTTGCGTCAAGGTACGGGCCGTCTGGTCATGAGGATTTTCTATTGCAAAGCGATTGCTTGGCGTAAATGTGGCCAACTGCATAATTAAGGCAAACATCTGCAATCAAAAGGAATAACTGTTTACTTAGGCAAGCAGCCAATTTCATGTTTTTTTTTTCTCTTGTAATTTTCCTCTTTTCAAATTCGAAATCAGTCTAGCCTGCAACGAAAACGGATCCTTATTTTTTATTTCTTTCGTTTTGCGACTATGCAGACATAAAGCTCGGGAAGCAAACAAAATTATGTTTAAGGTTATATGCTATGAATAAGTAAATAAGCACATATAAAACACAAACACACACAACCGGAAGCGGAAGCCAATGCCGAGCAAAGCTTAGCTAAGCAAAGCAAGGCAAGGGAAGTACGAAAATGTGTTCAGTCGAATGCTTACCAATGGCAGCACTTCCGACAATTGGCGAAACAACGAGCAAGTGCGGTGCAAGTGAGTGGCGTGGGGTCAACAATGATGCTGTCGCTATCAATGTGCGCCCACTTAAAACACAAACAAAAAGAAGGGAAAAGCAAAAAAGTCCACGCTTCAGCAACACAAAACAAAAAATGCGAGCAAGAGCGCGGCAAGTGAGCGGCGGCGCAAGACTGCCGCAGGACCTTACATGAAACCAAGCCAGTGACTGCCATCGGAGATAAAACATTTGTATGCGTTGATAAGAACGCATCCACTTACTTTTGGCCGTACATGACCTGAATTTTGCATACGTCCTTTTTTCTTGCATGTGAGTCAATGTGGCTCTGAGGGTATGTCTGTGTGTGCGAGAGAGTGTGTTTGTGTGTGTCTGTGGCATTTGACTGCTACGCTTCGTTTTTCGATTGCTCTACTTGTCTAAGTCTACGCTAACGTTGCGCCACGGGCTGAGACACGAAAAAAAGAGGAATAAATGAAAACAAATCGACAAAAACAACCAAATGAAGAAATTTAAATTTTGTGCTGGCGCGCGCAATCAGACGCCGCAATTTTTTGCAACGCTCGTTCGCTTTTTATACCCTGTACCAAAAAATGGTAAAGGGTATATTAAAGTTGTGCAAATGTATGTAACGGCAAGAAGGAGGCGTCGCAGACCCCATAAAGTATATATAGTCTTGATCAGCATCGAAAGGCGAGTCGATATAGTCATGTCCGTCTGTCCGTCTGTCTGTCTGTCTGTATGAACAAACAGATCTCAGAAACGGTAAGACCTACTACCACCAAATTTTGTACGAAGACTCCCCCAATCCATAGGCATAACAAGTTTATTTTTTTTTTCGATATTCGACCTATAACATATAGCTGCCATAGGAACGATCGGCTTAAAACCCACATTTAGTAACAAAAACCCTTTTGTTTTTCAAGATATCTTCACCAAATTGTGGATTTAACAGTTTTACCTAATGCCCAATCACATATCTAAAAATTATGTTTATAGGTTCACTATGTCATAGGAACGATCGGCCGGAAAACAACATTTACTGAGAAAAACTTTTTTGTTTATTAAGATATCGTTACCAAATTTCAGATTTCAAGATTTTAAGTAATATTCAATCATATTACTGAATATAATAAATATCGGTAAACTAATATATATAGCTGCCATAGGAACGATCGGCCGGAAAACAACATTTACTGTGAAAAACTTTTTTGTTTATAAATATATCGTTAGCAAATATTAGATTTCATGATTTTAAGTAATATCCAGTCATATCCAATTGAATATTATAAATATCGGTTTACTATAGCATATAGCTGCCATAGGAACAATCGGTCGAAAAATAGCTCTTAGTTAAAAGAACAACAAATTTTTTTTTTCTTGAAACATCCTTACATAATGAAACAAAATATTAAAGCAACAAAAAAATATATTCAGCTTTGGATTGGGTACAGGGTTTTCTATAGTCGGTTACGCCCGACTATAGCCCTGCCTTTCTAGTTTTGTTTGCGTATGTGCGTGTGTGTGTGTGAGAGTGAGCGAGTGTGTACTCGCTGCTGGCGGGTAGGCAGACGACAACGCAGTAAAGTCAACTATTGCGGCGACATTAACATTCTACACGACGCATCGCACATTCAAGTGGCGTATGTCTGCTTTCCTTTTCTCTATTTTTTCGGTGGTTTTTTTTTTGATTCGAGGTTTTTTTCTTGGTGTGGGTGTGTGGGTCTTGTGACAAACAAACGAACAAACTCGAGATGAGTGGAAAAACAGGCATACCGGAAATAGGAAAATGAAAGATGCGTATCTGCCAAGTTAGTGAGATTGATGTGCCAAATCGCTGGCGTTGTAGGTAATGGAGTCGTCTCGACGATTCTCCCGCTGTGCACATGCCACATCACGGCTTTTGACGGAACATTCTTTGCTGTTTTGTCATTGTTGATGCAGCAAATTTAAATCAAGCCTGCATTTCAA
Source organism: Stegana nigrithorax (assembly GCA_037044495.1). Classification (NCBI taxonomy): domain Eukaryota; kingdom Metazoa; phylum Arthropoda; class Insecta; order Diptera; family Drosophilidae; genus Stegana; species Stegana nigrithorax. The sequence goes on along the minus strand of JBAMBQ010001947.1, from coordinate 82,164 downwards.
GTGACAACAGAGTAAACTAAACAACAAAAACACACAGTGGTCAGTTGCTAGTGGAAATCACCGCAGCTACACCAGTTCAGAAATTTTCTAGCGTTTGCTGTTTTGATTGCAGTTTTATTTTTGTTTTCGATTGTTATTGTAATTGATTGCTCAAGCCATTTTATCATTTTGTTTGTATTACTGCGCATCGCATTAACATATTTTTCATTCATTTCTGTAAACCGAACAACGTTTTATTACTGAATAAATATTTTGAACAAAAAAGTCAACAATTGAAATTTATTTACCAATAATGTACACATCAACCCAGCAGCATTACAAAACTATAATAGTAAATTCAAAAACAAAAGCGAGCTAAGAGAGAAAAAATACATTTAAATTAAAACAAAAATGAGCAACCAACCCTGGCCACAGCCAATGCATACGACAAAACAAACAATTAAGCGAGGTAAACATTTTTGCGGCTATTGTTCGAACGTTTTTGTGCAAATAAAAACGAAAGCGAAAATGAAGGCGATTAGTGCGAATTATACATTTATATGGCTTTAAGTGTATGGATTATGAAACGGTCGGATGTCGACAAGCTGCCAAGCCGTTAACGCCAAATAGCGCCGTCCCCACCGCAATTGTCGCCAACGCCGTAAACGCCGATCCTACCGCCATCGCAGTTAACTCCGCCGTCAATTTGATTATTTTTAATCGCCGTTGATGTCCTTTAAGCGCCTTAAGAGTATGAAACGCGATTTTGCAGAGATTTTAAATTTTCATGAACGATTTTTAGCAGAACAGCATTTTCGGCTTTGCTCACAGACAAGGAAATTTAGTAAAACGTTAAAACAATAAAATCGCCATTGCTGCACTTATCAGATTTGTAGGTAAAAAAAAAAAATATCTTGGTTAGTGCTTAAAAGAAATTTTTAAAAAATACGTCAAACTTTGGCACACATACATTTTATTATTTTTTACTGCACCTTTTCTCCTAAAATTTGTTCATTATGTAATCAATTTAAAAATAATCCAGCTGCATTTCAGGTTAGGTTACGTATGCTGTGCTACTATGTGCAAAAACATTTTGACGAAATGCAAACAACAACGAAAAAAAAAAACAAATTGTGCTGCTAGTTGTAAAAAGTGTATGTCAAAGTTTATATTCCTAGTTTGCATTGATTCACGTTTCAAAGGCAATGCACTGGCAATTTTTTGTTTGTTTTTCAAACACAGTTGAGTCAACTGTAAATGAGAAAGTTCTGGTTGCGTAGTTCTAGGCAAATATGCAGGATCGATGCGTTATATACAGTACGTGCGCAGGCAAAATGGGATCGAGAACCTAAATCAAAACTAAGCACATATGAGTTCTAAAGTAACTTTGCCTTTCGACACAACAATTGATATAGGCCGAAAAGTTCGCCTATACGCCACTGCACTGCACTCTACTCCACTGCATATGCGAATCAATTGAACCATGAGCATGACTGCAATAAATTTTCCGTAATTCAGCAAACTGGCATAATAAAACTTCCGATTTATATACCTTTGCAACAGGAATTTATTAAAACCAGGCAGCAACCGAGTTTTGTTTATCGTTCAAAAAATTTCAAATGCGAAATTTTGTTTTTAATTTTGAAAGTGTAAAATGGCTGTTGGTTCATTTTTGAATTTCGTATTAATCACGGTCCAGGCTGTATTCAATATTTTATTCAAGGGCTTGAGCAAGACATTTCGTGCTTATGCGCACGTTTTATCTCCAATACTTGCGTATAATCGCAATGGCATCGATTGGTTTGAAGCTCCAGATATAATGGTAATGGCACAATGACTTAGTTATTTTCAATGATGCAACTTATTTTGTTTTTTTTTTTTTTTTTCGTTAAACAGTTGCATAAAGACTTGGCAGCAGTGCACGCGCATGACTATACAAATGCCTAACAATGAAGTCAGTTTCACAGCATATGGCCGCATAAATACACAATTTGTACTGCAGTGAAAGTGTATCCGAACAAAAATAAAATTTGCGCATAATTAAGCGCCATACCAATTACAAATTCATGGTTATTGTCCTTGCGGCTATGACAGGGCAAACACACACACACACACACTTACCCATACACAAAGTAAAGAAAAAAAAGACAGTAGCAGAATAAACAAGCGAACAATGAAACTCTTTACGGCAGAGAAAGCCATTAATAAAACAAACTAAAAAAAATAATGAAACAAAGGAAAGAAAACACAACTGAAATGAAGAAAATGCAGCAAAAAGTTTTGTTTGTGAAATTCTGCACAACGAATGCGAATTGTCGCTGGTGGCATAAGGGTAAATGAAAGAATGATGAAACAAGAAGAGAAAAATGTGAAACTGGTGTGACGACAAAAATTTGTGCATAAACAAGAAATATATACTTTTGTTTATTTGCTTAGCAATTTACACCTCAAGGACCCGCTTGAACGTAACCAGCCAGCAAGGACAATGCTGTTGGGCGCCGTGGCAAGCACTTCGGTGACTACCCAGCTGCCGTTTCGCTTTCAATTTACGCCAGTGGACAATGGCACGAATAGACGACTTCGCCAGCAGCAACAGCAGCAGCAGCTTGAGAAATTGCTGAAAATCTGCATTTAAGCACTTTCACCGTCCTGTTGAAATTCCCACTTGTAAAACCCGAAAAAGGCAGCAAGAAACTGCAGCGCCAAATAAAAGGAACTCATTCACACAAGAAAACCTTATCGGGCGCGTATATTCCAAGCGATGCAGCAAAGAAAGCAAAAGTTGAGGGCGACGACGGCGGCGGCGAAAGCAAGCTGCTGCGTGTTCGCGTCGTTTTGCGACAGTGCCAAACGCAAAACTATTCTTCATCTTGGTCTTTGTCGTCGTTGCTGTTGTCGCAATCGCCAACGCCATCAACGTCGCAGTCGTCGTCGTCGTCACGTTTGTGCCGTTGCCACTTGTTCAGCTTTTTGGTGTGCTGCTGCTGCTGCTGTGGTGGTCCGTAGCATTAGCATGCACTCTGCTGTAATAATTCTATTGTCTATTGACATTCATAGTCTGCAGAACACTTTTAAGCTCTCTGCTGCTATACAGTACTCTACTCCGCTCAACGCTGCTCTGTTATGTTGTGCGCTGCCTTGCTGTGCAGGGCTGTGCTAAGTCAAGTCGAGAGTGTTGAGGGTTCGGCGATTGTTTTCGTTGTCATCGTTGTTTTTGTTGTTGTTATTAGTGTTGACTACTATGTCGCGTAATGCCCGCCATGCTCACTCCGTGGGCGCACATTCGAATGCAACCTTGGCGGTCTTGCTGTCGTAAAGTAAAAGTAGCGCATTTTATTTAAAGTGAATTTCATTCGAAGGATAAGCATCTGTGGACAGCTGCACAATATTGACATTGTTCTCGACGGCGCAGGCAGTGGGGCTTGATGTGTGTTTAATGGTTGCAAATGGGATTGATGCGAATTTTAAAGCAGCCACTGCTCCGGTAAAGATTGTGTTTTTTATGTTTATTCGAAGACTTTATATTTCACTAAGACAAAGTTAATTGAAATCATTTTAAAACTTTTGTCGTTTTAGTTGGCCTTAAAGATTTTAAGTATGAGGAGAGCTATATTTTTGCCGATAGTATGTAGCATCCTTTCAAAAATATCAACTTATCGCAGACTTATATTGTTTTCTTTTATTAATTAGCTGCTCATCATGGCTCCACCAGATTTTGAACCTTGTTCAAAACTTTATTCTTTATGCTGCTTTTAAAAAAACATAAGAGAATATTTTGCACTGTTCTCTCAAGAAAGACTTACAGATGGTGAAAAGAAAATATTTTAAAAAGGAAAATCGCTCCGGCGTAAAAAGCTCCAATAATCCATTAACAAAAAATGGAACTCAAGCTCCTTATTAAAACATAAACCTAGATGCTGATCTCAGGCAGTACTTAAGAACGAAAATTAGATTAAAAATGCATAAACCGATCGATTGAGGACAGAAAGCCAGAAACCAATAAAAAAGAAAATTATTTAATCTATGGTACTTTATTTACACGTTTTTCTGACAAAACATCAACCGCAGCAGAGTTGGGCGCTTACCTGACTAAACGCCCATTATTTAAGTAATTGCGTTGTGTGTCCAAGGAAGGAACCACAACAACCATATTTTGGCGACGTTTAGCAGCGTTTCGTATCATACGCCAATGGGACAACGCAGAACACTACAAAGGATACCTGCGCCATTAACGTATCTGAGGACCGTCCATTGGCTGTGAGCATAAAAGCGTACTGAATAATAAATGCATAATTTCTGGATACAAAAGCTTATGCAATAAATATTCTATGATAAATTATAGAAAAGCTATTAGGCCATGCCATGTGCGAGGGATGCGGAGTGTAAGAAAATATGCGCAAATGTGGACATGCGGTTAAAAAGCGCGTGCAAGAGACAGGAGCCGGCGGGGATGGTCAAATGCAAACAAATTACGTTCGGTCAAAATGGTCGGAAACTAAACTGGCCAGCAGTCACTTCCAATCGAAGTCAAGTAGAGTTAACTCGTGTCGACTAGTGAGGGTTAGTCAGAGGGAGAGCTACGGAGATGAAGTGAAAGAGAGAGTGAGAAGGAGAGAAGAGAGTTTGGCAATAGAGAAGAGTCAAGCTTAGTCGATTCGAATGAATTGGAGTTAGGTGAAGTGGAGTGAAACTGGTGTGGGGTGGAGTGGAGTCGAGTTGGCCAGCACATTTGTTATGGCTGTGAACAAAGCAAGCCGCACTGCCTGCGTTTGACATTTTCAAATGAGGTTACGCAGTTAGTAAATTGCGCTAAACTACACTAAATGGCAGCGAGTCTCGGACTTTAACTAACCACAACAACAACAACAACAGCAACCACAATAACAAAAAACAAATAGGCGTGCTTCATTTATGCAAATTGTTGAGCAATAGCAACAACAAAAACAACAGCTACAGCAACAATGGCAATAAAGAATTGTGCATACATGGTAAATGTTTACAGCAAATAGAATTTAATATTTAAATCATCAGCAATCACGAAACAAAGCCAAAGAAGGCTGCATGAGGCACAAGGCAGGAGGCATAGAGAGTAAAAACACAGAAAAAAAATGTAAAAATAAAAATAAAAGGAAACGAACAAAGGAGCATGCGAGACCAGGAGAAGCGAATAAACTTAGTAAGTCTAAACGAATAAATATATGCATGCATGAGCTGCTGAGCCTGTGCTAAGCTTTGAATTCTGCACTTGACTCTTTGAAGTAAGTTTGTAATCAACAGACGACAACCGGGACAACTAGGACAACCGGGACGACGAGGACGACCAGGACGCTGACGACAAGAATTCAAGCTGTGCATTAGGCAGAGGCACAGTTTCACATGGAAACACACGCAGGACTTGCACAATAAATACATTTAGCTCAGCTCAGCTCAGCTACATGAGCGCACACAATGTAAACCTAAACCCAAACTGGAAACGGAAAACGGAAACTACACGAAAACACTTTGCATGCGGCAGCTATAAGTTGCGGCTGCCAACAGCAATAGCATCAGTAAGACCAACAACAACAACTACAACAGCAATGGCAAAACTAACTAAAATGGCAAAAGATTTTTTATTCTTGTTCTTGTCCGTATTTGTTTTGTTTTGTGTTGGCTAGGCTTTGGAATTCTATTTAGTGTGGACCATATTCAAGAGAATATGCCTGTCTGCCTGCCTGCATGCGAATAAAACTTTAGTTTACACATGCTGAGTGTGTGTGCAATGAAATTAAGCATTCTTGTCAACTGCATGCATGGCGACGAAGGCCTATACATGGCCGTCTTCCTCTGCTTTTTGTCGAGCGCATCCAATCGCCAATCAGTCAGATGTCGCTCGCGTTCTTAGCCGGCGTGCAGCTGATTTTCCTTCACAGCCACTGCAGGACGTCCTTATTTCGCTTCGGTGTTGCAAATATTTGCTGTGTACTTTGTAGATTTCAGATACGAGTTTGTAAACACGGAATTCGATCGGCGTTTGCGAAAACCAGAGCATGACTTGCCGCTGACTACATAGACAAAACCAAAAGATAACTTTTGTTAGTAAAAACTTCCAATTCTAATTTGCCTACATATGTGTAACGTACAATATTTAGTATAAGTTGTTACCGAATTCGATGTTTCCTGTTATCAAAAAGGGAATTTCATATTTTGTGCTCACATAACGGCGGTGTATACAATAGTAAATTAACTGGCATACCAACTTTTTTTTATAGCTAAAAAACAACACAGCGTATTTCTTCAGATATGTTACTCATTTTCATTATCAATATAGCTTTTTACATCAGCGGCGAATAACAGGCATGTATTCTCAAAAAATATAGCCTTAAATGTCACCATAATGGGATAAGTGTAGCACAATATATGGGTATAACACCATCAAGTGACAAAAAACCGAGGATACTTTTCCATATCACCCAATTTATATTATAATGTTCAAATAAGTCAAATAGTCGATTAATGCTAAAAGGTTATTGCCATTAACACTATTATGCCAATATCTACAAATTTTTAAAAACAACAATTATAGATTCAAAAATTAAAAAACGTGCCTTATTGGCAATCCTATTTTATTGGCCACAGTTGTAGGTAATATTTTATAAAGCTGCAATGAAAAGTGTCTTCCACGAATTGTAATTAATTTAACTTATATGAGCCCATTTGGTATTTGTCCTATCTAACGGGTGATTCATTAAGATGCTTTTCTGACAATTGGGTTTCTTTTACAGATCACGAGTGACTATTGTCATGCTGTCATGTAATTTGTGTCTTTTTTTTTTATTTTCGCAGACGCTATGGCAGCGTACTTCCAAACAAGAGGACTTACGAAACCAGACCTAGTGCCTGTTCCAAAGCTACGACCGATAATGGTCAACAGCTGATTTATCTACTGACAAATATACTTATAGATTACAAAAACTGATTAATAAAACTAAACAACTAAATTAAAATTATTACAACTATGTATACTAAAAATTAAAATAAGAATCTAATTCTATCTAATTTCATTAAATCTACGAATAAGAAAATATTTTAAAGATGAAGAAGAGGCTACGTTGGAAAATGAATGATAATTAGAGTTATAAGCTAAATACATAATATAAAAGGGATCATGCAGTAAGAAAGATGATCGTGCTGTGTTTAGTCTAATAGGTAAATACTATCTAAAAAGTTGAAGCTCAGTGTCGGCGATATTTGGTTCCAACAGGATAGGGCCACGACACACACAGCACGCGACACAATGACTTTATTGAGAAATCATTTTGGCGAGCAGTTAATTTTGCGTTTCAGACCTGTCAATTGGCCGCCTAGGTCGGACCTTTGGACTTATTTGAATGAAATTATTTTCAAAAAGTAAATATTAGAGAATGCTCTTTAAGGATTTAATAAAGATTCGTCCATCCAATTTCTCTTTGTGTGGCTTATTTACAATTATATTATAGCCTAATTTTATTGACTTTGCCTAGAATCCTTTACAAATACAATATTATTTTTTCTAGCTCAAAATCAGAGCGTTGTCTTCATGATGAGGAATTAGCTTTAGAATGCTGGATCATATAACGTCAAAGTAATTTCTGAAATGTAAATACATTACATTTTACAATGGTAAATTCACAAATTTCAGCAAATGCACTTTATATTCAAAGACGAAGCAAATCTTACCATTATTATTAAATTACTTTTATGTTACTATTTTTATACAATAATATCAGTTGGCTTCGTAATGGGACAATATGTCATTAAGATTCGAAGAGATCACAGCAAAGATATCAGAAAGTTCGATTAATGAGCAAACAATCGAATAATCGACATAAATCATTTGTGAGTAACTTTTGCGAATGTGCTGCCGCTTTTAATGCCAATATTAGCAGATCGGAGATAACTAAAGAAATTCCAATTTGTGTGCTGCCAATAAAAACAATGAATTGATTTATGCCCGAGAACGACTAACTGTACACCGCCAAACTACTACTTTGCGCAGACATATCTACATATCATAGATATGTGAGTGAGTGCGAGATGTAAGATAGAATAAAATTAAAGTAAAGGCAAGTTGTGGTGGGCTGGGCGAGATGAGGTGTGTAAGTGTGGTGGGGGAGGCCAAAACAATACACGCTTAAATGCGCATTAAGCGATAAAAACTTATGTTCACATTAAAAGCAAGCGGCCTTAATCAGCAGCAATCTTTATTTAATTAAAATGAGGCACACAATAATAAGAAAACACTAACGAAACGTAAGCAATAAAAACGATGCAGAAAGCAAGAGAGTGCCAAAGAAAAACCAATAAATGCGAGGCAAATAATGAAATAAAACCGAAACAAAAGTTTGTGTTAATTTATTTTACAACAACTACAACAACAAAAAAGCTAATTTTTTTTTTTTTTTTGTATTTCCTGTTTGTTTCTATTTGAGTTTTGCTATTAGCAGCCTCTGGGCTACGAGCAGCAGAGTAACAGAGGGCAGGGAAACCCTTTATGCATGCAACATAAAATCCTTTGAAGCAGCGCACACATATATTAACGACGACAAAAACTAGGCGCAGAGCCACGCCCAGCATGTCGCTAGAACTAATAACACGCGCTCCCCTCTTTGCCAATGGCCAATGTGCCGACGACATGCGTATATCAAGAGGCGAGTGAACGTGGAACACCAACAAAGTAATGGATGTGTAATAATAAAAGAAATTCAAACTAGGCGGCAACTACACACACACTCACACATACACAAACTCAATTTGTCGAAAACGGGAAATGTGTTTTTAGATGCCAAGAATAAAGCCAAAGTGTATTTTCTTTGGGACAGTCGTTCGCACGCTGACCATGCTCACAAAGGCGAATTGTGCAAAATGAGTAAATGGCTAAATGAGTTCAACGAAGTAACAGAGGACAGACAAATATGTGTGTAAAAAACGTGAAATAAAAGGAAATGAAAATGAAAAAAAGTAATAAAAGTAAAAGCGGCAGAGGCAAATGAAAAACCAACAATTTCTCGCATTACTTCCGCTAAATTAATGCTGATTGTGGTCGTTGTGTCGCCAGTGTCCTGCTTCGGGTTCAACAGCGAGCGCCAATGGCCGTCGCCATTTGTGTGCGCACATTGCAACACAAAGCAGGACAAAGCAGAACAAAGCGAAGCATAGCAGTGCAGACCAGGCCAGGCCAGGCCAGTCCAAGCCAAGCCCGACCCGACCCGTCTCAGCTGATCGTCGCTTGGTGACCTGCTGCGCTCTGCGCATAAAATGAAAATAGTAGAAAAACTCAACAAAATTGCGCATAATAGCGTATTTTACTTTAATTTTCAACTCAAGCGCCTATAACGCCGTGTCCATGTGCTTTGCATAGCGCAAGTGTCGGCACTGTCGTCGCCAACGTCATCTGATAATGATGATGATCATCATCATCATCAGCAGCGTCGTTATCGTCGTCGTCGAATTAAAATTCATGCGCGCATTAACTGGGTTACACAAAATGTCTTTCTTGTTGCACATAATTTCTGTTATTTATAGCCAAGGCACAAAAAATAAAAAAAAACAAATAAAATAGAATAAAAACAAAACACAAAGAGACAAAATTGATATAAAGCCTCAGCAAGAGTCTGTGCAGTATACCCCATATAGAAAGAAATGTATGCCGGCCAAAGTTTAATGACTTTAAATGCTTTTGGCTTTTAATCAACTCTTTGGCGGTTAATTACAGTCGTTAAAAGGCAAAGTAAGCAGGCAAGGTTTGACTTGGCAGGCAGGACAGGGGCAGGGTAGGTGAGTAAGTGACTAGTTTAGTTTTGTGGTTTATGGTTTACAAGGTTCTGATTCGACACCAGCGGACTAATCAAGCTAATGAACCCAGTCAGGCGTTGCTGTTGGGCTGTGGAGATGGGTCAGCCGGGCAGCTTAATATGTTGGCCATTGACCGTAAGTCAGCCAATCAAATAAAGTCAAATTGTGTCCAACAAAAAAAATGCGAAATTGTTTACAAATTATTTTAATAGAGACTGAGAGACACACAAACAGACAGACGGACAGACAAGTAAACAGACAAAGCAATGAGCAGCAGTTTTAGCTTTTCCACGTATAGTTTATTTTGTAACATAAAGATCACAATTCACGGTATGGCTGCCCAGCCAGACCAGCTGCAATGCCCCCTGCAAGAGCTGCTCCAGCGTCTGCTGCATTGCCCAGACGATAGCGCTTAGCCGCATTGAAGTTGACATTATCGTAGATCACATCGTCATTCTCGTCAGCAATGCCGCGCACGCCGGCCACGCGCCTACGTGCTGCCCCTCCAGCTGCCGCGGCCGGTCCTGGCGGGCCAGCTAGCCCAATGGGCCCAATTGGTCCCTGCGGGCCGTCTAAGCCCCTTTCGCCTTGGTAGCCGCGTGCGCCACGCCTACCCGGACGTCCAGGTGGTCCTATGGCTCCAGCTGCGCCTTCGCGGCCACGCCTCCCCGTATTGCCCGGCGGACCTTGTGGTCCAACTCTGCCCGCGTTGCCGCGCTCGCCCTTCTCTCCCTTGGCACCCGGCACACCAGGCAAGCCTGGCACTCCTTGCGGTCCAGGCGGCCCAATTTGAATGTACTGCGCCAATGCGCAGGCGAAGCCCCATGTGAGCAGCAAGAGAGTGGCGTTGCGCATTTCTAACTCGAATTGACATGCAGCACTCAGCCACTGTCGGGTTTTATAACAAAAGTGTCGAACATGCGGCCACGCCGGAGGCAGTATAAAAAGTATTAAATAACATCTCATAGCGCAAGTGAAAGAATTTAAAGCAGCAGCGAAACGTCAAACGAGTTTGCACCTAGACTACGCCAATTTTTATTAGCGGCTGAGTTCTACACTTTGGCTCAGCGCAGCTTGGCGGCGAAAGAAAGTTATTTTAATCGGCTTTGAAAGCATTACTTAGCAGTTAAACGCGATTTCAACTTAATTGTGCAGAATTGCAAAAGTTCAAAGGTTAAGCGCGAGTTCACCATCCACAGTCTGCAGCAGCGGGCCTCTGCAGCCGCGGTCGTGGCAAGGGGCCGCACTGGCAGACAAGGCAAAGAGAGAAGCGTTTGTTCTGTTCAAATAATATCAATTAACTGCAAGTTACGTGCTTTTGCTAATTACCCGCTTAATAAAGTGCCTAATGAGTGGAAACAGCTGCCAACACCCCAAGCCGAAAGAACGCAGCGAGCGGCAGGCGCAAAGCATAAGGAAAAGGTTGATGCCGAACGGGCGCGTTCGTCTGGCAACAATATCCTCAGACTCGTGCACGGTGCCCCAGCACCGAAGTTGTTGATTCGTTAATCGCTTGAATATGAGTGCTTTTAATGATTACTTTTCATAAAAAACACAAAAAAACACAGAAAAGAAGAAACAGTTAAAGCAACAGGATAAAGAAAAATGAGAAAAGTGCAAAAAGCCTTCACACTTTACACTTTACACATATAAATTAAATGTAAATGTGCGCGTTAAGCGATGAAAACAAAGTGGCTAATTTTATTATGCAGCATACCTTTTTTTAATTTTATTAATATTATTATTATTTCTCTGGCTTGCTTCATTGCTTTCCTTTTCAATTCTGCAATTAACTTTGTTCATACGAGTATATTTTTCAATTTTGTTTTTTTTTTCACATTTTGACTGCAAATTGTTGCTGATTAAAATGAGCGCATGTCTCTGAACATAACTTATAAGTACCAAGTTAAGTTTGTATCTACCATAATAAAATGAAGCACTAAAAGTGAAAATATCGTTTTACATAATTTCATTCACATTATTTTAGCGTGCAGTGTTTATTTCGCGGAAATATTAATTGTCTTTTAAATATTACTCTTTCTACTGAAAAGTTACGGTTTCTTTTTATAAATGTTGGCAAAAATTGTGGAAACGTTACTAAATTCTGTTGTTGCATTAGCTAAGGAATTATGTAATGTCTTCTCGAACTGCGCACAAGTTAAGTAAAAGCAGAATTGGAAAAACCATATTATATTGATCATGCCTAACAGAAAGTACATAACTTCATTTTTTATAAAAAAATGCAATTCAAAAAACTACTCGAAAAATTTAACTGCTCAAGAAATTTACATTTCAATAAATTTTTTCGAGGTTCTACAGTATTATTGAAGGCAGAAAAATCGAAAAATGTATTTATATGTTTTTACCATTTATTTGGGCAAAAAAAAAGTAAAAAGAAAAGAAAATATCTAGCATGGGTTTTATAAAGTTTGACTTCATTTTTCCGACGTGCTCATAGTTACATTCACAACAATATTCAAACGCATCATGATCATTTTACGCCATTTCCTTTTTGCAATTCACTTTTCATTTGCAATCGACTCGTTCTATTTTTTCTCCTTCTTGTGTGTGCACCTATATAAAATTTCACGAAATTTTCAACGTCTGTTTGCGCAAAACAATCGCAGTTGACTGATTTCAGTTTCTATATCATGGGTCTGTACAATATCTCCTTTTCGTGAATCGTTTTTCTGGATTTGTTCTTTTTGTTTTAGGTTGTTAGCGTCACAGACAAAATCAACCAAAAATGACATTCCCTTTCATGGAATCATTTCTCCCCATCGCCACCAAGAAATAAAATTCGTTTTGACTACTCGACTTTCGTTGCATGTGGCACACCGAAACTGCAAGACAAGATACAGGTAACCTTATAGAAAACTATTTCCATTTGAATGATTTTCTCTTAACTCAAACTGAAAAAAAAAACCAAAACAAACAAACCAAAACTAAAAAGGCAGGGTTATAGTCGGGCGTAACCGACTATAGAAAACCTTGTACCCAATCCAAAACAAAAAAAATTTTTTTTTTTAGTAAAAGCCATTTTTTGGCTGTTCGTTCCTATGGCAGCTATATGATATAGTGAACCGATATACATAATATTTAGGTATGTAATTGGACATTAGCTAAAACGATTAAATCCAAAATTTGGAAACGATAACTTAAAAAACAAAACGGTTTTGGTTAGGAAGTGTGGTTTTTCGGCCGATCGTTCCTATGGCAGCTATATGTCATAGGTTGAATATCGAAAAAAAAAAACTTGTTATGCCTATGGATTAGGAGAGTTTGTGCCAAATTTGGTAATTGAAGGTCTTACCGTTTCCGAGATCCGTGCATTCATACGGACAGACGAACCAACGGACAGACAGACAGACAGACGGAAATGGCTAGATAGACTCGTCTTTCGACGCTGAGCAAGAATATATACACTTTGTGGGGTCTGCCACGCCTCCTTCTGCCTGTTACATACATTTGAACAACTTTAATATATCCTCTACCACTTTTTGGTACAGGGTATAATTATCACTTTTTGGTATAGGTTATAAAAAACCAAAGGAATACCAATGTAACACGCCCGCAAATTCAACAGCAACGTCAAATTAAAAATGAATACATAAATATGAGAGTTTGCAAAATGCATTTTTTAATTTATCATTTTGTAACTTATATTTTGGTTTCAATATTTTATGTTTATAACTAATAAACACGGGCAGACATTGTCCTGCCACAGACCGCTTACTATGTTTCAAATTATTAATAAAAAACATTTATTTTTCAGTACTCTTTTATTTAACATCTGCCCCAATGTAGAACAATCATTAAATTGTTTAATCTGAGCCACCGATCATGATTTCATCTGTGACTGCAGGCAAAAGAGCGTAATCAATGCTCAATGCGTAAGAAAAGAGCCAAATTTCATTGAAATCAGTTGGGCGGCTTCAGAGATTAGCATATTCCGATATCGCGCGATATCTGCAAGCAGGTAACTTGTAGATCAGTAGATGAGCTGCATGCGGGCATTTCGATTGAAATGAAAAGAAATAACAATAACAAAGCAAAAAAAAAAAACATTAAGAAAGATCTAGAAAAAACCGCATTTTTAGTTTCACTATTCATTGGTTTTTACTTTATTTTTATCGTGCTTTGTTTTTCTCTCTTTAAACATTTTCCTATAAACACCTGCAGTGTGTGTGTGTGCATGAGAGCTTGCGTGCGTTTGTCAGTTTGAATGTACTGTGCGCGGAGAAGGGGTGGGGGGAAGTGTTAGTGGAAGACAATGGGAAAAATTCGTATGACAAATAGCTCGCAGGCTTATACTCAATGCTGAGAAGCTGTCATTGTCTAGATTTATGTTGTGCTTCTTCATGTTGTAGTTGTTGCTGTTGTTGTTTTTCTGTTTATGTTTTCTTGTTTTTCGTGTATGCTCGTTTACGTGTTTTTATACCCTGTACCAAAAAATGGTAAAGGGTATATTAAAGTTGTGCAAATGTATGTAACAGGCAAACAGAGGCGTGGTAGATCCCATAAAGTAAATATATTCTTGATCAGCAACAAAATTCGAGTCGATCTAGCCATGCCCGTCCGTCCGTATGAACAAACCAATTTAGGAAACGGTTAGACGTAAAACCACCAAATTTGGCGCGATGACTCTCCTAATCCATAGGCATAACGAGTTTGCTTTGCTTTTTCGATATTCGACCTATAACATATAGCTGCCATTGGAACGATCGGTCAAAAAACTACTTTTACTTAAAACAAAATTTTGTTTCTTGACATATCCTTACAAAATATTAAAAAAAAACTAAAAAGGCAGGGCTATAGTCGGGCGTAACCGACTATAGAAAACCCTGAACCCAATCCAAAACTGAATATATTTATTTGTTGCTTTAATATTTTGTATTCATTACGTAAGAATCTCTCAAGAAAAAAAAAATTTTTTTTTTTAATAAAAGCCATTTTTTGGCCTATGGCAGCTATATGTTATAGTAAATCGATATTTATCATATTCGGGAATATAATTGGATATTACTTAAAATAATCAAATCCAAAATTTGGTAACGATATCTTAATAAACAAAAAAGTTTTTCTCAGTAAATGTTGTTTTTCGGCCGATTGTTCCTACGGCAGCTATATGATATAGTAAACCGATATACATAATTTTTAGATAAGTGATTGGGCATTAGGTAAAACTATTAAATACGTAATTTGGTAATGATATCTAGAAAAACAAAAGGGTTTTTGGTTACTAAATGTGGATTTTCGGCTGATCGTTCCTATGGCAGCTATATGTTATAGGTCGAATATCGAAAAAAAAAATAAACTTGTTATGCCTATGGATTGGGCGAGTCATCGCGCCAAATTTGGTGGTTGTAAGTCAGTTTCCGAGATCCATTTGTTCATACAGATAGACAGACAGACATACAGACAGACGGACATGCCTAGGTCGACTCGTCTTTCGATGCTGATCAAGAATATATATACTTTGTGGGGTCTACCACGCCTCCTTTTGCCTGTTACATACATTTGCACAACTTTAATATACCCTTTACCATTTTTTGGTACAGGGTATAAAAATATTTATTGAATTTTAGATTGGGTACAGGGTTTTCTATAGTCGGTTACGCCCGACTATAGCCCTGCCTTTCTAGTTTTTCTTCGCCATTTTCTCTGTTGTTTATTGTTTTTGTGCTTTTGCTGTTTGTGCTGTTTGCGTTTTTGTACTTTTGCGGTTTTTCATATCACAAGCAAGGACAACAACAATAGCAACAACCATAGAATCAACTGAGACAAGCCACGTATGCGAATATGAGCAGGAGGAGGAGGACGATGAGGAGAAAGAGTGAAGACACTTGCGTGCGATATAGCCAGCTACAAACTGTCGCTTACCCCCGCTCATACCGCTCACCACCCCTTGTCAACATCAAGTGTCATAAAATGCTTGGGGCGGCTCTTGATTGGCAAAAATAAATGTAGTAACATGTTTTTGGTTTACCTCGCTTCTGGTGTGCACATTTGCTCACTGCCAACACCATTCCACCAACCCTCACTCACACACACTAACGCACACCCAATGCAGTTGACTTAATTGAGCGTTGCCAGTTAGGCAGTGAACGGCGGGACAGCAGCGGGACGTCTTTGGACGATGGTTAAATAGGTTTTGTTTCTGGCAGTTTGTTAAGACTTGACACCTTAAAATAAAAAAATAAAAAATAAAAAAAAAAACCAAAAAAAGAAAAGGAAGCGGAGGCAGAGGCGAAGGCGGAAGCAGAAGCAGAGAAAGTAACAATAAAATTATACGACTTTGTTTCACATGAAAGTTTAAAACACTTGAAGTGTTTGTGTGTGGTCTGCGGCTTCGGTTTTGGTTTATGTACTCTGCATTGATTTTTTTTTTTATTTTTAAAGCGAACATTATTACATAGAGCTATGAGAATGGAAACCCCTTCATAATAAAAGCAAAACCTTTTGAGACCCAGAGATTTCACACCACTGCTACCCAAATATACAATATAAAACAGTATAAGAATGCCATGTTAGAAGTTAAGTGACAAACACAGTGAGGACACGATGTATGGTTACGTCCTGGCCAAACAAAACCCAGTAGAGGCTGTTTAAATGAAGTTACACATTACGGTCATTGGGAAATGGGGCATCGCCTGCTTAACTTATCCAAGCGATTTGCTTAGCAGTGCTCCTCAGCTTATTATTATTCAACACAACTACATTTTCAGCCAGATGGTTTGACTAACCTTGTGAAAACACAAAAACTATCCAACTCCGATTCGTTTGAATTTAATATAAATAGTTATTCAAATTAGATTGAAATTTTCTGATCACGCTTAGGAATTTGTCAAATCATGTCTCTCACATCTCATATTTTGTTTGTTCATCTGAAACGAATTTAAATTAGCGCTTTAGATGATTTATCTATATTAAATTTGCAATCTTAACATTTTCTTTTTTTAATGATAACCATGTATACAGCTAGAGTTCGTTTTAGAAACTTTGCAAAAAAAAAAAAAAAATAATACCCAGTAAACTTAGTTCACTTTGCAAAGCAAGCGATAACTAAATGGTTAATTATGAAAAAGAAGAAGTTTGAAACTTATTATTAAATAAACTGAAGCGGCCATACCCACCATCTGGTCAACTCATTATGAAAGGCAATCTATAAGCCAACCTTTTCGCATTTTCACAAATGTGGTCAATGAACTCGATAACTTTCCATTATACAGCAGACAACTACTGGCCTATATAAAAACGCTGCATCGTCATAAAAAAAATTAATGGAACTCAACTTCATTACACCTCAAACAAAAACTGCACTAGGAAATTGTAAAGTTTCAACGTTGGGGCATCAAAGTTTTCCGTTTTTTTTTTTTTTCTTTTTTTGTTTTATTTTAGACGCAACGCAGAAGAGTTTAACTCACGACATAATAAGATTAAATTTTTTACTATAATTGTCTGCAGTGGAAATATTTCAAACTTTCCACATATAGCTAGATAATTGCTCAGTAGGTTTTATTGTAAATTAAGCTTCTGTTTGCGGCATTTATGAAGCGCAGCCTGCTTAAGCGGCAGAATAAACAGAGTTTTACTGTTTTGGTTGTTGCGGTTAATAAAGAAAATAGCAAAAAAAAAAATTTAAAAAAACATGTGCATCCCGTGGCAATGACAGCGCGTTAAATCATAAATTGAATAAACATTTCGGCAGCATACGCTCACAAAATTCGTTTCGAGTCGCTGTTAATGTCAGCTCTCGGTAAATGAACGGACAGACGGACGGACGGATGATGGAGCGAACGAGCCAACAGAACGAGTTGAAATAGTCAAATTTATAAACGCGCCAACAGTGCGTATGAGAATAATCCCAAACTCTTGTCTGCAACTGTCAGCGTAGAAGGCCGTAACTCAACTTAAAAAAAATATGAGTCATGCGTGGGCCAAAGAACTATTTCAAATGTTTTCTATTAGTATCAACTTTTCCTAAAGTTGCAAAATTTTGATTTTAAATAAAAGTTTATTGGTGACACTGTTCACTATATGCTTTATAAATTTGGAAAGGATGTAGAATTTCTATTGTGGGCGCCAATAGCAGACTTACAAAAATTGATTTCCAATCATAAAATGTACTATTAAATATAAAGTATGATATGTGAAATATGGAGTTATAGATTAAACAGCATTTAGGGCGTATGTCGGGCGTAACCGACTATAGAGAACCCTGTACCGAAGCCGAAACTGAATATATTTTTTTGTTGCTTTAATATTTGGATCCATTATGTAAGGATGTTTCAAGAAAAAAAAAATTTGTTGTTCTTTTTAATAAGAGCTATTTTTCGACCGATTGTTCCTATGGCAGCTATATGCTATAGTAAACCGATATTTATAATATTTAAGAATATGATTGGATATTACTTAAAATCATGAAATCTAATATTTGCTAACGATATATTTATAAACAAAAAAGTTTTCCACAGTAAATGTTGTTTTTCGGCCGATCGTTCCTATGACAGCTATATGATATAGTAAACCGATATATATAATATTAAGATATGTAATTGGAAATGATCTAAAACTGTTAAACCCAAAAGTTGGTAACGATATCTTGAAAAACAAAGGGGTTTGGTTACTAAATGTGGGTTTTCGGCCAATCTTTCCTATGGCAGCTATATGTTATAGGTCGAATATCGAAAAAAAAAATAAATTTTTTATGCCTTCGAGTCTTCGTGCAAAATTTGGTGGTTGTAGGTCTTACCGTTTCCGAGATCTGTTTGTTCATACAGACGGACGGACAGACGGACATGGCTAGATCGGCTCGCCTTTCGACGCTGATTAAGAATATATATACGCCTTCTTCTGCTTGCAACATACATTTGCACAACTTTAATATACCCTTTACCATTTTTTGGTACAAGGTACATATAAAAACAATGAAACAGTTAAGAGTAATTACTATCTAACTAAGAGTACTTCTAATAGATTGTCTTGAACAGCTTTGGGTTACCAAGACTGAAATATGAATTATGAATATTATTTAAGGTTCCGATGATCAAACTTCATGAATTCGTTCACATTTTCTCCATTTCATCTTTGAAAAAACTTTTGGAGGATAGGCAGACCCTACGGTAAAAGTAACAATGGTTTGAGAATGGAACGGATTTCCTGCTTAAGTCAAAGACATCTGTAAAATAAACCAAGAGAATTTGTACAAAAATAAATCTGTAGACATTTTTTCCCAGGAATAAAGTGCTCATAGTGAATTCTTATATCTTAGTTCTTAAGACAGGATAACGTCTATCCTGGAAAATAAAAGGATTTCTACAATCATTGCTATCTATCATACCATATAGTCGATCTTTGCGACAGACAACCAAGAGCGACTTCTTTGCGCGTACGCAGTTGTAGGATACCTTTAGTTGTAACTATGCATCAAGGCCGAAACTAAGAATTTAATTCAAGACTAAAAATTCGCGAATCAAACACATTATCTATTTTTTTCTCGCAGACATTGTGGTAGCGCACTACCAAACAAGGGGACTTACGAAACCAGATCTAGTGTCTGTTCCACAGCTACGACCGATAATGGTCAGCAGCTGCTTTTTCTACTTATCAAAGATTATTATTACTAGAAGATTACAAAAATTAATTAATAAAATTATAAACTACATTAAAATCAATACAAATATACATAGTAAAAATTAAAATAAGAATCTAATTCTATCTAATTTAATTAAATCTACGAATAAGAAAAGATTTTCAAAAGGAAGAAGAGGCTATGTTAGAAAATAAATGATAGTTAGAGTTATAAGCCAAACACATAACCATACCATAGGAAAGGAAAAAATATTAACCGATAAATTAAACAACTTACAAAGAGGAAGATGTAAAGCGCTTGCACAGTACTTTAAAACGCATGCAGGATTACCGTTAGGGTAACAGAAAAAGTGAGTTCAATAGACAATAAATAAGATAGAAGCATTTTTTCATCAATAATTGGGTAATTGATCGGGTAAGAGGCCTCTGTACTTGGGTCGGGATAAAAGCTACGTTAGACAAAACTATCACTATAGTTATTTCGAAGAATCTGGCAAATAAGTTAGAAATATTATCATTATTACATACCTCAACATTACCTAGCCTCATACTGGAGGGAAAAGTATTAGAGCTGCGTTTTGAATTTATAAAATTATAGAACGATTTAGGATCACGGTTAATATTCAAATTAACGTTAATTAAGTACGAATTACAGCACGATTTATTCGCATGATTACAATTATTCAGCGAGAAAGCATAAATTGCGGTACGTTAAAATTTATTAAAAATACCGTTTTAACGATTTTTTAACCGAATTAAATTGCGGAAAACCATGCTGGTCTATTAGACTCAGGAAAAACCTTAAATTTGGGAACACATTTATTGAAAAATTTTAGTAAAGTTTTATTAAACAACTGCACAGCTTCATCGATATCACTCATGGAATTTAAAGTAGACCAATCCGTATTTAAGAGAAACTGGTAAAGTTTATCAAAATCAGCTTTTCTAAAACATAAAGATTTACTAGCCTTCCCAATAGGTAAATTCAATGAATATGTCTACAAAAGAATTTCTAGCTGACGAGTATGGTGGAAATTTTCTTCAGGGGTAAGAGGAAGTCAAGCATACGATTCATGCAATTCGTAATTAAACTTAATTTCTCAAGAAAATCGTTTAATATGGTATCAATAAATTTACACGAAGAACTAGGAACAAGGGAATTTGAAAGATCATAAGAGGAGACTAGCGGGAGAATAAAATCAACGATGACTAATAAATAGTCAGCGGTGTGGAGAAGAAAGTGAAGAATTTTGTAGAGTCAACGTGAGCAGTATACATTGTATCATCAGACGAAGGTGGAATATAAGAAAAAGTTTAAAATATATTGCAATTGTTAACTGAAACTTTTACACAAAGAAACTCAATATTATCAGAAAAAGGAGTAAGTACTTCATCAGCACAAAGAGATGATCTAACAGAAATTAGAACACCACCACCAATTCTCGCAGATTGATTAAGTAACAAAAATACTATTAAAAATCTCTAAGGTAACGACTTCTGGACGGAGCCAGGTTTCAACATAAACAATAATATCAGAATCAAAAGAAAAGTTATCAAGAAATAACCTTTAAAGTTTAGAATTAATTCCTCTAAAGTTTTGAATTGTTACCAACAAAGTGGACAGCTGCGAATTAACAACTTTTTTTCAGTTTTGCCGCACTTTTTGTGTTTTTTGGTACCGGAACTAAATTAGCTACAATAGGTGGTGCTTTATTCCGATCTTTGTAATCATATTCATGCACAATACAATTACTAGGTCAAAACAATTCCGCGAAATAATTGGCCGGAACTATAATTTTAAAGGAAGAAATAGATCGCTTATGGTTTTGACCATCACTGAAGTCTACCAATCATTCATCTTTTTTATTGGAAGTTTTGTTTCTTTTACAAGGTATAATAACGCTAAACTATAAAAAGAGAAAGTTTTGCAACATTTGTCCACTTAAGTATTCTTCACTCCTTAGCAGCGAAGTAACTGATGACTATGATAATCGTTACTTGCTCAACATCTGTAGATGACGCATCCCTAAAGTCGAATGAGATAATATTGAAAAGTTCTAATGAATACTCATTTGGATAATTTTAGTAAGAGTCTAAATGACTCAACGATTTTCCTTAACAAATCACTAAAATAAGGAACTACCTTAGCATTGTAAGACTTCCGTCTCGAACTAAAAATATAAAGATGACATAATATTGCCTCCACTCAAAAACCGCATGCCAATAAAACAAGATAAATACATTAAGAAACGCAGTAATGAAGTTAAATTAATTTCGGTCGCATCGTGTCCTTCGCCAACCCGTTTGGGAAATCAATACCAGCAACCGCAAGTGTCTGAGTGCTGGTATTACCCGAGTGCCGTTGGCTCACAGCAATAACAATAAATAGTCCGAGCTCGATTCAACACTTCAAATTTAGACACTTGCGGCACTTTTTGTCTAAACCATCGCGAAAATGTGTTCATAAAGATAAGCGTTGAAAAGTTTTAATGTGCCCGCAACGAAGTCGCAAACTTAAAAGCCAAAGAGGTGTAGCATTGGATAAGCCCCTGATGCCTGCAACGAAACGTGGGAAATCGTCACTGAGAACAGCCCAAAAGTATGCAACGCCAAAAGTCATTTTAATAAAAACAAATTTGCGACTGAGAAAGAAAAGTTCTCAAGTGCTTAGCCGTCAGAAATTGAACACAAAGCACACTGACCACATTGATATGCAAATGAAACGATTCCAACAGAGATTTTCCATGCTGAGATTAAAAACTAAACATACACACGCACACCACACACACATGCACCTACTGCACACAAAAATATGCAAAATATGCCAAAGGCAACAACGCGCAAATGGACAATTAAAATAGTTTAAAAAAGCGCCAACTAATTTTGTCAGCAACCAAAAAAAAAAAAAAAGAATACAAACAAAAAAGAAAAAACACAAAAAGAGCGGGGAAAAATAATACTAAAATAGCAAAATAAACAGCCAAAACCAGAAAAACTCAACTGCATAATGCGCTTTGGCGAGGAAGTGGTCGAGTGCGGTAGAGTGCAGACGACAATGTGTTGTGAGGGCGATCCGAAAAGGAGGAGCTCAGCTAGTTGAACACTTCGGCGCGCTTGACTGTGAACTTTTTTAATTCAATTGGCCCAAAGGACATGCAACACAGACAATGATGACGACGACGGCAACGACAACGTAGCAGGCAGCTGGCGCGACATTCTTCCACATAGACACTCACACACACACACACACACACACATACACAAACACTCGCATACACAATCTGGCAAATTTAGGATTATTGCCTCGATTGCAGTGACAAACTCATAATTCAACGGCAGCCCCAACGCCGACGCCAACATCATCGGCAACCCCTCCGCCAGGCCCATGTTCCTGTATAAACTACGTCAAGATGTGGCCGCCCACTGGGAGCGTGTGACAAAGCGTGTTCGCTGCGGCTGCTGATGCTGCTGCTGCTGGTGCCAGTGCAGTTGCTGTTTTTGTTGCTGCAGCTGAACACAATTAGCACTTCAACGCAGCGGAAACGCCAAATGGAACTGTGAAATAATAGAAAATGGCGCAAGCGAGCGAACGTGCGAACGAGCGAGCAAGCGGAAATGTAACTGGGAATTATTTAATTTGCAAACTGTGATAACGGCAGTCAACGTGTCCTGTCTTGTGTCTTGTAGTTTGCGTGCCGTCATGTGGTTGAAATTGCCAAGTGCATGTGCTGCGACGTTGTCAAGTATATGAAGTCCTTGTTCGGAATATTGAGTCGTCAAGTATGAAAACGTGCCCTACACATATAAACACGAGTATAAATGCATAATTATGAGCGCATATTACTAAAAGCACAATCATCAAATGCCTTACATGACAGTTACCAATTTTAGAGAGATGTGTAACACAAAATTCTATAACAAATCTTGACAACTTGAACAGTTACTGATTATTATTTTAAAAAGCTGACGCAATGCTTCTAGTCAAGACCGACATGCTTGCAATACTATACAAAAAATAAACGTGTCAGAGCCATGCATTGCAAAATGATACCAGTAATTTCTCAATCCGACTTCCTTCAGTTTCACCAACTTTCTATGCCATTGCTTCGAATATCTAAGTGACACTTAAACTCTGCTGATTACAATAAAAAATTAAATCATAATGTGAACAATATAAGACAGCGCAGGGCTAGCTTTAAATAGAATTCCTGTTTGAAACTTAATAGTCACAGAGTCAAAGCCGACAACTGCCGCTGTTTCGCACGAACTCGAATTGTTTGTTAAGGTTTTTTATTGATTCTAAATATTGTTCTGAAATTTTTCCTGTTTCTCCCCTAGCAACGGGTATTTTAAAGTGTTGATGTATCTTATAATGAGTTACAAGACAAGCAGCTTGATAATATTTGTTAGAGTGTAAATCCGAACCGTTGTAGGATTTAAGTATTTGAGTTAATTTTAGAGCCCCAAAGTGGCATAGCCTTTGTGCAGAGTGGTTACAGCATAGTTTTGTTCAATGCTTGAGTGCAAGATCTATCAAATATTTAAATTTAATTCTGCTACTAAAAATAGGCATTCAAAAGTTTTCAAATACACTTATCATAAAATCTGCAACAGAAAAAACTCCGTCTGCAGAGTAAATCAGCGTTTTGTGCTAAATGACAAATTTAGTCAAAGATCATACAAGTTTCTTCTGTTTTTTATTTTTTTTTTTTTATTTATTTTTATTTTGAACGACACCTGCACCGCCACGAAGACACTGCAGCGAAAAAGTTTGCCAAAGCAGCTATCTACTCCTAAGCAGAATTTACTTTCAACACGCAGAGGACTGCTATAAATATTCAACTATCTGCACCAGACAGGACATTAAGTTCTTAAGCACGCAACTAAATAAAAGCGATTTCCATATGCATTACGTTTGCCGACTTGTCGACAGCGTCGTCCATAGCAGCTACAGCAGCAGCGGCGACGTTGAAAACTCTGTCAGAGGCAGAGACGCGACGACGTTACGATATTTATCAGCAGTCTGCGCAAAAAGTTAAAATAAAATACTGCATTGTCCATGTCGACAAAAAAAAAAGAAAAAAAAAAAAGAACGAGGCTAAACAAACTTTTCGATTGATGCTTGGTGTACGCTTGATGCAATTTACAGGTTGGCCAGTCGCCCGGTTGCTGGTCACACGGCCGCCCGGTCGTCGACTACTCGGTCGCTGGATGGGTCGATAAACGCAAAAAGCACTTACAGACACTTGACAGGTTTGCCATGACATAGCCACAATGACAAGTTAATGAAACTCAGTCGAGACTGATGGCCAGTCATAAGTGTAAAGGCCCAAAAAACACATAAAAACTAAAATAAAAATACCCCGAAATAACAGCAGCAACAACATGACGAGAAATAAAGCCATCGAGACTGTTTATGGACGCTTGAAAGTATGCAAGCATTTGGCGCTTGATTTCTCTATGTTTTTTGCTGGATTTTTCGAAGAATTCTTAATGCACGGCAACCCTTGTCGAGACAATCAAATTAAAAGGTACGAGTGCTTTGGAATCGCATTTGTCCGTCTGCTGCATGTCTAACACGCCGTCACGTCCATCGCCTCGCAGCGATGTGCTGCCATAATTTCGGCACAGAACTATGACATGCTAATTATGGTTAACGGAAATTGTAATTGGCGGCGCAGACAGTCGGCTCGACTTACCTGCAGCCAAATACAGCAAACCAACAAGCAAATTGCATGACTCCCCGGCAGTCCCTCAGTTAGTCAGTCAGTCAAATAAGTGCCTGTCACTGGCAGCCATGCGTGCTGCGAGCTCATGTCATGCTTACAATTCGAAACCGCAAACTCGACTCGGCTGTACGTATGAAGTTAATATTAATTTTTTTGCGTGTTAAGCTTAGGTCGTATTTTTATTTTTTGTGTTTTTCTTTTTTCACTTTTTCTTTAATTTTATTTTTTGTTTTATTTTGATTCTGTTGTTGATACGTTGATACAAACAATCAAGCGAGCGCACATAAGCCAACAGGCGCCATGCGAAGCACACAAACAATTATGGCATGATTTGAGTTATAAAACGGTTAAACAATACAAGCAAAGAAGCAAAAACGAAAGCGCAAAGCAACAAAACAAATAGCAAATGTAAATAAAATGAGCGAGCGTGGCTGTGAACACGAAGACAGCGGGTGAGTGAGTGAATGAGTTGGAGTGTGAGTGAGCGAGTGATGGAGTAAGAGAGTGTGAGAGTGCGGGGTGCAAATACTTTACTGCATGATGATGTCTGTTTGCCACACTGCCGAGTCGAATGCTTTCTAACGCCATAAATTACCTTCATTTCCGTGCCAGACAGACCAAACCAACACGGCACACTTCGCGCGTGCAAGTGAGACAACACGAGTTCAGCTTGACTGGCATAGTGCGTGTGAATGTTGTGGTTTACTCTTTTGATATTCTTTTCGTTTTGTTTTGCTTTTGCATGGCATGCGGAAAAGTCACATATATTATGTGTTTGCGTTTATTGCCTGGTTCTGCAAACAGCCAACAGCCAACTTGATTTGTTTCGCTTGAGTTAGAGAAATTAGCAAAGGGTGAGGGTAGAACGTCGATGCAACGACCCGGAGCCACATCGTTAAATTGGCCAAAGTTGAAACTGCGCAGACGAATTAAAGTCGACCAGCAGAAAGTTTAATGAGTTGTATGCGAGACATTTAAAATTCGCTAATTAAATGTGTAGAAGTCGTGAACTTTTTGCTTAGTTTTAGTTAGTGTAGGCTAGTGAGTTTAATTAAAAGATACTAAATGGTAGGACACGCTTCTTTCTGGCAACTGTGTTTGCCTAGCTGGACAAGTTGACTTCCGGGAATTGGGTTGTGAGCTCTTTGTGTGAGCTGCTTAAGCACTTGAGCCCCAGTAGGACGCACAGCGACCCAACAATGTCTGCGTAACTCATTAACTGTAACTGTAACTGTAGCTGTAGCTGTAACTGTATCTGAAACTGAAACTGATAAGCCAGGCAAAAACGCAATCATCACATGAGTAAGTTAAATGAACTTCCGACGTAAGGCGGCCCCTCACACCCAATCGCATCTGCTGCTAGCTGCTCACATGTGTGTGAGTGTGGGTTGACACGCATTTGAAAGTCACTTTAAAGCCGAACACGTAAATGCCAGCAACGGGGCCAAATGTTATGCCCACAGTTTGCACACACAAACACATGCTCAAGTGTCGGCGTGTCAGCGCGTCGGTGCGTCGGTGCTTTGGGGTGTCTGTGTGTTGGTGAGCCATGGAGTCAGAACAGACAGGCACAAAGTGCCTACAAATTACGAAAATTCCTTTCTCAATTTCAGATTTGAAACGCATACCTTTGCATACCTCACTGCCTCGCTGCCGCACCGCTGCCTGCCGCTTGTCTCCTTTCAGGCATTGCGTGAAGCAATGATAACGAAAATTTCGGTTGAATAAATCTCCAAGTTTCGTTTTTTTTTTTCTTTTTTTCTTGTGTTTTATTCTTCATCTTGTCGCTTGTTCTGTGCTCATGTTGGAGTTCTTGTTCTGCTGCAGACTTTACTCCTGCCTCTGCTGCTACTGCCGCTTTTGCTGCTGTTTCTTGGCTTGCCTGGCGAAATGTGCTAGGCGCCATTTATTCATACATGCTGCCATGTTTTTAATCTGCACACAGCTTCGTATTAAACACCCCTCCATTACCCCTCTCCCCTGCTACACGACCGCATTGCCAGCCGAGCGCATAGAACAAATGCCGGCTTTATTTACTATCGATTGAAAAAGTAGCAGAGTATTTCGGCTGCCTCGTTGCCTCAGATCTTAGTGTGCGATAAATGCTTCACCCGTTTGCGTTTTGCATTGTACATTTGGTGCCGCAACGGTTTGGGACGCGGACGTGGCTACATGAATCAATGCGAAGGCAGTACAGTTCGTTAGTGAATTTTTCGCATTGCTTTGAAAATGTAGACGAGACCAAATTGAAAGCTAAGTCAGGCAGTCAGGCAGTCAGGCAAAGAGCCACATAGCCACATACACACACACACGCGCCCACAGAGACACAAAGACAGACCGACAATCAGACAGCTGCACAATTAGACCGACAGACTAGTATTTCGGCATGCAGGCAGTCAGGCAGTTGGCTCTCGAGTAGGTGTCATTTACCTACGAGACCACAGCCAGCTGGATGCCGGTACTGCTGAGAGTAACGATGATTGTGTCGGTGACGTTGCTAGCGATGAGGCATTTGTCAAATCAGTGCCTACACATGCAGATTTGCTTACACATGCCTGCATATGAAATCTTCACCGGCGCTGTGCCCTCCTCCACTCAAGTTGCTGCGAATAGGCTTAGCAAAACTGTGCAGCATACTTTTGCGCATGAAACGAAACCCAAATGAAGCGTCGGCAATACAACACGTAGCGAAATTCCTCATTTTTGCTTTTTCTGTTTTTTTCTGTTTTGGTCCTCGCAACGGATTTGGCACTTTATCATACTTTATTATATATTAAATGGCGTGGCATGTGTGGTTCGTTCGGTCGTTTTAATGTCGATGTTAATGCTCAAATGAAATCCTCAACTTGAGGGTTCGAATTTTTAACTTTGCAACAATTCTTTAAGCCCCACTTTTGCTGTGGCAACAACAAGATGATGCCACACTGCTCAAGACAACCCATTCAAGTGCAATTCAATAACATCAACTTCTGCGATACAAATAATGAAATCTTACGTTTGATTTAACATTTTATTCATGCAACATCTCATGCAATGCATAATCATCATACGCACAGTTAGCCCGAAGTGTATTCCATTGAAAAACTTGCTTGGCGTCAACGAGTGCGCAAGGAGCTACAAGCAACAAACACTTGAGCGAGTTTTCTTAATATTATAAAAACAACACCAACAACAACAGAACAATTGCTAGCAATAACAACATTGAACTGTGTGTGTGTGTGCGTGAGTGTGTATGTGTGCAATAACAAAATGAAAATGGAAATGAAAATGAGAATGAAAAGCAAAGAAGCAGCTTGTAAAATCCTTTCCAAATCACAAGTGGCAGAGCACTCGATGAGAGTGTTGGGAAATTTAGAAAATGTTTGCTTACAATTAAAATAATTAAAATATTGTTATTATAAGCAATCACTACACTCGCAATTGAATATCACACACGCACTCAAGCAATTTCATAATTTTAAAATAACATATGCTGGACAACGATTTCTAGCAATTTATGATATATTTATAAAATTTATTTTTCTATTTAGTGCATTGTGAAAACAACGAGGGATGCAGAGATAATACATATGAGCAACGCCTTAAATTAAAACACAACTTTAAACAACGCACTAAAATTCTTTAGAATTATAAAAATCAAAAAGAGAATCACATAGCAGCATCAAAAGCCTTTCAGAGAACACTGGCAGCACAAACATAATATAAATGGATTTTCCTTTTTTGACTCACTGCTCTCCTCCCAGCCCCCAGCCCGCGTACAAATACTGCAAAGACCCTTCGATTTTCTCTTTTTATATTTGCCTCTTTTTCATCACAAAACAAATCCGATCCCAAATACCAATTAACGCTACTCCAAAAACAATCAGTCTTCTCGTTCCGATTGCTCAACTCAAATCTTTTGCCGAGTCCCTCAGTATAAAGATGTAAGTATTCGGCACATGTAATATACACAGCACGCGTTGCACCGAACTTATTTTAGAGACCACTGGGGTTTGACTTTTTGTTGGCAGCAGAGAAATACATAAGATATGTGTTATATATACCAGATGTCTAATTAAATCAAAAACCTTTCCAAGTTACAGGAAAAGGCTCAAAGTCAGACAAAATCTTTTAAAATGTGGCCTTCGTTCATAGCTTCATTTCATTACTCACTTTGCATGCTGTTCAAATAATACAATTCGATCTTCGGACTGCCCAGGCCACAAAGTAAATGCCACATAAACGCATTCATGGAATCAAACATCAAACCAAAAGTCACAAAAAAGGTGCAACTCGAATTGTACTGCAGCAAAACCAAATTCTTACTCTAAACAAATACCAAAATATTGCCTACTTTTTTTTTTATTTTTGGTTTTTTTATTTTTGGTTTTTTTTTTTTTGTTTGTTTTTTTTTTTTCCAGAGCATGGTAGTATGTGAAAATAGCGTCAACATGTGTGCCTGACACATAAAAAAAGTGTTTACATTACATTCATAAAATATCAATTACCAACATGTGTGACATCTAAGCGACAATGCCAAGCGGCTGGGAGCCACAAAAACGGGTCGAGGCACAGGACTTGCATGTGTGTCTGTAAGTCAAATCGATAGCACACAAATACGTGAGGAGGACGGCCGCCGCGCGAGTTCATGCCTGTGCAGCAGTTGTGTATACGATTTTGTTTCATTTTGTTGTTGTGGCTGTTGTTGTTGCGAGGATGCTTTGTTCATCACACGGCTTTGGCCGTGCGCTTAACTTGGCCTGACATTTCGTGCCAATCCGGGCATCTCTGAGCAACCCAACTCGAGTCTGATGGAAATTTAATGAGTTGCCGCGGCATCCTGGCAGCGCTCACATTATTATCAGCTGTCAGGCGAACTCATAAACAACTCAGTTGGTTTAGTTCAGCAACAGAATTTGTATAACGATTTTCGTGCATATTTTTGTTTTATTTTTTCTTTTTACCAATATACGGTGCATATGCGTTTTTTGTTTAAGTTTGGCTTGCCTAAATCATTTCCATGTTTACATGGATTTGCGTTTGTTTGCGTTGCATTTGGCTTAGTTAAATTTCTACTGTCGTTTTAATAGAACGAAAATAGCTAAAAAAATTGTTTCCCATTAAATAAATTAAATATTGGCTTTTGTGCAATTAGTTCATTTGCATTTGCTTACTAAAATTTTTGTACAAATAATGCAGGACATTAGCAAAGCTCATAAAAAATTGAACTGCTCACAATGGCCCAGGCTCACAGTTAAACATTCCACATAACATAGACGGAGTAAAATATTGTGAAATGACTGCAAGAAAGATTAAAACAATAATTACTTATTTTCGTATAATTATGAAATTAAAAATACGTATATGGAAAAAATTAATCACTTAATACAATTCCCATTATTGTTATTGTTTTATAATCTGCCGATTAATTATGTGCATGTGAACGGAAAATGCGAATCCTACAATTACAATAACGCAAAGCAACAATAAGCCAAATATTATTTATTTATTTATGCTTATTCGGCAGCAGCAGGTTCGAGTTTGCATTGTAAAAATTAAAATTTTTTAAAATCAAATGGATTGCAAATTTGCTTAAAGAGATCAGCTGGCAGCGTGTCGCTCTTAGCACTTTTTATCAGCGGCAGGCCAGATCAACACGTATAAG
Organism: Stegana nigrithorax; assembly: GCA_037044495.1. Taxonomy (NCBI): domain Eukaryota; kingdom Metazoa; phylum Arthropoda; class Insecta; order Diptera; family Drosophilidae; genus Stegana; species Stegana nigrithorax. The sequence continues at coordinate 51,405 of JBAMBQ010001947.1, read as the reverse complement.
GACTATGGGTTACATTTGCTATTTGAATTTAATAACATTCAACCCTATTAGAAAATAATCTGATTTTTGCATTTGCATTTTTTTAAAAGTGAGCTATAATTATAGGAAAACTTAGTAGCTTCTACATAGACTGTTCAAGATTTCTTCTTATCTGTCTCGGCATGCACATGTTATGGCAAATATCCAGTTATAATTACTTAGTTTCTGCAAATGCCGACAATTTTCTTTTACTTATTAAGTGGTCGTGGTTCATTCCAAGTACTCAGGACCGGACACACATGGTACTGTGCCATGCATCCAAACAAATCCGATGCGCGTTCATGGAAGATTTCGGAGCCTGCGTGATCTAATCTACAAAATTGTATTATGAGTATAGTCGACTTTGATGTGTAACATTGATCTTAAATTTAAAACGTCACATGAAAAGCTTTAAAAAGTTTCATTTTCGAGGCAAGCAGAACGACTCAATCGCACATGACTATTTTACTCTACACCTTAACTAAAATGGTTAGCTTTTGGCATTTGGCTTTAAAAATATTCAATTTATGGTGTGTGTGCTCTCATTTGCTCAAAAACATGTCCATACAAAATAATTTAATATTTACCTAATATTTAATCATCGACGCAAATGGTGAACCCTTCATTTTCTCCAATAACACAATGTGTGCTCTATGCTTTCTGCTTTGTGCTTTCCCAGCCTGCATCATAACTTATGCACCCAAAATCCATCAATGGAGCAGTTTTATACTTGTATTTCTTTTTAATTTATATGAAAAACCCCATCGGCCATCATTATTCACTAATACCTTGCATAAATACACTCAGCAAAATTAGGTTATCTCGCAAGGAGTAACCACGTACATGCAACAATAGCCAAAGCAACTATAACAACAACAAGATTGCCCTTTTTGGAATTTGTTTACACAATTTAATATTAATGATAAATTTGCTTTCATACATGCTAATGAAAGCGATGGAAACCGTAGCGTATGATGTCTCCATCTGCATAAAGGACTATGCAAACAAACAACAACAACAAAAACAGCAGCAACAACGACCACCTCGGGTTAGGAGTAAAGCATACATTTTGTGTAGGCAAGGCAAGACTACAAAAACAACAACTTGTTGAACGCTCCTGCCAGCAGTTGCCTGCCAATTGTTCGGTTTCAGGTTTTCTGCTTCGTTTTTTATTTTTCACTTTTTCGCATAAGCAAGAAAAGTGAATACATAAAAGTTAACTAAAAGAAAAACGAAAGAAATAGCAAAGCTCATTTATTGGAGAGGGAATCACCGCCCGCCCACCGCTAAGTCGTATGCGGTATTCAGGAAGCGCGGAAGGAAGAAATTCACTGCACATACACATCAAGCAACCAGCAACAACAACGTCAACGACTTACGTTTCCCAGGCGACAAAGAAGGTGTAGAGTGCGCACAGCTTGACTAGCTGCTGATGAACAAACTGACACACAGACAGACGGACACATACACAAACAGGCAAATACACATTTTTTATAGCATAACCATAGGCGCTTTATTACAGACAAATTTGTTTGTATGGAAATTGTAGACAAGCAAATAAAATGCATTATCGCCCGAGGTTATTTATTATGATAACTCTCAAAAGTGATCGAAGGCATTGAGCCAAGCAATAGCACAGCAGCGGCAGCAGCAACAACAACAACAACAAGGGCAATGACAAAGAAAAGATGTTAATATATATGCAAAAAATAAAAGGGACGATGATGATGTTGATGATGTTTTTGCAGGAGTTTATATAAAAAGCATTTTAAAAGCAAATAAACAGCTGCAAGGCATAAGTTGTAACATTTCTTTGAAAATGTTTCTCTCTGCTACTGCTTTTATTTTCTTTGTTTTTTTCCTTGGTTTTGCTGTTTTTTGCTGATTTCCTGCTTTTTTATGATGACAGCCTGTGAGAATGCAACAGAAAAATAAATTACTGCAGCATACAATTATGACAAGTTCACTTAACCTCTCAGGCAAAATATTATGTTTTTTAATGTTCAACGAATATTTAATGCGTTTTTAATGAACAAAATGAATTGGCGGCATGGGGGCCACACCCACATTTGCATTGTTGTTGCTGTTGCTGTGCTGTTGGACGTCGCCTGTGTTTGTGCAAGTGTGCGCGTGTGTGCGTAATGGAATTGGCAAAAACTTGCATGTGACTGTGGAAAAAACTTATGCATATTTTCAACAGACATAACTTAAAAATTACCCAGAAGGTTTTCGTACGCGGCATGTGTGCATGCCCGCACGGCCGCATACCCCATCGCTTGTCGGCCTGCCTGCTTGAGTTCTTATCTCATATTTAGCCACAACTCAGTTGCTTGCGTTAACCCATCGTTTGCATGCACCAAGGCAGAATATTTATACACCAAAACACTTTGCATATGAGTACGGTAACTAAAATTCGCCAGCATTCAGTTTTTACTGCATCAACCATTTCTCCATTATGCCTGAAAGTATGCAAACCCATTTATTCTATTTTGGCATTGTTTCTAGCTAAGATTCAAACCATGTCCGCTGCACACTTGGTGTCGGATTTATACGACCCGCTGTGCGTCAGCTGCCACGTTACACAACAATGGGTTAAATTAACTTCTGCTGCACTATGCACTTCATAACTTTCGACAGATTCAGGCGCAAGCAATGACTCGTGTATGTGTGTATGTATGTACATATATATATGTTTTGCACATTGGGTGGCCCAGCTTTATGTAAAAATCCCTTAAGCGTTTTAAAAAGAGTTTCTCGCAGCGACTGTATATGACTGTGAGTGTGTGTGTGCATGCATGTGAAAGTTTTTGTAGTCATTATCATTAAAGACATTCTTTGGTAAAAAGTTTTTTACACTCAACTGCAACAAATTCTGCTACCGCACATTACAGCACAACCTCGTCCTCACTCCCACTCACACTGCTATATTATATATATCTCTCTCTCTCGTTCAGTTTCTGTCGCTTGCTCTCACTCACTCCCACTGTCGCTTTCACACTGCTGAGACTGCGGCAATTCAGCTACAACATATGTGCATAATGCATAAATACATCAGAAATTTAACGAAAATTCACACCATTTACATTGTTCATAAATAATTGAGCGTCATAGGAACAACAACAGCTGCCAACTGCTAGTCGCTGTGTGCAATTTTTAGTCAGGCGGGCAAACTTTCTTCACAACAAAAAATCACAAAAACAAATGAAAAAAATAAGAACAAAAAATGCTAAAAATTATCGCAGCCATGAAAGTACTTTAAGGAAAATATACTACATACATATATAGAAAAATTAAATTCGTGCATTGAAATTGGTCCAAATATGAAATCTTTAGAATGGCGGCAAGCTTATAGACGGCAGCATCTGCGCGTTAAAGCAAACCTGTGAACTCTGTACTTTGTGTAGAGAGAGTAGAGAAGAGTGGATAAATGTGGAAGAAGAATGTGATTTATTTCATTAATCCCATGGAGACAATATAAATTTAATAAAAACCACGGCACAAATACACGCAAGAGCACCGCAAAGAAATTAAGGAAATAAAGAATAACAACGACAAGCAGCAAGCGTCGATTTTCCATTTATTTTTTATATATGGGTGTACTATATATTATGTATATGTATGTACATTCACTCGTACATACAAGTATATATCTGTAAGAGTGTCTGTATTCTTTCTCTTTGTCTACACTTTTAAGGCATGCCAAAGTTGTCTTTGCGTTTGAGTAAATTGCTTCTGGTAAAAAAATAATTGCCAACGCAAAATGTTTATCAACAACGCATGCAGGCACAATCGCAGCCCAACACACCACTCCCCATCCCCACAGTCACTCATTCGCCTGCTTTCTCGCTCGCTCGCACGCGTTTCATCCGGCCACTTACTTTTACTGCTGTCTGCCAGGCAATCTCTGGCATGTAAAAGAATACGATGCGTTTAATAGCCGGCGCTCACATCGTTTTAAGTTGTCGCTGGGGAAATTCATGTAGCAAATTGTTTGATTAAAGATGTGCCAGGCAGGAAGCGGAGGCTTTTTAAGCGTTCAAGAGTGGCTGAGTTAGTTCTAAGCTAATATAGATCTACGCCGCCGAATATTCATTAAATTTTAAATAAAATTTATTTAGAACAAATAATCTGTTTGAAACACTACAGATATATCAATTAAAGAACTTAAATGTTTCACCGTATTATATACATTGGATAATTTAAAAAGAACGTACGGTTTTAATTCTGCCCAATTGGGCGCGCCGGCTAACTATTGGTTAGCTTAGTCAATTTATAACAATAAAATTTATAGTAATTTAACAATAACAATAATAACAATAATAACGCGTTAGCTTCTCCTAACCATTATCGAAGTATGAGATCCCTCGGTTGTCGCCTATTGAGCCTCCTTTGTGGGCGAGTTCTGCTAAGGATGTTAGCGATCCGATTTCTGTGACGCTCCAGCCTGTCGTGGTAACGGCTCGAATGCAGGTTAATAGTGTCAAAAACCGTGTGCAACTTTAGGTCACGATGCAAAGTGGTGTTTCTTACGTACCACTCGCAGCCGGTGATCGTCCTCGCAACTCTGTTTTGTGCGACCTGTATACGTCGTATTTGGCTGTCACAGGCTAGGCCCCATATTTGGCAGCCGTACCGCCAGATTGGTGCAATGACTTGACTGTAAATTGACTTCTTATAAGAGAGTGACATTTTACTTCTCCGCCCAAGGAGCCAGTAGAACTTAGCCGCCGCAGCACTTAAGCGCATTCTGATCGCAGTCACGTGCTTTGCGAATGTGAGTCTGCGATCAAGTATGACTCCCAAGTATTTAGCGGAGTTCGCTTGAGCTACTGGGCTTCCGTCGATACGCACCGCCGGAGGAGTACTTCGCTTGAGCGTGAAGCAGACGTTGACTGTCTTGTCGCCGTTGATGCTGATGTTCCATCTCCTTGCCCACTCGGCAAATGCAGTTACGTATTTGTGGATGCCTTCGGCAGCGTCGCATCCGCATCGGGACCTGTAGGTGACGCACACGTCGTCAGCAAATGTTGCAAGCATTATACCTCAATACTTATACGTATACGTATACCTCAAATAAAATAAAATAATAAAGAAAAAAAAAAAAATCAATTTTAATTAAGTACATATTGCCGATTTTTATCTATGGCCTGTGGTTTATCGACAAAAAACTTGGCCAAGTGATTTTCAGCGGCTCTTCGGTCGCTCAATTTTTTATCATTAAGAGAGTTTTGCAAAGACCGAAATAAATGGTAGTCAGACGGGCGCATTTCTTCCGATATTTCACTCATTTTCAATTCAATATAACTTCTTACACTAGCTACAAATTACAAAACTGTCTTCACAAAAAACGTTGCCTGAAATGTTACCTTTCAAACACGTATTCGTGATACAATCGGACTAATGTTGCACAATATGTGGGTATCAACTATCTAGTGTGAAACAAGAAAGGTCGGGTGCGCCCGACAAGGGCTATAGACGGGCGCACCCGACTATAGAATACCATATACCCAATCCACAATTCAATAAATTTCGTTTTTTGTTATAATTTTTTTTATTCATTATGTAAGGATATCCCAAGAAACCAAAAAGTTTTCAAAAAAGTTCAAAATTTTGTAACGGTATCTTAATAAACATCGTTCCCATGGCAGCTATACTACGTAGTAAACCGTTATACATAATATTGAGATATGTGATTGGCCATTAGCTAGAACAATTAAATCCAACATTTGGTAATAATATCTTGAAAACCAAATGGGTTTTTGTTAGTAAAACCAAACCAATCCTTAAGGTCGTCGATGAAGTAAATGATTTAACCCAGTCAAAACAGAAAAACGTAAATTATTTGAATCAATTTATCAACTACCATTATAAAACACATCAGGATAAATATCAACTACAGGAGAACTTCGGTTTATATAGAATGTATATAAGATATTAAACAACTTTTCAATCACAATAAGTAAGCCGAATATCCAATATTCTGCGACTATTCGACCACAAATACTCGTTCCATCACTTATAAATATCTGATATACTGCTACGTAAATTCTTTGTAGAAAGCGGGGTGCTTTGTTTTAGAAAATTAATAATAAATGAACCTAGTTCTGGTTATCATATCCTTGCTTATGACACGTAATTTTACTGAAATTTTATGACACATTAATGAAGACTAACCACAAAATATTCTCTTTTAAACCAATATTCAACGATTAAACAAAATTAAACTTTCAAAGTCACTTTGATTGTCTTTTTTTTTCTTAAACTAACTATTTCGTTATTGCTTGGAGCGAATAAACCCCAAGGACAACAGCAACAGTTTCGCCAAACCAACACTTCATGCACAAATTTTACGAGATGCTAATTGATTTTCGAGACTCTCAATTGCCATTTCAGTCTGGAATATCAGAAAAGACTCCGTGTTGGGCTCCGTTACTCGACTTCACGCTGATTTCATGAACTGGGCGCATTTTTTGGGCGATGAGTGGGCAGACGGAAGTAAGAACGGCAACCATAAGGCATGCCATATCATACGCCAAGAAGTAGTCGAAGTCGAAGTGGGAGTGGAAGTGGAAGTCGCTTAGCTACAAAGCGCTTTGTCTCAAGTGCAAAGTATCGCTTGTTGAAATGCAATTAAATGTTTGCGGCAAGTCGAAATTTATTAGTGGTTTAATAGCGTCGACAGATAGACAGGCAGATCCCGGGCAGCCGAAGCCGGGTGTTAAGCGCAAATTGAAAAGCTCTTTGCTTGGTCCTCATTGCTTGTTCCTCACTGCTCATTCCCCGCCCCATGTTGCTCGTTGCTCGATTTTCGAGTCGAGGCGTTGCGCTTGAGCGCCAAAATTTCGTTGGTGTTTGCCAGTTGTTGATTCTATTTGGACAAATTACAACAGCGACGGCGAACCGACGACAACAACGGCGACACCGACCGAATATCTGGCTGTCAGTGTCGCTGTTGCTGCCGCTTATGTTGATGCCGATACTCATGCTGATGCGGATGCTGATGCTGATGCTGATGTCGGCATCGATATCGACGTCATTGTGGTTACTTTGACATTGTTTTTATTGTTCTTGTTGTTACCGTTGTTGCTCTCCCTACTGAGTTTTAGTGAAAAATAAATTTTACAACTGAAAATGTTGCTTGTATAAAACTAAAAAAATCAAGTATAAAATCTTCAAGATATTTGATTCCTAAAGACTTCTTTAATTGTTTAATCGCGCTGACAAACTGTCACCTGTCAGTGCTTTGCTAACGCTTGCGCTTAAATTAAATTCAATTTTATTGGCGATACAATTTTAACGCCTCCACCAACTAAAATACGTTGCTCTAAATTATAAGAACTTCGACCCGATTTAATTAAAACTACTTATAAATTGTTTTCAACATTGTAAAAGGCAACTATAAACACACGCACATTAAAAGTTTTTTTTTACAAATAAACTAAAACTTTAGAATTCCTATACTAAAAACCATAAGAAAACCAAAGCACAAAAAGATAACGAAAGGTTATCAAATGGCCTTCAACTTTGCTCTCGTATATAAAAACGTGCAGCTGATAAGGATTCATGTGAAATCGTTCCGCGTCTTTGAAGTCACTACGAAGAAATACAAAGTGTTCATGTGACACCAGGCCTAGAGACTGCTGCACAGCTAATTGCTTGAGGTATTTTGTTCCTGATTAGCACCCAACTACGAAATTCACAAGGGCTTTGTATGTAAATGTTACAAAATTTTAAGGCATTAGATTTGACCATACAAAAATAAAAAATACCTACATTTTAAATAGTGTTGTCAGTCTGAATGAAAACATTTTATTAGTGAGATCGGCCATTTATTTAACGGGTTATGATTAGTTTACCTTGGTAAATTGTTGGAAAATGTTTCACTTGTGCGACAAATAGCCGCATACTCAGCGCATATTCTGCAAACAAGCAAGTTATGACATTGAACCTTATGATATTTTCTACTCCTGTTTCTTATATCTGTATTTTAAATTTTTGTGAATGCAATAAAGTGCTTACAGTGCAACAAGGTATTTTTTTCATTGACTATTCTGTAACGTGAACAAAGTCAGAAAGCTCTATAACGTGAACAATTTTTTTCTCTGCTTATGTTTTCTAAGTATGAAATACATTAAATACGATGCAATGGTGGTTCAAAGTGTCATGAGTGTACTTATACGCTTAAGGGACAAAGCAGTATTTCAGCTATTAGAAAAGATAACGATAACGGATTTCTTTAATGCATAAATGTAATGAGGATTTTTGTTTGCTATGTTGTTTATGCTATGTATTTTATTTCAAAGTACATTTTCTCATGATTGCTTTGTAATGAATTTCAATTAATAATTTTAGTTTTATATATTAATAATGCAAATAATAATAAAAGAATTTCACGTTCAAGCTAACGTGAACAATTTCGCTGACATGAACTCCCTTGATTTTAATTAGTTCACGTTACCGCGAGTGCACTGTATTTAAATCCTCGCAGCATCAAATACGATACGTTGCTTACGTTGATGCACAGCACATAAAAATTTAACAAAAACAGAAATAAAAGAATTGCCGTCTTAGGTGACATCACTGCAGTACCTCGATGTTATCAGCCAAAACTTTTGCTTAAATTTAAATGCATGCGAAAACATTTATTGCCAGATGCCTTTCTTTTTCTTTTTTTTTTTGCAAAATATTTACAACTCTTTTAAGTAAGTATATGAAATCAAAAACCGCGATAAGCAAACTAAAACAAACTGAACACGACTTCAGTAGACTGTATAGTAAGCAGCGTAAAAGAGAGTCCATGGCCGTGTCTCGTTTGCGCTCATGATAAAACGTCCGGCTATGCTCTAATACGCAGCAGCATTCAACTTTGGCGATAAGTACTTCCTATGTAGACGAGTAAAGAGTAAATATACATACATATATTTGTCGTATATTTTATATTACGTATAATACAAATAAGTTTTTTTTTTTATTAATAAATATATGTGTACATCAGCATGAACCGCAACTGATAAGCCGCATGTCTAGCTAACGCTGCCTGTACGAGCTTTCATTAAGCAGTGATTTAGAAACCAATTTTAGTACTTTGTCTCGAGTCTAACACGCTACAACGGTAGGCAAGCCAATAAATACGCGAACATGGCAAAAATCGCTTTCTTTGTGTTCTTTGCGCTCGTCGCCGTGCAAGTAAGTGTTGATGTATTGCAACAAAACAAACATCTAATACTAGAGGTGCCCCGCTACTTCGCACATACAATGGATGCCGCTAGTTTGTTTACTTGATTGGCCGTACAATGAGCATTCTACTTTCTGGCATAAAAGGCTTCCTATGTTATGACCCATTGTAACAGCTATCCCTATCTCAAATTTAATTAAAATCTCTTAAACAATAACTGTGTAGTAGATTCGATTATGTGAAACTGCTAATTAAAAAAATTATCTACTTGTAGCTTACAAGCGCGGGCAGAATCCCACGTGAGGAACCAGCCAAACCCGCTGCTGGTCCCCAGAGCTTAGAGGAATTACTGAATCAAATACAGGGCTTCATCAAGGCAAATGTAAATGACGAACAACTTCAGGTAGGAAAATGCAATTTCATGCACATGGTGGCAAATCATACTGATGATTGTTTTTCAACAGAAATTGAAAGAGTTTGGCGACAGTTTGGGTGAAAAGACCAAGGAAATACTGAAAGATGCACAATCCAACTTAGAGAATCTGGCCGAGAAAACCAAAGCATCAGCATAAAATATTTGCTAATTTACAAACTTAAGAACAAAAGATACTTTTCTAAGCTACTCAACTTAGCCCAGGAATGAAGTGAATAAAGTAAGAACATTTGAGATGTAGCAGTGATTTTTATTATAAAGCACAACAAACCGCATTAGGTCCATATGTTTTGCTACATCTGAGGAACACAAACAACGAGAATGAGGCTTTAATCAAACTTAACAAGAAATTTAACGTAACAAAAGGTTCAGATTGAGTGCAGCTGATTTCCGCTCATTTCAAAAACATCCAGATGCGCAAAAAAAACGATTTGGACGCCAGCAGCCGATTGCACTCCGTGGTGCTCGCGAGCTTCATGCTCTTGTAACCACTCGACTGATGGCGTCCAACAAAGACGTGGCGGTAGACATGCATGCCAACGTCCAGCGGCATGCGAGAGTTCCTGGTCACGAAGTACTGCACACTCAGGGTGTCCAGTGTCTCAGAGCACAGTATCAAATTGTAGCTCATGTCGCGTTCAAGGGCCTTTTCCACATGCGCACTGCCATTATTAACGCGAGCGCGCAGCAACCACGACTCCTCGAAGGCATGAAAACGCCTCGAATCGAATATTATGCGGTTCCTTGTATCCGGACGTTGCGGAAAAAGTTCAATGTCTTCGAAGAAGATGCGTAGTGAGCTGAGCATCTTATAGACCAATCGGTAATTGCGATTGAGTTGTTTATGGCGTTTATCAGCCTGCTGCACGTCTTTGAGTAATTCGCCTCCGCTCATCTGCGGATATGCGCAGGCCTGCTCATGAGCTTCACATTCGCTGTGCGAGCCTCTCCAGCTGCAGCCGATGCAACTGTACTTGCAGATCACGATTCTATTCGCACAGTCTTCGGCTAAGTGGCTCTTTAGGTTCTTGAATTCGATCTCCTGCTGACACTGATGGCAGTTTGTTGATAGCTCCCACATGGCCTGCTGCACGGGCAGGTTGTGTGTTATTTGCTCCCAGGTGATTGGTCGTCGGCAGGTTGGACACTTGGCCGTATTTTGTCTAAGCATGGCATCGGCCATAATGTGCAGAACGCATGTTTCGCACATGATGTGGCCCCAGGGGCACTGCAAGATGTCATCCGGTTTGAGTACGCGACACACGTTGCACTTCATGACCTCCTTCAGACGCTCGTCGAGGCACTGTTGTAGTTTCCGCGATGTACTAGCCAACACTGGTAATGAATTCTCGACATTCGAACCCGAATTCTCGAGACGAGGTCGTTTAAGTGGCGGCGACGACTCAGACATGAAGACTGATATTACGAGTATAAATAATTGTAGCGAAAAATTACAGAACAGAACGTTGCAAATTTAATAATCCAAAAATACTTTGACTACAAACAGATTTTAAATATTTATTTGTTTGTTATTTTCTTCGATGTTGGGGTTTTATACAGTATGTTCTCCTTTTAAAATAAAATATGGAAGTGTTCTATTTACAAACAAAAAACATTCACCAAATTCCTTTTAAGTCAAAGTTAACTTAAATGAACAAAATATTAGCAACTTCTAGAACTTTCTGAGAAACTACAACATATTTAGTTTTTCCTAGTCGACTCCTTTGGGTACTTCGACACAAGAGGACTTATAATAAGAGCCAACCTAATTATTATCCGCTTTGTCACCCTTCATATATATTTTACCTTACTTCTATTTATCCGATACCTGAGACTTCACATTGCCAAAGATAAATATTGCTCTTGGTTTCACTTATTTCTTCACGGAGTTGTTTTGTTGCATCCAGAACTGTCGACTCTATATTGCTCTGAAGGTATAGTCGTCGCATATCTGACTTTTTTTGAAGTGGTTGGTACACGAAGAAGAACTCAAAAGCTTTCCGCTGTTTATTAACAACATAATTGCTCTAATGTTAGCCACATACTATGAAATGCTTTCCTTTGACGCAAGATAAGCAACTTTGGGTTACATGGGGTTTGAGTTGCAAATTTTGCATGGCTTGACAAACGACCTTTTGAAAATATGTCATTATAATTGAAGATTATACAAAATCTGAAATCCCAAATCGAATCAGTTACACATCAGTGAGAAAACCAAATAAGCAGATTTCAAAAATTTCGCATGAGTAATTTCTAGCCAGCCAACGCCATCAATCATTGAGTAAATCTCTGGCATAAGAAGGCTCAATTAAAAGTCAATAGAGATTACTTACCACAGATTAGGTGATTATTGCCAAAATGCAAATAAAATGGCAAAAAGCAAATAGAAAATTTAATGATTGAATTTCAGAGTTTTCAATAAAACTCTTGTGCAATTAAATATGCAAATAAAAGGCAAAGGAAAAATGTTAGTTAGTTAACTACTGAGAAACGGAAAGTTTTGTCTCGCTTAACATAGGAGCCCACCACCCCATGACGATTTCCTTCGCTATCTACGGAAAAATCGTGACAATTTTTGCCAAGTCTGTGATTTGTCAAGCTAAATAAATGTTGCAAATAACGAGAAAAGGCAACAAAAAGGATAACAAATTTTGCACACCTGTCTGCACACAGCCAGATAGCACAAAAAGATATATGAACAATAGACAACGGTGCCATGTAAAATAAAAACCGATTTCTTCAAGCATGTCAATACAGGATATACAGCAAGGATATACACACAACACACACATGCAATACGCAAGCAAAAAGGATGCGAATATGCATAAAAGGCAAATACTTGGTTTCTTTTTTTACGATTTCCCGTTTGTAAATTTACAACTTCCAGAAAAGCAAAAAAAAAAACAACAACAAACGAAAAAATACATCAAAAAATAAATAAAAGAGGAAGAAAAAGTAAAAGATTTGTTAAATGTTTTACACACGTGCTGATAATTTATCTTTGGGCATAAAACTTCACAACGAAATCAGATCATCGGCAATTTGTATGAAAGCCAATTTGCTAAAACGCATTACAGCAAAATCAAAACGATTATTTGTTCTTCTAGTTTTTGCTGTTATTGTTGTTGCTGTGGTTGTTTTAAGGCCACTTTAAAATGATTTCATTAAATAGCTTCGGATTTCAACTCAATTTACGGCAGAACGAAGATTTTGCTCAGCCAAGCACATAACCCAAAATTTAGCTAAACATTTGTACATTCAGCAAATATTAAGTGAACCCATGTGCGAGCAGCAGCCATGTAGCCAGCCATTCTGTGCACTCCACACGCCGGCACGCTACTGCAGCAAGCAACTAAACAAGTAAATTTTATCAAACTAATGCCAACTCCGAAGAGCACGAGGAGCGAAAACAGCGGCGCAGACAACGGCTGACTGCCTGCCTGCCTGGCTGACTGCCTTGTAGTAGCAAATGCTGCAGTCGCAGCTGCAACTACAACTTCCCCGATACTTGGCAATCCTTGCTTGCAAATGCTCGCTTGCTTATGGTGTTTGCTCAGTTGCTCGGTGCGTAGCTGCAAAAGTCAAGCGATGTCACAAATTAATTAACTGTGTGAATACATTGCGAAGGACATGATATCGTAGACAATTACTCGGAACACTTTACAGCGACACAAATGGATATCACAATGTAGACCCAATAACCCACTTACGTCACGATAGGATTCGTCATTCTCCAAAGACACAACCAAACACTCATGCATATAGCCTGCCACAACTTAACACAGAACCATCGGAATGGAAACTTATTTCTCCTTAATGTAATATATATATAATAAAAGATTAAATATTCAATGAGTGGCCAGTTTGATACGGGAGATCTTAAAATAAAATTTTGCAACATATAGTACTTTGGTATATATCCAAAAAAGCCTTGACAAGTTACTCTCTGACGCTCTTACTCAACTGTTAAACTAATTTTGAAAAGAAATTAATAGGTTTTCCGTCCATTGCGAGGTGGCAAAGAGATTTTTAAGACGCTGGGCTCGTGAAGACATACAATTCTCTCAGAAATGACAGTGACTGGAAGACGTAAGGTATTTTTTTCGCTTCCCGTTTTTTGATATGATTTTCCTTATTATTCCCTATACCAAAAAATGGTAAAGGGTGTATTAAAGTACAAATATACAGTAGAAATCGCCTATAACGACATCGCGACATATCGGTTTGAACAATGAAATTAGGATAACTAGTTTTGTTTGCTATACTACACCTTATAAATAAAATCGCTTACAACGGACATTGCTTGGAACGACATATTGCTTGCAACGACCATAATTACCATAATATTTTGCTTTCGCAATCCAAAACCAAAAAATGAAACGTAAAAACCGTTGAGGTATTGCAAAAACTTATCTGTTCTATAGATATTTACAATAAGGAGCTTACATATAGTACACTCCGCTCTTTAAGAAATACCCTCAATGACCGATTTTTACAATTGAAACCATGATTGAATCTCTTATAAATATGTATAACTTAATGTTATTATTTCTAAAAAAAAAATTTCTGCGAATACCGCTTACAACGACTATCGGTTATAATGAATGAATTTCACCTGTATGTAACAGGTAGAAAGAGGGGTGGCAGATCACACAACGTATATATACACTTGATCTGCATCGAAAGGCGAGTCGATCTAGCCATGCCCGTCTGTCTGTATGAGCGCAAGGACCTCATAAACCTAAAAAATAAAACAAATTTAGCAAGACGACTCTCCTAATCTATAGGCATAATGACTTTATTTTGTTTTTTTGAAATTCACCCTATAACAAACAGCTGACGAAACACCACATTTACTAACAAATAATAACAGATAATAAAACAAGAAATTATTATTAATTCTCATATTCGTTCTCACGTGGGAGAAGGAACTTCGGCAAGCTCTCGGTTGAATCGTCAATTTTTATCACAAGTAGCTAGGACCTCCTATTTATCGCCGAATCTGAACGGCACTATTTTTTGAGAGCTTTTTCTCGGGCAAGTGTTTCACATTTAATTATGTTGCCAGCAGAATGTGAAAGGGTGACAGCTGTTAAAGAAAGTTTTTCTGTGGATGTTTTTTGATGTTGTCTGTGACAGGGATTGGACCCGCGACCACATGAGTAGTATGCCGACATAATATCCTCTACACCACGGCTGCCGCCAAGATACCATTACCAAATTTCGAATTAAATACAATAGTTCTAAGAAATGTCCAAACATTTATCTCATTATTATTGTATGTATATCGGCTTACTATATCATATAAGATATCGTTACCAAATCTGGGATTTTATAATTTTACATAATATCCAATCACATTTGTACCTAAATATGATAAATATTGAGTGACTATAACATATAACTGCCATAGGAACCATCGGCCGAAAAATAGCTTTTACTATGAAAAACTTTTTTGTTTCTTGAGATATCTGTTGGCCGCTTTATCGGCCGGTAAATTATTTTAGTGGTTGATATCAATTTTTAGTTTAATTAAGACGTTTGCGTTTATTCGCGCTGGCGGCGTTAGTTCAAGTGATTATTAATTCCGCAACTCGGACCCGTCCATCTTGGCTCGGAATAATGGCAGTTACTCGTCCGAGCAGCCATTGTTGCATTGGTATGTTATCCTCATGTACAATGACGAGTTGCCCAACAGCCAAATTCTGTTGGTCGTTTGTCCACTTTGTACGTTGTTGCAGATTATGGATATAGTCCCGCTGCCAGAGAGCCCAAAATTGCTGCTTTCAGTAGGTAATTCGCTGCCACCGTTCCATAAAGTTTGGAATCGCGTCTTGCGGCTTCAAACTATTGTAGAGTGTAGCTTTAAGAACGGATGACAACGACGTTCCATTTAGCAAATGGGCGGGTGTGATGGCGGTCACATCTTGGATCGTCGGAGGCCGGTGATATTGGCCTGGAGTTCAATATGACTTCGAAGTTTAAGAAAATTATATGCAGTTCTTCATATGTTAGATGCGCGTTGGCAATATTCTTTACTGCCAATGTTTTTGCTGATTTCACTGCTGCTTCCCAGAGGCCTCCAAAATGTGCTACTCTAAGTGGAATGAAACAGAAATCAAAACCCACGAAATTGGTTGCGTTATCGCAAAAAATGCGCTCAGGAATGCCTCGATGAGCTACGAATCGTCGTATGCATAGTAAAAATGCGTTGGTAGTTAGATCAAAAACTAATTCTATGTGCACTGCCTTTGAAGCAAAACACACAAATATTGCTGCATACACCTTGTATGGCGGCTTGCCTCGAAGCCTATAAGACGCAAAGAAAGGTCCGCAAAAATAAACACCAGTGACTAAAAATGGACGTTCACCGTGTAGTCGATTAGCTGGTAAACTACTAATCGTTTGGTTCATTAATCGTGGTTTGTAGTGGAAGCAAAGCATGTAGCTTCGCACTACCATTTGTATCAGTTTTCTCATATTTATTACCCACAATTTTTCTCGTAAGAACGCAAGTAAAATTCTTGGC
Source organism: Stegana nigrithorax (assembly GCA_037044495.1). Lineage (NCBI taxonomy): Eukaryota > Metazoa > Arthropoda > Insecta > Diptera > Drosophilidae > Stegana > Stegana nigrithorax. Next base: position 35,250 of record JBAMBQ010001947.1, on the reverse strand, counting down.
CCAGCGTAAATATTTTTGCAATGTAAATGCTCTATATAGAGCCTTGTATATCGATGGTTCTGTGGCTCTGCTCTCCTTGGCGAAACCTAAATACATCTCGACGAGGTCTCCACGCTACACCGTATTTTAGTGACATCTTGATCCTCCAGCGTAATGAAAACTTCGTTTTCTGATGTTATTGCAATATCCCTGGAATTGCTGCTGAATTTCGTTAAGTGTAGGCTTTGGCGAGGAATTTAACCGTTTCGTCTTTTTTCTGCTGAAGTTGCTGTAAGTTATCGTCTACGTAAAAATTGCTGCGTAATGTAGCAGCGCCTATCGTTGTAATAAGAATCTCCCAACTCTGGAGATACCTTCTTGAATGGTAGCCTGACTTGGATCCCAGCTGAAGTGGTTTGTGTCATAATGTTTTTGAAGTGTTCCCCAGATAGGCTTTCTTCTTCGGTGAAGCTTGCTGTGACTGGCTTGCATTCTTCTACCTCACAGAACCTTTGAACTTTGAACTTTGGTGAAATAGCATCGTTGTTCTTATGTGTTTGTGCTAGTGCTCATGCTTCCCCCGACGATCAATCCATATGCTGTGTTTATAACGGATGGCATGCCTTCGGTGAGCTTAAGTTTGCCTTCTCGTAAGGCATCGAAAAATCCATCTACGCCTATCAGTAGGTGAATTGTGTTGGCCTCGTGAAAGTATGGGTATGCCATTCGATTCCTTAGGCACCTTCCACTTCGCAATTGTTTGTCGATGTCGGCTCGCCAATATTTTTTCCACAATTGAAAACGTTGACGACCACATGAGTTCCGAATTCTATGATTGAACTGTCGCGAATGTTGTGTGTGAGACTCTTTGTCTTGTACCAGAAACTCCGCTGATTTCCTGGTTAACTCGGCGCTTCTCGAGTTGAAACCGCTTTGAAGTTTCCTCTATTATAAAACTCACTTCCGACCATGAGTCTACTAATGCTCGTACTGTGTGATATTGTCCTTGCTTGTCCATAATCTTTAATAACGCGCTTGGCAAAATCGCTACTCGCGCTGTGTGCTAATAAGGATGTATTATTAGCCGTTGCTTGCACTGTGGGTGAACTAGCTGATTGCTCGTACTTGTGTAGCAGCGAGTGATGATTTAATTGGCACACCTTGTATCTTGACTGTGAGTTGTACGCAGGCAATTGAAGCATGCACTGCCTGTTCTAATTGTGTTTGATCGTTGCTGTAGTGATAGTTCGCTGAACCATTTGCAACTGTTAATGTTGTGCGTTTTTGCCTTGCAATATAGGCATCCATCATTGTTTTATGTGCTAATAGTTGCTACTAATGCACTATTGCGATAAGCTTGTGAGTGCCGTTGGTCTTGGCCTGTTGGCTGACCTTCCAGAAATTGGCACCGCCATGTAATAATACATTTTCGCTTCCGCGTCCACCTTGCTCAGCACCACATGCACTATCATGTTATTCATGATTTCTTCCGCCGTTGCAAGTAACATCAACGATCCTTGGATCGCCGATGCGGTGTCCATTAATTTCTGCAGCGCTGTGATGCTTGATGGATGAAAACGAAAATAATGTGTTTATTCCGTCCTGGAATATTAGCACGTCGTTGTCGTATCTAGTTTTCAATCGTTCTAGTAGTTGTCTTCGGTGATTTGGAATCCTTGTATTACCTCCCGCGCTGCTCTAGATAGGCATGCTAACAAATAGTTAATTTTATCTAACCAAGGAATTTGCGTCTCATTGTGAATTAAGTTATTGAATGATGCTTTGAATCCTTCAAACTCCGAGTATTTGCCGTCAAAATGTAGAAGCTTCAATGTTGGCAATTGATGATTGTGCCCGTCTCCGGGCATCGCCGATGAATTGAAAAAGCTTGCCTCCGCGGCGGAGCTAGCCTTTCCTTCCTTTTGAATTTGAATTAATAATAAAAGCTTTGCCTTTGTTTGAATAGATAATTCTTCATGCTCTCCTCGCTCATTATCTTGACTGTTCAATCCTTCTATCTGGGTTTGAGTGTGGCTCAGTTGACGGTAATGTGATTCCAGAATTTGTATCCTACAGTTGAGTACTTCCACACTTTCACTGCCGCTTGTCCTTATATCCTGGTTGTTTATAATGTTAATGTGGCGCTCAAAAATCGGCCGCTGCGATATCAGTTGCGCCAAATGTGCGGTGGCCCTTGCGTTGGCTGCTGGCGCTGGCGCTACCGCTGCTTCTATGGCTTCGTTCATTTTGCTAATCTTCGCGATCGCCGTTTGTAATACTACAGCGCTCTTTCTATTCTATCTTATTCTAGTGCTTAGATTTAGTATGCAGTGCTTGATTTAAATTAGAGCTATCGATGCTAACTAGGGTTATATTTATACTGCTCGTCGTAAATTTTTCTAAGCCGAATTGTATTTAAATTATAGCGTGCGACTCGATTAATTCAGTTGTCTTGTGAAATTAGAACATAAAGCAATTGATTTCGTTGCCCAACTTTACTAAAAATGTGTTGCAGAATTTGAGACAATTTATTGAATTTATTCTATGTGACTATGGCAATGATCAGCTGTAGTGACGCATTACTCAGGTAGATAAACTTATAGCTATGCGCACACACGGTCTAATTGTAGCGGTTAATTTTTACTTTTTGAAGTGAAACTTTTTTAGCGAGGTTTAAGTCCAAAAAAAGGTAACAGAAATCAAAGGCTAGATGCTTCAGAGACGAAAAGGGGAGGCGCATATAACAATATGCATTGTCTTGTGCGTGTTCGTCTGCAGCGTAGAGAATGATTGCTTACGCATGAGTAAGAGAGAGATAAAAAATGCTTTACTGATTGCTGTAGAAAGCTCTTTGCTTTGCATTGCTGTTGATAACAAGAATGAGAACATCAGAAAACAGAGAACATTTTTATATGAATGTTGTTGTTGATGAGCACATTGTGATAGTACGCCAGCAATATGAATGACCACTAATATGTTTACTAGTAATGATTTTTATAATTTTTATTGCCGATATTGTAATACTGTGCACCGATGTCAATAGTGAATTGCTTTGTTTCTTTCCTACTTCATATACATTATACATAGTAACTAAAACTTCATTCCAAACATTTTGTCCAGCAGCTTCACTTCAATAGTGTGCTTAAATGGATGAGGCGCATTAGTTTTTTTTTTATATATATATATATGTGTGGATCGTATTTTTTACCGTTAGCGCAACTGTAGGTCTGACGATAATTTTGTTTCGAATTACACCTTCTTATGCACGCAAAATTTATAATAAAAACTTTCACACTTTAATTTACACTTTTCTGTGCACTAGAATATTTCATTTGTTTCTACTTGCGATTTTCCATTGCTTGCGCCGTTGTGTGTGGAACGTCACTTGGTAGTGGTCCCTTCTCTGCTCTCCCTTTGCCTACGTGTAGTAGTTACAAAATTGAATTATAAAATTTTTGACTCGAAGTCTGTTTTCGTTGGACCTGAACTTATCTTTTTTATCCAGTCCTGTCATGGTCGCCAAATGTTGGCCACTTCGTCGGCCGGTAAATTATTTCAATATAAAATATTAAAGCAAAAAAAAAATGTTTTCTAAATTTGGATTGGGTACAGGGTATCCTTCAGTAAGGTGCGTGCGTTCGACTATAGCCCCTGCCTTTTTAGTTTTAATTAAACTTTTAGTAGAAAATTGGTTGGACCCGGTTCAGGTTTTGGTTCGGGTTATAAACGTGATTCGGTTCGGCTGGTAGTAGCCTTGATAATATGATCTACATAATACAATGATTGGCATTTAAAAAAAATCAAATAAAACAAAGTTTTAACTTTGCTTGTATGCAGCAGCTGCGCTTGTTGTGTTATGTATATTTTCCTTACTCAACTTAATTAACCCAAATGATAGAAATGAAATATCTTCAAAATTGCAACGACTAGACATGTTATAACTACAACAAACAATTTTTGAGAAAATGCTCTCGAAAATGCATAAGATACGAGTGAAGGAACCTGGATATGCTAAGCTTAAATGCGGACGTGCGAGCGCACTGCAGTGCTTGGTATCAAAAAGTATAGCATACTTTGTTGCATACATTAGAGTTTCTTTTGACGTGCTTTGAACGATGGGAAAGGAATTGCAAACGTATAACAACACTGCAAACACACATATATGTGCGTATGGGGCGAGTGGGGTTCTGTGTGTGTGTACTGTTGTGTGTATATGTAATGTTTCATTTGCAATGCAAATGCTTTTGTGTTTTGCGTTTTTTATTGCCACTGCTTCCGTTGTTGTTTGCTTTTTGTTTTTTGTTGCTGCGTAGGATTGCTTCTGAGCCTTTTATTTCTTCATTGTTACCGTGCATTATGCCGTTTGCGAAAAAAAGAAAATGTGAAATAATACAAAACAAAAAAAAAAAATAAGCAATAGTAAAAACAGAAAAAGCTCAAGCCAGCAACAAACAGCTGCAATAGTAACAAATATAGTCATGTTGTTGTTGCTATTTATATTTCTAATAAAAAATTTTACATTATTTCACGGGTTGATGCACAGAGCACGTTTTCTTCTTCTTCCGACGCAACCAACTTCATACGAGGGTACATCCGTATACACATTCACGCACATATAAATGCATACATACACACAACAACATGGCGGCAGTTCTCCAGTTGCTAGTTTCGCTACACTACTTGACGTGCATTAGCTGTTGCTGTTTCGTGTTATTGTTGTAGTAGTCTTGTCGCTGTCGCTGTTGTTGTTGTTTTTGTTGTTGTTTTGTTGTTTCATTGTTCTTATTTATTGTTGTCGCTGAGGCCTTTGCCGCTGCAGCCTGTTGAAATGTTGCATTGCATGCAAGCGACGTCAGCAGCGTCGTCGTCGTCTGTTTTGCATTTCCGCATTTGCACACGTTTGGATTTTCTCTTGTTTTATGAGCTTTCCTTTTTTTTGTGTGTTTGTCTGCATCACTATTTGTCGCTTCATGCGTTAGTTTTTTTTTCTTTTTCCTATGCCTTTGCCCCATTCGCAATGTTGATAAATAAACAGCGCAGAATCATTCGTACTGCACACAGCCTGCACCCAGCACTGGCAGCAGCAGCGACAACACACAGCGGTGCATGCCATTAACATAACAAATGTGTATTCATTGTTCGAGCAGCCATAACAATGGCAACAACGGCAACAACGGGAATAGCAACAGTAACGACAACAACAAGTGTAACAACAACAATGCCATTTTTGCCATTTTACGCGGCATTATACAAAATGTGACAAGTGATAGAAAGGATAATGCCAGACAGTTACATGAGCACGCACACAGGGCCCATATGTGTCTGTCTGCCGGTCTCACACTTTATCTGCCATGCTCCGTCACGCTCCAGCTCCAAGCCGCGCTCTCCCGCCATCACTCTCTCGTTCAACTTGATGGGCCAAAGTTTTCGCAAGTAGCTTCACATTTGTTTGTCTCTGCATGTGCTTTGCTTTATTTTCTGTTTGTTTTTCTTTTCGCTCTCTATCTCTCTGTCTCCCCTTGGTTTTTTTTTTTTTGTAGTCTTCGCATGCTAATGTTGTTGTACCGTTCTTGTCGCTGTCAACGCTTCATATGTACGGCGCGTGTGTACACACACATGTACACACGCACGCTCGCTGCTGTGACAACAAATAATCCCAAGCGTGCCAAATTGTTTTCCCATTATTGTTGTTATTGTTTGTTTCTTTGTTGTTGTTGTATCATTGCCGTTGTACTCGTTATTCTTTCTGCCGTTATTACTGTTGCCATTTTAGTTACTGCTGCATTGCAGTTTGCAAATATCGTTGCCACACCACACTATACCACACCATCATTCGTTAAATTAGCATTACAGACACACGCTCGCATTTATTTGCTGGCAAATTTATGCCGCCAACTAGTGTGGCAACACTTTCCCACTTGTCAAGAAGTTTTTTCTCATGCGCCGCTCTACCCACCATACATTGTTTTAAAGTTGACAGTTAAAAGCTTAAACTGTAGTTTTGTTGGCTTTACAAAAATCTATGCTAAAATTTACTATAACAATTCTGTAGCCATTAGCCATAGAGAGTACTTGATAAATTTTTATAGAACTTGTCCCTCGATTATAACAGCGAAATATTTTTCTGAAAAATTAAAAAGATGTATGCTGTATTAAGAAAATAATAGGGCTACAGCTAGCAACATGTGCAAAGCATTTGCACATGTATACTATAAATGCAGCATATTTTTAATGCTGCTCCTAGGCTGCTAAGAAGAGGTCGTCGCAATGCCTTCGAAATGGGTATCACATTACATTAAGTCGATGTTCGTGAGTGTGGGAACGGAATGAGCTTATTTCAAAAGCGAATGCGCCATATGCATGATATATAATTTATAAGTACAATAGTTATTCGATCTAATGTTTGCAGGCCCCATTCGGAATATCGAAACATACGGATTACTCAATTGTTTTAATATCAATTATAAGTGAATCGCTTGGTTGGCTAGTTCCTTGCCTGGTTTTCCTTTTTTCAACTGGTCTAAGCCAATTGTTTAACATTCCATTATAAATATCTAAAATTCCATTATATCATCGTTGTATTGCCTTAACAAGCAAATTTTATCCATCTATATTAAATGAAATAAATCAAGAGACATAACAAATTTTATTATATGGGCTGGTGGGGCAGAAGGCGTGACACTGCCCACTTTGCTAATGGATTTTATATAACAGTTATTTTCTGAAATTTAAACAACGTAAAAGTTTATACGAATCACATTTTTTTCAAGAAAATTTATTACCAGAAGTTAAAATAAAATGCGGATGGAATTTGTTTGTTTAAGAAGTCATGAATGGCTTAACTGATCAAAATATTTAACCCACTATCAATTACGGACTATTGTAAAGACAAAAACCGCTGGAAACTTTAACTCTATTGTACCAAAAATGTGCTAATCATATCTCTCTGTCGATGCTCTATGGCCAGAGAAGCCCATCGATAGTCAATGAAAATCTTTATTTTTTGATTTATGTTTTTCACTTTCCATCTCGTCTTAGCTGCATATGCATATGTTAATGAAACACGAATATCACAATGGGCCAAGCCCACGCCCAAAACCATCAACTATGTGGAGTCAATCGCACAACTTAGACTTAACAATAATGAAAGTATTAGTGTAAAATGTAAAATAGCGGAAAAGAGTCAAACCCATTGCAAATTGAATTAATTGCCATGTCTGCGATAAAACCATATTTTCATTAAACAATTACTATAAATAAATGCAAATCACTTCATGCTCAAACAATCGACACAAAGCGCATCCTCAAATCCATATGCCTAAAACTATAATGCCATTCAATTCATTAGCTAATGTAATTAGAGCGCCTGTGTGCTCGTATGCGTTTTATTTATGTTTAAAATAAATATAATTGGATTAACTTCACAAAATAAAAATTAAACGAAAATAAACTAAAATAAAAGCTTCACACCACATCACGTCGAAAGCAGCGCAGCGGAGAAGAGTGTATGTGAAGCTTCCGAACAAAACGATCTGAAATGAAATAAAAAATTACGAAACAAAACGAAATAAAATGAATTGAAACAAAGCGCAACAAAGCGAAAGCCGCTTTCAGTTGACATAACATGACACAACGCCAAACGGAAAAACAAACTAAGCGTAGCGGTTTAATTACATTTAAAGGATTTGCGCAAATCATGCGCCAGCCACATCGAGCCGGAGCGGAGCTGGAGCCGAGCTGAAGCCGAGCTGAGGCCGAGTGTGCGGCATGTAAGTGGGTGCCAGCGCGTAGGCGGTAATTTCCTAACGAATTTAGGTGCGTGTGTGTGTACGTGTCTTTATGAATATTTTGGCAAGTAATTACTAGATAAAAGCCAGCTAGGCATAGACACACTCACACTCACACGCAAGTGCAGCCGAGTGTCGAGCGGAATCCCACAATGCAGGCAATTTCAATTTGCAAGCAAAGCAAAAACTTTTTGCTAAGACAATCAAAGCCGAAGCTGGCAATCATAAAAATAACAACAGCAACAAAAGTGAAAACAACAACAACAAAACAAATGTAAAAAATAAAACAACATCATGGATAACTGCTGAAGCGAAGGAAAATGCGATGTCGTCTCATGTGTTATCCTTGCAGCACATGTTCGCAACATGCGAGTGCTTCATTTAATGACATAATAACATAATCAAGCAGACACAGGCACACACTAACACAATCACACGCAAACACAACAGGCCCAGTGGGAAGCTACCAGTAGACGGCACAACTGCCGTAAGTCTATTGTAGGACATTTGTGCTGCTAACTGCTACATGCAAGTGGCGAAAGTCACTACGATAGAAACTGACTTCGCCTGAGCAAAACGAGGCTGCCGTTATGGAACGAAGATGCATGAAAAAAGAGAAGATAAACAAACTTAGCTAAGGAGGAAGTGCTTTGTGTTGACCTTTTACATAGTTTGTCTTTATTTACTTTAAGTGAGAATTAGAAAAATGAGAAAATGAGTGAATATTTAAGTTAAACTGAGGCTCCCGATCTTACAAAGCAACGAAAAGCTCATATGCAATTGAGTGCACAAAAATCCTAACATTAAGAGTAAAAACAACTCATAAGCCATTCAGTCTAATAATACAATGATAATGAGCCAAATAAGAAATCCGACAACTTATGAATTAAATTCCCTTTAAGGCTCCTCGGTGCCCATACTTTTTGTCAACATTAAAATGGTTAAAACGACCCTGAGGAAGGCCTCCACATATGATTTCTTCGTGTACTTCACTTATTATATTGTATCCCTTAGATATGCAGTCTTCTTCAATCTTCTAAAACTCGAACAAACACGTTGCTTTAACTTCAGAAAAATCTGTTTGATCTTAGATCGCAATGATAATGTATGTATATCATATGTAAGAGCGAGAACACATTAACAAAACTCATTAATGGTTTATGATTGATGCATTCGTTAAAATATTGAAAGGGCACCGTGAGAAATCCATTAATCAATTAATGAAATGCAACGAAAATTAAAAAAAAATGCGTAGGAGCGCACGCGGGTCATTTACTTGTTGCATTATAAAAATATTATATTATTTTAATGGTAAATCAAAAGTTATCCGAACTTCAGTGTTTAGTCAAACACACAAATAAAACTCTTAAAACTTGGCATTTAACTTTGTGTTAAATTAAATTTGAACTTAGACAGCTAGGAGCAGACCATTAGTCAGCACAGCACAAGCTTAAAGCTAATTAGTCTATGTTAGAACACACAACAACAACAAAAGCAACAAACATGCAACCTTTAACTTCTTACGGCTTATACATAATCATGAACCTGTTTTGCAGTTACAGGTGAGCAAACTTTTGCTAGAGTAGAAAAAAAAAAATGAAACAAGTGCGAAATGCCGAAAGAAAACAAAGTACAGATGTGCAGCTGACAAACATGAAGAGAAGAAAAAAAGGTGAGGGAGGCAAGACACCTGCGCACTTAATCCGCACATTCAGACAGACATTCACCTGTTCCTCATGTGGCATTTGATCTATGCTACTTAAGACAAACTAACTGAAACGCATAAGTAGCGACTAATTTTCAAGCTGATGTAGCAACGCAATAAGAAAACGTAGCAACAACAACAACAGCAGCCAGAGCAGCAGCAGCTGAGACACTGTCGCAAAGACAAAGCAATCAACTACAACACTAACAGCAATAACAACAACAGCAAACAGAAAGAACATCAACAAACAGCGACGACTGTCGTCGTCAGCCAACAGCTGCGCTGCGTAAATGCGTGCAAGGATATGTGAAAATGACTTAAAAATCGTAAAATAAAGGAATATAAAAAAGAGGCAACACTGCGACGCATGCACCTGCGTTTAATTTTCACCTCCTTCGGTTTTTTTATTTTTTCTGGCGTATTATTTTTTTCGTTTCCCTTGAAACGAGAAAATAAGAACTTAAACTTAATGAAAAAAAGTACCTTGGCAAAGTGCTTGGAATTTGACGTTGCGAAGCATTGAAATGTCAGACCACGAGTCTCTTCGCATCTAACAGCGGCGGGTTAAGCCGAGGTCCCGAGGTGCCAAGGAGTAAGGTGCGACAGCGAGCCAGGGAATTCACACACGAGAATTACATGTATCGCATATCTGTGCAGCAGCGAGCATAAAGCGATTTCAGCTGGCGAGGAGCGCTATGCGTTTGCCACGCCTACACACACAACTCAGCCGACGACACGTGTGCTTTATCTTCTTCTTGTAATGTTACAGATACTACTTTTGTTTTTGTTTCAGTTTCAGTTTCATTTCGCTTTTTTCTCGTTCTTTGTCTTGGCTGGCAAAGCTTCGAAGCGATTTGGATTTAAAATTAGCTCACGTACGTTTAAATTGCAAACGAATATGTGCAAGAAAATAATATCACCCATATTGAAGCGTGTACCAAGCTGAACAGATATGAGGATACGAACGCCACGAACGTGTTCCTCAGCTACTCGCTTCGAAGTAAATCCGAGTAGCACCACACAATCACACAACCACACAACAAACTCGAAGAGATAGTTGAGTGCACAAAGAAATACACACCCGACCAACCGACTAACCGACCACTCGACCCAAGCCGAACAAGGATCAAGCCGAAGACACTGTGCACAGTGAACACAAGTTACTAGTTTCAATTGCAATGTCTGAGCACACCAAATGACATTAAAGAGATTCAATCAACTAGATACAATTTTACATTAATTCCATTTAAAATTCTCCGGTCCCAAAATTGTCACATACATGTAGTAAATGTTAAGCAGATCAGCAAAAGAAGCAATTTAAATTTGAAAATATTGACATTTATATTTATTCACTATCTGTAAGTAACTTACTTGACTTATAACGTAGTGGTGTAGAGAAGTGATTTCTATATTATATAAAAATGGGAGATGAAATCTATTATAAAATTTGTAAAGCTGTCCCCAAACTACTGTTCAAGTAGTGATGTGGTCACTCTCTAGTAATCTATAAAAGGAAAACTAAAAAATCTAAAAAGAATTATAAAACAAAGCCCTAACTACCACGAGCTACTTACCTTTTAAAATAACGTCTCACATTGTAAGAAAAATCTATGCCTCAAAGGCCAAGGATACGAAATAAAAAAAAAAAATTAAATAAGATTAAGATAATTCAATACTTCAATCTGTATGCTGGAGAGCTCCAAAATGTATATAAATTCCAATGTGGGTCAGCTATTGATAATACGCAAAACTGTTCAGTCTTTCAAAGAAACGGCAGAATAAAAATTATATAATAATAAAAAATAAAGTAAAATACGTGAATGTCAACGCAAAACAGAAATTTCCTCAGATAAAGTTGAAATCTAATTCATTTAAACGCCATGCTCATCTCGAACTAATAGTGGTCCTTGAATAGCGTTCAAAGTTGCAGATAATAAGCCATATTAGGAAAGTGAATAACTTTTTTTTTTGTTTTGTTTCATTAAACAGCATTTTGATAATTGATCGATTAATGAAATATTTATACATTTATTGCAAAAAAATTAATCACTTGAGTCAATTTTCTATATAAACTCTAAAGCCAAAATTATTTAAGGACCCCCCCCAAAAGGCTAAAGCACTGTAAATGAAAAGCAACTTATATATATGAAACAACTTTTTATCATTCAACTGAATAACCAAAAAAGTAAAAGCGAACCCCAACCGAGGTAACACAGAACAGCACGGCATAGCGCAGCAGAGTGTCAGTTTACCCGCATGCCATTTAAGCACACCAAGCGCAGAACGAATGCTAACTGGGTAACATTGTTTGGTCTCGTAAATTTCATAGTGTACACCTTTTGGGAGTGTCAGCACACACGCTGCCAAAGTTAAAATGCGACCAAACAACAAAAACAACAACAGCAACAATGATAATGTGAAGGAGTAGGGATGAGCAAACAGATAAACGACCAGAGTAGCAAAGGAGCAGTCAAAATGAAGAAGAAGAAGAAAGGTGTTATTTAGTGCTTAACGAGTGAGAGACACGTGTGTGGGCGTCAGCTGTATGTGTGTGTGTGCATCGGTATGTTTGTATGTGCATATAATATTTCAGTGGAAGACAACGAAATCTTATACTTAAAACACTCAACGAAGCGTGCAGCTGTGCAGACAGCCAAGCTATGGAATGCATTATCCACTTAGCGTGGAAGAAGGATACTTGCGAGTTTACTGCACACATGCACATGCCTCAATGCAGTTCGGGTTGAAGTTGGAGTTGGAGAAATTACTTACTTTGACATTTTGCAAGAAATGCAGGGAGTCTTGAATAAGCTACAAAATATTTTTACAGATTAGCAATTCTCTGAAACTCTGTCTGGCTAAAGTCAATAGTTCAACTAACTAAGTGCGCGGGAGTGTGCGATTGTGTGTATGTGTGTGTGTGTGCTATCTGTGCATTCTTTAAGTGGCTATGTTTATCAAATTTAAAAAAGCTCAGCTCGCACAGACCTCATAACACGTTATCGTATCGGCAATTGTCGCCACCTTTGCGTAATTGCAGACACCTTTCGAGGTGTGATTTCCTGTGCTTAGTTTGCCAACAAAGCTACTCTACCGGAAACACGCACAGCAGACACGAGGAGAAAGCGCCAATACACTCAAACACAAGCAAACACACCGAACTGCACCCACTTACATGAATACTAATGAAAAACTTTAAACGTTTCAATTGCCTTTGACGCCGCCTGCCTCAGCATAAGGAGGCAGCTATTGACGCAAAATGAAGCGAAGCAGTTATCCTGCGATTACAAATGCAAGGCGTGCACGCCCTTCGTCATCCTCATATGTGATTTCAAGTGTAAAGATAAACACCCAACTTTTCACTTCTCACAATGGTGGAGTGTGGAGGTGAAACTCCAACAAAAACCCTCCGCGAACGGATGATGACGACGACAACGCGATCAGCAAAAGTGGCTGCCAACCACTAACTTCAGCCAACAGCACACATGGATACGCAGCAGCAGATACAAGATACAATTGCTGCTTCATTGCAATTGTCATTATCAGCAGCATCATCATCATCGTCATCTTCATCATTTTCAAAGATATAATGATCGCCAATGCTAATTGCTAAGCGCTTTTATACGGGTGCACACAGTTATGTTTATTGTAAATGTGAAACGCAAATTCAGCAGCGACTTCAGATTCAAAACATCTTCGTGCCATAACATTCTCTGCAATAGATTTTGACATAAAACGCTGATGATCACGATCAATAGAATTACTGCAGAAAGTGAGATTCTGCGAAGGCAGCCTCGTCGCTGGCGCTTGCGAAGATTGACTTACTGAAACTTCAACTGACGCCATAAAACGTCTGTAAAGAATTCCAAACGCTTCCTAAAGCTGATAAAACCGAATCCATATTATGCACACAAGCTAGGATCCTGAATAAGCCCAGGATATACGAAGCAAGTTAGCTTTGATAATAAATGGACTTTAAGCCCTGCTCGTAGAAGTCGTTAAGACAGCAAAAAAGCAAATAACAAGCAGAAAAATATTCAGCTCGTACACTTTTTTCCTTAATTTAAGTTTCAGCTTTCACATAATTGAAAGCAAATAAAAACTACAAACGCATTGCTATAGTCGGACGTAACCGACTATAGAAAACCCTGTAACCAATCCAAAACTGAATACAGTTTTTTTTTTTTTGCTTTAATATTTTGTATTCATTACGTCAGGATATCTCAAGAAAAAAAATTTTTTTTTAATATCTTGAAAAACAAAAGGGTTTTGGTTACTAAATGTGGGTTTTCGGCCGATCATTCCTATGGCAGCTGTATGTTATAGGTCTAATACCGAAAAAAAAATAAACTGGCTATGTCTATGGATAGGGCGAGTCTTCGTGCCAAATTTGATAGTTGTAGGTCTTACCGTTTCTGATATCCGTGCGTTCATACAGGCAGACAGACAGACGGGCTTGGCTAGATCGACTCGTCTTTCGATGATGATCAAGAATATATAAACTTTGTGGGGTCTGCCACGCCTCCTTCTGCCCGTTACATACATTTGCACAACTTTAATGTACCCTTTACCATTTTTTAGTACAGCGTATAATTACCATTGCCAGCACAAGCCATACCAACTTCAGAGAGCCAGGACCATTCTGAACCATTCGTGGTTAAGAAAAAAAAATCCATAGCTTATCTTACTTTTTTAAAAAGAAATTTCTCTGAACCCACTTCACCAAAGCTCAACACATGTGATATATAAAATTAATATGCTGACTAAAGTCACATCGGTATAACCGAAGAATCCCTGGGCCTTTGTAGTTGTAAATGCTAAACTTCGAGAATTCCAACTGAGAAAGGTGCAAATGGCATAATAAAATGTAACATAAGAATGACCAAAATTGCTGCCTCGACTAGATTGCCTGGGCCCGATTGCACTACAAATGGCACAATACACATGCAAAACTCAAGAAGACCTGACGCATTATCGACAATGGCAATCAAGCGAGCGAACGAATCAACGAACGAACGGTGCGCGTATCAAACTGAATCCAATTGAATTGAATTGAATGGAATGGAATGGAAATGTCTGTCATCTGTCATCCGCCATCTTGCTGGCTACTGCAGACAACAGTTCATATTATTGTGACAACAAGTCAAGCGAGCAGACGGAAAGACACACTGCATATGCGTGTATAATATTTCAATTGACAATTCCAACACAAAAAAAGGATACAATAATAAAAATAAATAAATAAAAAAACATAAAAAGAATCTTCAAAACCAAGAAAAAACAGCACACAAAGCAGCTTCAAATCAAAATCGAAATCAAATCAAATTGAAACGAAACACGACGGGATGAATGCGACGAGTTGAAATGCGGCGACAGGAAACGAAACGTAAAAATCTTTGCATACTTTCAGGCGAAAGGTTGAAAATGCTTGCAAGTACGGATGCGTATACGTAAAGGCGTTGCGTATTGTTGCAGTTTACTGTTATAATGCCTGTGTTACTCAAATACTCAGCTTATCTCAGTTGTTGTTGTTGTTATTGTTGTTGGTATTGCGTCAACAATCGTACATGTCAATGGTTATTGATTGTCTGACGTCATATCTGCAAAGTAATGCGGAAGCTTTTAAGACATCAACAAAATAAACGAGGAACGAGTAAAGAAATGAAAATCAGCTTTTATGCGCTTCTGAAATTCGAGTAGAGTGCTTATCTATGCGAAAATGGCGGGGTATGCAGGCACAAATCGGGTGAATATTTCATTTGCATTATTTCGTAAACATTCACATCCAACGTAACCGAGCTAAGCTAAGCTAAGCTAAGCTAAACTGAACTGAGCTGCGCTGCGCAAAGGGGTTGTGCAATGGTAATGATATTGATAGTGATAACGACAATGACGATGGAGTTGGTGATGAAAATGCGTAGTCAATTCCAAGCCAAACGGCACACAAGCATATAACAAAGCAGGAATCTTTAAGAAAATCCCCAAAAAAATGAAAAATGGTTAAGAAGCGCGTCCTGTCATATAGAATATAAACGCCGAATCCTTTTAAGCAGCATATCAGTGTCGACACAGTCTCTTCCTTCTGCCTCACAGACGTGCGCGCCGCCAACGCAGTTTGGAAAAGTTTTTCTTTGCAACTTCACAGTTGTCATTTTTACTGAAACTCATGGCACTGAAAACGCCACTGACCGTCAAGAGTTGCAGAGTGAATTGCTAGTAGCGCACTTGGAGCAGGAACAGCACCAGCAGGATATAATAAAAACCTAAAGACAAGAGACAGCAAAGTTTGTCATAACTTTTGAATTTAATTTGTAAAAGTCAAGCTACGAATGGCCAACAAAACACAACGGCAAAGAGAGTTCAAAGAAAGACACACTTTGTTTTACTTGCAGACATTTCGTTTTAATTTCTGGCAGTTTAAATGCTGACAAGCGTTAAGAAGTTTATCGGAAGCCATACTCCCGTTATGCCTCCCAATGCCGGACCATTGCAGTTCTCTTAAATCCAATCCAAAGGATTCCACAGTCAATGCACGAAAAACAACTAAGCGAGCCAAGCAGCGGCATCAAGACTACCTTTGAGCTGCGTTGCGTGTGTTAATTTGCAACACACACACACACACACAGGCACATGCACATGCACACACGCAAACGAGCTGCCGGCGCCTTGCATATGCATGAGCAAAAAGACATCATGCATACTTGTGGACGCATATTCGGAGCCAAGCTGGCAAGACACATCAAACAAACAACTGAAAGCAAAAAACATAGAGTAAAGAATGAATAGGATAAAAGAGAAAGAAAAATAGAAATAGCAGGCAAACTGCTCATGAAATTAAAGCATGCAGCTAACGAGGATATCGTTAGACAAACCAGCAGAAAGCCAACATCCAAACGTGTGAGATACTTTCTGGCAGATGCAGCTGTGTCTGTCGGGCAGTCGGTAAGTCAGTCAGAGCAAGGCAGCGGCGAGTGGGAGCGATCGCCAGCCACAAACTTTAACGCTGCCGTTGTTGCGCGTTTGACGCGTATCGCATTTAATTGGAACACTCGCCTTGCTATCGTCGTTACCTTTAACTTTACTATTACTGTTACACTTACAGTTGCCAGTTGTCAGTTGCTGTGCATTGCACAACGCTCGGCTTTGGTGACGGCAACTGCAAGTACATGCGCCTGCCTGTATAAAATGATATAAGACTTCAAAACCTGCAACGTTTCGTTAGTGGTCCAAGTTTTTACATATGCAATTGTTTGCTTTTCTCTCTACTTATTTTTCTTTTAAGTTGATTTTGTTTGCGTTACCATGTAACGCGTATTTTGTTATTAGCTAGCGTGTGTGCACGCATATAATAGGTGGGGAGAAAAGTTCGTAGGCTAGCAAAGAAACAAATTTTTTTTTTGATAGAATTTGATTTTATTATTCAATATAGTTCCCGTCGAGGGCGATATAACGAATATAGCAACTTTCCAACGATAGAACAATTTATCTTTTGCCCCAAATAGGCCTCTGTTTCAGCGATAACCTCTTCATTCGTCATTCATGACGAGACCAAATCTGGCGAAACGGTGGATGTGTGAGCAATTCGAAGTTCAATTCTTGTAGTTTTTCCATTGTTTTGATTGACTTATGACACGTCAACAGGGCAAACGCTGCAACCATCTTGCACACAGCTCTTTCATCTACAAATTTTCGGTCAATACACGTGTATAGCACTTTTTGAAATGCCTATAACTTCACCTTGCTCACCTTCAGTCGTCGATCATGTAATACCATTTTGTGGATTTTCTTAACCGTTTCTGGTTTTACCGCCTCGTTTGGACGTTCACTGCGTTCTGCATCACGGGTGTCTCTACGACCATGTTTGAAGTCAGCCAACCAATGTTATATTGGTTTTTCTGATAGAACGGAGTCCTTATAACACTTTTTAAGCCATTGCTTCGCTTGAACGGTATTTTTTCCCGTCAAAAAGCAGTGTAAAATTAAAATACGAAATTCTTTTAGATCCATTGTTTTGAAAATCACAAAAGTAGTATCACTCTTCGCACAAAAACTCACAAGATTCTGAATGGAATATCATGAAATTTTAACTAGCTTTCTTTTGAAGGTTAGGGCTAAATAAAAATCATATGGATTTGATACTAGTAGCGCCATCTATGTGTCAGACAACGAACTTTTCACCCCACAAAGTAAATATATTCTTGATCAGCATCGAAAGGCGAGTCGATCTAGCCATTTCCGTCTGTCTGTATGAACAAACGGATTTCGGAAACGGTAAGATCTACAACCATCAAATTTTGCACTCGCCCAATCCATAGGTATAACAAGCTTCTTTTTTTGCGATGTTCGACCTATAATATATAGCTCCCATAGGAACGATCGGACGAAAACCCACATTTAGTAACAAATACCCTTTTGTTTTTCAAGATATCGTTACCAAATTTTGGATTTAATAGCTTTAGCTAATGTTCAATTACATATCTCAATATTATATATATCGGTTTAGTATATCATATAGCTGTCATAGGAACGATCGGCCTAAAAACAACATTTACTGAGAAAAACTGTTTTTTTTAATAAAGTATCGTTACCAAATTTTGATTTAATAATTTACCTGAATATTATGAATATCGGTTTACTATAACATATAGCTGCCATAGGAACGATCTGCCAAAAAATGACTTTTACTAAGAAAAAAAAATTTTTTATTCCTAGAGATATCCTTACATAATGAATACAAAATATTAAAGCAACAAAAAAATATATTCAGCTTTCTATAGTCGGTTACGCCCGACTATAGCCCTGCCTTTCTAGTTTTTATTTTAAAACTAGCTTTACCCGCATGCTTCACTACGCGATTTTTTATCTATGTTTTGAATTACTTATCTTTTTAGAATTGTAATATCTAGGCAGATTCCTAAAAATATGAAAAATATTTTATGTATCTTTGATATGGGGCATGCCGTCTTCTTCTAATTGTTATCTTATTTCTCTAAGGAGACCCCCTTACGTAAGTATAAAATCTCATCAATCTGCATCAAATAGATTCAGGTGTTCTCTTTTGTATGGGGGGAACCGCCTATTTAAAATAAGCGTCTTATTTCTCCCAGTATATTTTACACGTGTACCAAATTTCATCCATTTATATCGATTACTTCAAAAAATACAACGAATTTAAACTTTCGTTTATATGGAATGCGAGTTTCATCACAATCTCATGATCGGTAAAGCAATCCATAAAGGACACTCAAACACACAAACATTTTTAAATGCATAGATATTATCCTTTAAAACCACTCAACCACAAGTTCATTAAATAATGCATGCACGACAAAGGCAAAGACACACACACGCGAGCACAAGCTCTCAGGCCTGCATTTTAGTTCGAGTGCATTCCTTTGAATAATTTAATTGCTTTTGTGGCATATTCACAGAAAAACACAATATGTCCATCCTGGCAACATTTTTATTGAGTGCACGCATACTCGTATGTACATATGATGTGCATATGTGTGCATATGAGGTCAATTTAATTGGTAACGCTATTAAATAACAAAATTCTTAATTGAAATAATTAAGCAAGCGCAAAGAAGCTCTTTGTGGCTATATCCTTGCTTAAAATTAATAATTTAAATATTTATTTTAAAAGCCTTTGTTGCTTGTGAGAATATTAGAAATATTAAAGCCGGCTAAATAAAATTTAAGTTAAGCATATGTATTAAAAAAAGAAATCTCTATCCTCACCATCAGCTACCTTTTGTCCGCCTAAGACACCAGACAGCCCGGCCAAAAGTGTATGGTAATTTTTAATTTGTTTTTTATTTTTTTATTTTTATTGAATTTGGACCTCAATATTTTAATAAAAATTTCTTTACCGTATATTTTTAACAAAGTTTATAATTTCATTTATCCCTACCATTCTGATGTTTACAGATCAAAATAATTTTCAAACATTTTTTTTTTAACCACTTATCCCTATTTGCCATCAGTCTTATTATGATTATAATCAAATTTTATTACTAATGTAAACGGGCCTTATTGTAATACATGTTTAATTTTTAGCATATTTATTTATATGTTACGTATTATCATTTAATTACATTTTTTACAAGATGTTACATACTAGCTTACTAATACTATACAAGGTTGTTTCTAAACTATTTACTATACTTAACAGGAGCTTTCTTTTAAGTCGCCTCAGTGTTGAGGGATTGAGCTCTTGCTGAATTATGTATTATTATTATGTCTGACTAGTATGTCTGACCAGTCTTTCTTTGTATCTATCTTTGCATTTTCAGATCTAACTGTTGTCTTTTGGCTGTTAGGTGATCCTACCAGGTCAATCTTTTGTTAAGCCACATGCCCAAGTATTTTACTTTGCTACGCTTGGGTACTAGAACGCCGTTGAATCTGGCACGATCGTTACCTGAGGGCAAAGGTGACGTGAACTGACTTCACAGAGTTTGCCAAGATGTTCCAGTTCGTCATCCAATCTTGGATTAGGTTGAGCTGATTCTGCATTAATTGAGTTGCTCCTCCTGCTTGAATGTATTTTATTGGAGATTTGGCGCTGTCATATTTGATATAAAACTTTCTGGTAAGCACACTTCCATTGGTTGGGGAAGTGGCCAGAAGCAGACTTTGAAAATGTTGTAAGGAGTTTGCATAGAGGGTTTTAACTGTTGTGCTATCGTATCCTGCTCATTTTCTTGTTGACAAAATTTTTATTTCGCTTTCTAGCTCATCTATTCTAACCGGCGATATCGGCGCGCTGGGAGGCATTATGAACTTATTCCGCGACCAATTGTTGCTTCTTTTGGATGCTGCAGCAAAGTGAGAACGGTGTGAACTGATGTTGCAAATGATCGGCGAATGCGTCAGCTTTTTCCTGGTTGTTGTTACACCAGTTCCCGTCAGTTGTTTTTATAGGAATAATAAGGCGTGCTGAACGTTTGAGGTACTTCGTGGCACTCCAAAGGTTGCATTCAGAATTGTTTGGCTCGGCTTTTAGCAGGAAGTTTTCAATAGCGTCGTTTCTCAAGTCGGCTAGCGTCAATTTTAGTTATTAAGCAACTTGATCGAGCATGTGCTTGTATGGTGGGTATTGTGTTTTCTGCCACAGCTAAATTTCGCTTGAAAATAATGAATAATGTCGAATGTTCTTTAGCGTATCCGTGGTTTCACAGCATCCACCGCTTCATTGATATTTTTGGATTAGTCATTCTATTCTGCCATCTACATCTGGTTTGGAATGCATTTCTACGTTAAGGTCAATATATCCGTCTAACCAGGAGCGGAATACAGGTTTTTTTTTTTTTGCAGACTTTGTGATAGCGCACTACCAAACAAGAGGGCTTACAAAATCAGACCTAGTGTCTGTTCCACAGCTACGACTTAACGATCAACAGCTGCTTTATCTACTTGATATATTATTACTTATAGATTAAAAAAAGACTAATTAATAAAATTAAACATATTAAATTAAAATTAATGCAATATAATTGTAGTAGCAATTAGTGTATCTAATTTCATGAAATCCACGAGTAAGAAAAGGTTTTAAAGTGTGAAATAAGGCTATATTAGAAAATAAATGATAGAGTTATAAGCCAAAGACAAAACATAAAAGGGATCATGCAGTAAGAAAGATGATCGTGCGGTGTTAGTCTAATGGGCTAATAATATCTTGTTGAACGCGAAGGCTCGTTAAAATTTATTTTCCCGAGTAGATAAGGAGAATTACTATTTCCGTTTATCAGGTTATAAAGAAAAAAAATACCTAACACGGATCTCCGACTAGCTAAGGTAAGAAGATTTATCAATTAATGGTATGAAGGGAGACGAAATGCAGAATTTCCAGCTGTCTTTGTCTCCCGGTTGGCCATTGACACTACGGAATGTGATGTTAATCATTACATAGTTTCTAAATGTCCATCTATCTCTAATACTATTATAAATAAATTTAAGTTTGCTCATAAGCAATCTATTTCTTCGTTTAAAATTATAGTTCCGGCCGATTATTTCGCGGAATTGGTTAAACCCGACTTTTGGCCTAGTAATTGTATTGTGCATGAATATGATTACAAAGATCGGAAATAAGCTCCACCTATTGTAGCTAATTTAGTCCCGGTACCAAAAAACTCAAAAAGTGCGGCAAAACAGAGAAAAAAGTAAATAATTCTCAGCTGTCAACTCTGTTGGTATCTTTTCAAAACGTTAGAGGAATTAATTCTAAACTTAAAAGGTTATTTCTCGATAGCTTTTCTTTTGATTCTGATATTATTGTCTTTGTTGAAACCTGGCTCCGCCCTGAAGTCCTTAACTCAGAAATCTTTAATAGTAATTTTGTAACTTTTAGGAAAGATCGGTCCGCGGGAATTGGTGGTGGTGTTCTGATTTCTGTCAGTTCGTCTCTATGCGCCGATGAAATACTTACCCCTTTCTCTAATAATATTGAGTTTTTTTGTGTTAAAGTTTTCGTTAACAATTGCAATATATTTTTGACTTGTTCTTATATTCCACCTTTATCTGATGATATTACTTACACGGCTCATGTGGATTCTATAAAATTCGTCCACTCTCTTCTACAAACCACTGACTATTTATTACTCATGGGTGATTTTAATCTCCCACTTGTATCTTGGTCCCCCTCTGAGCTTTCTAATTCCCTTGTACCTGGCTCTTCGTGTAAATTTGTTGATGCAATATTAGATGATTCTCTTGAGCCAATAAATTTTATTAAGAATAGTATGAATCGTACACTTGACTTAGTTTTTACTGATCGCGCCACACATTTTTCAGTGCGTAGGTCTAATCCGTTATCTACCCCTGAAGATGGTTACCACCCTACTCTTCAGCTAGAAATTCTTATGAAGACATCTTCATCGAATTCACCTAATGGGAAAGCTAGTAAATATATATTTGTTTTAGAAAAACTGATTTTGGTAAACTTAACCAGTTTCTCTTAAATACTGATTGGTCGGCTTTAAATTCCATGGGAGATATCAATGAAGCTGTGCAGTTGTTTAATAAAACTTTACTAAAATTTTTCAAAAAATGCGTTCCTAAAGTTAAGGTTTTCCCTGAGTCAAATAGACCAGCATGGTTTTCTCGCGATTTAATTCGGTTGAAAAATCGTAAAAATCGTCTGTTTAATAAATTTAAACGTACCGGTTTGGCAGTTGATTATGCAAATTATACTGTCTCGCGCTACAATTTTAATCACGCGAATAAATCTTACTATAATTCGTATTTAATTAACGTTAAACTCAATATTAAACGTGATCCTAAGTCGTTCTATAATTTTATTAATTCAAAACGCAGGTCTAATTCTTTTCCCTCCATTATGAAGCTAGGTAATGTTGAGGGATGCAATAATGCTGATATTTCTAACTTATTTGCTAGTTTCTTCCAAAATAACTATAGTGATAGTTCTGTCTCACGTAGTTTTTATTCTGACCCAAGTAATGGGGCCTCTTACCCGATTAATTGCCCTGTTATTGATGAAAGAATACTTCTGTCTTATTTATTGTCTATTGAACCCACTTTTTCTGTTGGCCCGGATGGTATTCCTGCATGTGTTTTAAAGTACTGTGCTAGCGCTTTACTTCTTCCTCTTCGTAAGTTGTTCAATTTATCGCTTACGACCTTTTCTTTTCCTATTGTATGGAAAGAATCCTACATTTTGCCTCTTCATAAAAAAGGTAGTAAAAGGGATATTTCAAACTACCGAGGTATTGCTAAGCTATGCGCAATACCAAAGTTGCTGGAACATATAATTACTGACCAGCTTCAGCATTATATTATTCCGAATTTGAGTATATCTCAACATGGCTTCTGTAAAAAACGTTCAACAGTTACCAATCTTTTGGAGTTCACTTCACTTGTTTCCAGTGGATTTGCCCGTTGTTGTCAGACAGATGTTATTTATACAGATTTCAGTAAAGCATTTGATAGTGTTTGCCATTCGTTGCTTCTTACCAAATTAGATAGATTTGGCTTTTCGCCTAAACTTGTAAGGTGGATTGATAGTTATTTAAGAGGTAGGTCCCAAAAAGTTTTATTTAATGGCTGTGTTTCTAAAAATATTTATGTCCATTCTGGTGTCCCACAGGGCAGCCACTTAGGTCCTTTGCTTTTTAACATTTTCATAAATGACCTTCCATCGGTTATTAAGCATTCTCATGTGCTTATGTTTGCTGATGATGTAAAACTTTGTTTTACTCTGGATTCACTTCATCATCAGAATCCTCTTCTAGAAGACCTCGATCAACTTTCAGTGTGGTGTAAGGATAATTTTCTTTACCTTAATTGTGAAAAGTGTAAAGTAATGTCTTTCACTCGTAGCAAACCTAGGTTGTATTCCTACTCCTTAAACGGTTCTACTTTAGCACGTGTTTATGAATTTAACGACTTAGGTGTTTTGATGAGCCCGAAACTTAACTTTAGTTTTCACATTCTCATGACCACTAATAAAGCTAGAGGTGTTCTTGGCTTTATTAAGAGATGGTCTAAAGAATTTAATGATCCGTATACCACCAAGCAGCTTTTCATTTCTTTGGTTCGTCCGATTTTAGAATATGCTTCATGTGTTTGGAATCCCCAACTCACAACATATTCTGACCGTATTGAATCAGTCCAAAAACAATTTTTGCTTTTTGCGCTGCGTGGATTAAACTGGAATTCTGCAATTCGTCTCAGTTCATACCATTGCCGCCTTAAATTGATTAATCTTCCTACCTTAGCTAGTCGGAGATCCGTGTTAGGTATTCTTTTTCTTCATAACCTGATAAACGGCAATGTCAATTCTCCTTATCTTCTTCAAGATATTATTTGCCCATTAGACTAAACACTGCACGATTATCTTTCCTATTGCATGATCCCTTTTATGTTATGTGTTTGGCCTTTAACTCTAACTATCATTTATTTTCTAACATAGCCTCTTCCCACACTTTAAAATCTTTTCTTACTTGTAGTTTTAATGAAATTACATAGAATTAGATACTTATTTTAATTTAGACTACTAATAGTCGTATTAATTTTAATTTAGTTTGTTTAATTTTTGTAATTAGTGTTTTTTAATCTATAAGTAAATATTTGTTAAGTAGATAAAGCAGCTGTTGACCATTTGGTCGTAGCTGTGGAACAGACACTAGGTCTGATTTCGTAAGTCCTCTTGCTTGGTAGTGCGCTACCACATCGTCTGGGAAAAAAAATAACAAAAAAAAAAAAAAAAAATAAATAGGCCTTTGACATTAACGTTTTAAAGACAACTTCATGTAAATGTTGTCCGCGGCTCCGTTTCAAATGGTCCATTCAGAAGGTCCAAAAATGGAAGAAAATGTTTTTTCCGGGATGCATCGGTAATTCTTTTATGGTATGATAATATGGTCAGAACAAACGGTGCACATTTTTCACAGAGCACGCATATTGATATAAATTTCAATGATTTGCAATCGTTGATCGCTTGTAAGTCTTTCCATGATTAAATGACAGAGTATACTAAAAACTTTTCACTTTGGCAGATGACGTTTGGACGCCATTACTAACCAGTGCTGCCAACAAGAAAAACTTAACTCTTAAAAAATCACCATAGACTATTAAATGCTTTACTAAAGTCAGTATAATTAACATCTGTCGGCCAATAACGAGCAAATCCACCAGAAACAAGTGAAGTGAACTCCAGAAGATTTGTAACTGTGGATCTTTTTTTAGGGAAGTCATGTTGACAAATACTTAAATTCGTATAATATAATGCAGAAGCTGATCAGTATTTAAATGTTCCAATTTGGTATTGCGCATAGCTAAGCAATACCACGGTAGTTTGAGATATCCCTTTTATTACCTTTTTTGTGGAGAGACAAAATGTAAGATTCTTTCCATACCATAGGAATAGAAAAGGTCGTAACCAATAAATTAAATAACTTGTCGGGATAAAAGCTACGTGAGGCAAAACTATATCTATAGTTATTTTGAAAGTAGCTGGCAAATAGGTTAGAATTTAACGTTAATTAAGTACGAATTATAGCACGATTTATTCACGTGATTAAAATTTACAGCGAGACAGTATAATTTGCGTAATCAACTGATAAACCGGTACGTTTAAATTTATTAATACAATTTATTTTTACAATTTTTTAACCGAATTAAATCACGGGAAAACCATGCTGGTCTATGAGACTCAAGGAAAACCTTGAATTTGGGAACGCATTTATTGAAAAATTTTAGTAAAGTTTTGTTAAACAACAGCACAGCTTCATCGTTATCACCCATGGAATTAAAAGTAGACCAATCCGTATTTAAAAGAAACTGGTAAAGTTTACCAAAATCAGCTTTTTTAAAACATAAAGATTTAATAGCCTTCCCAATAGGTAAATTCAATGAATATGTCTTCAAAAGAATTTCTAGCTGAAGAGTAGGGTGGTAACTTTCTTCAGGGATAAGGGGAAGTCAAGTATACGATTCCTGCAATTCGTAATTTAATTTCATTGCTCAAATTAATTGCTAATATTGTATCAACAATACATCGCCTATGGGCAAAGTTAAATTTATTTATAATATGACTAGAAATAAATGGACATTTAGAAACAATGTAATGATTAACATCACATTCCGTAGTGTCAATGGTTAACCTAGATACAAAGATAGCTGTGAATGAAACGATAACTAAAGGCTTAGGAGACATTTTGACAGAAGGCGACATTTCTGGCACAATAGCAGGGTTAGAAACCATTGAATTATCTGCCGTAACAAGAGAAACTGGAGTAGAAACTGACAAAGGAGTTCAATACACCTGGTCACTATTCGAATTACAGCAACTGGAAGTACTTGGACTGTCATTAGCACTAATAATAATCCTAGGAGGTACTTTTGCTTTGGAAGATTTGGCCTTCTTCCGTTTCGAAGACAAACCAGTGCATTTGTACTCCTCAAAAGTTTTTTTTAAAAACTTCTGGCTTTTGCACCTAACCGTTTATAATCCTTAACTAATTCTAAAAACGTATTACGCGAATTTTCGAGTGCCTTTTTACACTTCACAACAAGCCCTAACAGAAAAATTTAATAAATAAATAAAAAAACAAAGACAGTTTTCTCTTCGGGATAAAAACATAAGATCATTTAATAATGTCATAGATAACACCAAATAAAAATCATAATAAATAATTAAAACAGTATAGCTTCTTTCGTTTGGACTAAAGCATATCAGATCATTTTGTCTAAAAGATATATAAATATACATTTATTTTCCTTCTTCTTTGATAGTGCAGTGCTTAAAAGTGTAAAAGTGTAATATAGCCATTTCCTTGATATTCCATGCAAAAAACATTACCACAAATCATGAAGGTGACGCCAAGGTGTTACAGAAATTGGACCACTCTCATTATCGTTAGGTGGCGTTCTCATTAGAGCGCCGCCAAATTGTATGCATGACGTCATAGAAAAATTGCTTTTTGTTTTGTCTGATTTACAAAATTTTTACGATACATTAATATTCACATGCATAACATTTGTTATAAAACACAATTTTTGTTTTATTTCATTTAATTAATTTTATTTTGGCACTGTATTTCACTAACCGTGCCTTAATTACCGCAGTCTAGCTGCTGGCAGTTGGCTTGTCTGTGTATCGCGTTTAAGCATTTGCAACCGAAATTGAAAAAAAATCTATATCATAGATTATATACTAAATTAAATAAATTAAAATAAGGAATATTATTAAAAAATATAAAAATAAAAAAAAATTTTTCCCCGTCACTTTACCGATTGCGCTACACCGGATACTTATAAATCGCTGCGTAAAACGTATTATGAATTATTTTTTGATAATTTCGCGTGATCATTTTTGCTTAAAATTTCGGCAGAATATACTGAGGCAAAACTGATTTCAGCCAATAGTCCAGCTTATAGACTTTATTAAATGTCAATAAAAAAAATATAAATAAAAAATAAATGAGGAAAAATTTTAAATATTTAAAATGAACTGAAGAAGTTTAACGGAAACAGAAGCCAAAAAGTATGCAATTAAATTCAATAACAGCAGAAGAAAGTACTAAAAAAAGAAAGCTAAAATTTGAATGAGAAAATTGATACATACAAAAATTAAGTAAAATCGCGCACAAAACAGATGTCTGCTGTGTGTTTACAAAAACAAAACAATGCAAAGCACCAAAAGCACAAAATAATTTACGAAGAAATTAAAATTTAATAAAATCACTTCACCAGAGAGCACCGAATAAATCAAATGCCACCACCGATAATTATTAAAAATAGACTAATGTAAACGCACGATTCAGTTATCGAACACAAATTTATATGTAGAAAACAAATAAAAATATCACATGAAAACAAGTCACATTATATGCGAGATTCTCCAATTTCTATTTAGTATCTTTCTAACCGACATTTTATTAATTGTTTTAATTCTTCGTTTTTAGTTTCATTCGTTTACAAGGAATTCGAGTATGGCTAAGAGGGTTTCTGCTGTTGGTTCATGTCTGTCAGATATGCATTAAAATCATTGCAATTTATAAGGCGATCGGCTCATATTTTATTCTACAGTCGAATTTCTCTAATACGAACTTCTGTAAAACGAAATTTTTTTTAAAGCGAATTAATTTCTAAAACACTGAAAATTCGTTAAATTTTCAATATGTTTTGCTCTTCTTATAATGAATTTCTTTATAGCAAACTTTTCTATACTATGATTTTTTTTTACGCCCATAACTCGAATTCTTATATATTTTCAATCTACCTATAACGTATTTTATTTCGAATTTTTTTTCTTACCAAAAAAAAAACCAATGTGAGTCGGATCACACGGGAGATGTGTAAACCTGAACCAAAAATACACTAATTGTAGATTATGTCACACCCGGAAAATGGCACGATTAGCGTCAAAAATTAGCATCACCTTGTAATTATTACACCATGAAGTCATCTGGTCATCCCTTTCATGCAACTCTTTCGGCCTGATTAGGCAACTCTGGTTTTCTCGGACCGATCTTGCGACCGTGTCAGCCACATTTTCGCACCAATACATTAACAGCGTTAGAAATGCATCAGTGTTTCTCTGTGTTAGTGAAATAAGATTTTTACCCCCTGAGCGTAAAGATGTTTACACATCAAAAACGTAAAAGTGTATTTAGGGGAAGCCCCGAATTTTAAATTTGACGACAAAACATGGTAAACAGAATGTCATCCCTAGTTATGGTTATATCAGTTCTCAATTTGCAGTTGATGAAGAGCTACCCACAATTAAGCGAACTACATCAGCAGTTGAAATACTGCGCACCTTTGTCGGGATGAATTATAACGTGCCTGAAAATGTATTGGCTGCTCTTAATGTGCTTAAAAATAGAAATAAAAAACTAACCAACCGCGCCAAGATTTTGAATTTAATAATTACATATTTATTGCTAGCAAAAAAAACCAACCATTTCATTCTAATGGAAAAGCACATTGTGATTAAAAGCAGAAGCAAACGAAACTATATAAGACCAACAAAAACAACAACAATCACAGAGCGAGAAGACAAAAACAACGAAGTTAGAGAAATAGCAACAACAACATAAATGCGAGCAGAAAAGAATATTCTTCGACAGTGATTTTTTATTGCTGTGTAATAGATCGTTGCTTTGCTTAGCTGCTGCTAATAAGGGTAGAGACATTAAAAAATTCTGAGAGAGATTGTTATACACATTGTGACATTACGCAAGCAATATGAGTGACCACTAATATGTTTATTAGTAATGATTTCCATAATTTTTATCGCCAATGTTGTACTACTGTGCACCGGTGACAATAGAGTGCAATAGTGAATTGCTGTGCTTCTTTCCAACTTCATATTATATATACATATTAAACATGTGTGGTTGATATGAGTCTTCGACATTGAATACAGAATTGAATTTTAGCGAAATGAACAGTAAAGCCTGTACCATTTTTAATTCACATATATACGAAATTGCTACTATTTATATGGTATTCTACCATCGAGACTGTCCTGTACACCATATTAGTTGTTGTATACAACACATGTTTTTTATTGCTGTACAAAGCTGTTTGCTTTCAATCAATGTGCATGTGCTTCTTTGTTTTTTTACTTAACAATGCTGCTTCTCTTACTTTGTTATGGGCATTTAAATTTTAAGCGTAACACATTTCTTTATTATGTTACAAATTTAACACAATCCGGGTTTGATTACCCAAAACTTACTTATAAACTAACTTAGTATTCTAACTTAGCAAAACGCTTTTGGTGACGCTGCTTGAGAACTAAGGGGTATTAGCACCTCCCTGCTTTAAACTCTAACGTCGTCGTTTGAGCAGTTGTAGTTTTATTATCAATTTAGACCTATTACCTTTGTTTACCCTTTATCTTTTTACAAATTTGTTGTAATTAATTATCCTTACAATCATTTTTCTAATTGTTATTTTTTAATTGTTTTTTGTAAATTATCATTACTATAATTAATTTTCACGGCCAATAATTCTAAGCTTTTGCTTGGACTTGCTTATTTTGCATATTTAGAGTTTACAAACTTATTTTTTATGATCATGCATATTTGCATGCTGATTTTACGTTCTCTTTCATATAAAGTGCACTTTCGCATATTTGACAACCCTGTTGACCACATTAATCTTCCGCAATCATCTGTCAAATATCTTTTTATTCAACAAGTGTATTAAACTGGTTTTTAAGAGTGTTGCGCAAATCAAAGGCCAACAATTTTAAAGAAAATGACGACTGCATCGTTTTAACGCCTTTGAAAATTTCAAATTCTAAATTCTAACCAACGTCGATGGATGTTGAAAAGTTATTCTCTGCATATAATACATTGTTTAACGCGCAACTTAGATCATCTGTATTTGAAAATTTAAAGCAATATTTAAAAGTTCATTGCAATTTTTCGCTGTTTCAAATAAATTGATAAAAAAAAATATTTTTAAAAAATGGTTTTTTCGAGCATATTTACCACTCTTTTAGTGCATATTTAAGCGCTTAAAACTATGTTTTTCGATCATATTTTTATCAGAAGTATAATTAATTCTTATTATTATTAATTGTTTTACATTTTCCTCTAGTTTCTAATATGGCTTTTATGGACTATCTCTCCAGTTTCTGTTACTATTGTTGAATAATTGTTTTCCTTTACTACCTCTTCTTTGTATCTTTGAGACAATTCTATACCTAGTGTTTTATTTTGCAAGACGAAAGTTTTTTTCATCTGATGTTCCAGATTTTCATATCTTGCATATTCTTATTGATGTAGGCTAAGCACTTCTTCTACTGCTTTACTAATTTCTCATAGTTATTACTTCGGGTTCGCTCGTAAAAAATAGATCTACGGGTCTTTTCCCTGAGTGGTTGTATTCAGAGACTGCTCTTTCTATCAATTCGTGGAAACCGTTATCATGATAATCTGTTTTTATGTACCACATGATTTCTGTGAGTGTCGAATGAAATCTTTCTATATGCCCATTAATTTCGCTTTAATAGGGTGGTACCAGGAATACTTGAATATTGAGTTCAGCCCTCATCATAAAAAGTATTGATTGAGAGTTGAACGACCTTTCGTTATCCAGCACAATTGTGTTTGGTACTCCAAAATAAAAAATGATTACTCTTAAAGGTTTCCTGATATCTTCTACACTCTTGTTATTCAAAGCTCTTACAACAGCGAACTTAGTAAACTTATCTATCGCCGTAAGTACTTTGTGACTGCCTGTTGAGAAAATATCGATATGAATGATTTGAACGGGGTAGTTAGATTTTGGAGTGGCGCATAACTTTATGTTGTTTGGATGTCTCTCATATTGGTGCTCTTTACAGACTTTCCAATATTTGACTATAGATTTTATCATCTTTGACATCTGAGAGAAGTATCAGTTATCCAATATATGTACTTTATTATGCCTTTCATTCCTATGGGCTCGGTTATTTGTTTCAATTATCGCTTTTTCTTGTTCTTCGTTGTTTGTGACATTATATACCAAAATATTCGAGAATCTGATTTTGAAGTTCATGAAGTGATTACCATAAATAGTTTGTATTTGGCAAATTATTTGTTCGGATGATGCCATTTATTACAATCGGATTCAAACATTTTTTCAAAAGTTCGATAATTATACTTGTTGAAAACTGGCGTTCCGTGATAATATGTCGTTGTTAAGATGACAATATTGTCTTATTAGGTGTAGTAAAAAGTAGTCCGTTATTTTATTTTATCCCAATAGATGGCTTTAGTACTCTGTATCTAGCTTATTTTTTGTTTCATTGTTTTACAACAGATGTAGTTGTAGAACTAAAAAAGCTTCTTTGACAGTTTTGTATTTGATTGATTTAGTTTCGTTTGCGCACGTGTTAAAAATAAACCCTTGCAAAGAGAAAATACGCTACATTTTACAGTTTTTTTTCTATCTTATAGGCGAAAATGCAAGTCAGGCAGCTGAAAATGCGAATAGTGTTTATGGTCCTGACACTATAACAGCCAACCATGCACAATTTAGGTTTCGTCCATTCCATTCCGGTAATTTTGAGGTTAAAAATGAACCACGTTCCGGAAGGCAGCTGCCGCAAACGGTGCCCAAACCAGGTTTGACTGTCAGGAACCTTTCTGCTCTGTATTTGGTGGGATTGGTATGGAATCACCTACTACGAGCTTTTTCACTACGGCCAAACTCTTAATTCGATCGTGTACTGTCAACAATTAGACCGTCTGAAGGAAGCAATCGCTCAGAAGCGGCCGGCTTTGGCCAATAGAAAACGAGTTGTATTTCATCAGAATAACGCCAGGCCACACACATCGTTAGTTACTCGTCAGAAACTCCGGAAGTTCGGCTCGGAGGTTCTTATGCATCCACCATATAGTCCGAACTTAGCACCATGTAATTACTACCTGTTCCTGTCTATGGCAAACGATTTTGCTGGTGAAAAATTTGCTTCAAAAGAGTTTTGCGAAAATTGGTATCTACAGTTTTTTGATGAAAAGGACCAGAATTTCTATAAGAGAGGTATAATGAAATTACCTTCAAAATGGCAGAAAGTTATCGAAAAAATGCCACGCATCCAATATATGAACTTCCGATCCTGCTTCACCGTAGAGTAACTGTCGAAGAGCCTCATAAACGGATCGTGTATGTACAATGTGCTTATTATACAATACAATGTGAATTTGACCACACCTGAACATATTGTTCATTAAAAACCGTTTGCGTAGCCTGTGGCGATCTTCATGACTTATCTAAATGCACAGTAAGCTAGAAAAACCCAAACACCAAAAAATGTGGTAATTGCGGCGGTAACCACACTACAAACTACAGAGAATGCCCTGTCTACAAACAACTAACAGCAGACATCATACAACAAAAACAAATCAATAGGTAACAACTACCAAACTCTTTTAGTAACACTACCGTCTACCCTTCAGTATCAAAAAATATATCGTATTCTGATGCAGTTCACCCATATGACCATGATAATGTTGTAAATAACGATAAGTTGAGTAATCAAAAATGATGCTATTCTTCTCGAGAAACACCCAACGGCAACATCGAAACATTGCTAACAAAGTTTAACTCAATGCATGATGACTATGCAAAACATGCTGCAAGAAGTAGTCAAAAACCAAAACTAAATGCTACAGGTTCTTATCGCATTGAAATCTCCGACCTAAAAATTGTATTATGGAATGAAAACGGAGTCTCTCAACACAAATTTAAGCTCCGTAAGTTTCTGGCTGACAACAGCGTTGACGTTATGTTAATATGTGAAACTCACCTTACAAGTAAAAACAATTTCCAAGTTCCTTCATTTAAATTTCATTGCACAAATCACCCCGACCAAAAAGCGTACGTTGGGACTGGTGTACTTATTCGCAATCGTATAAAACATCACGCACTGGAACAACATTCTTTTAACTATCTGCAAGCAACATCTATCTGTGTCGAAGGCAAATACGCAAATTCGCAATATCAGAAGCATGCTTCACAAAATTTTTCAACACACTTGGATCACCTTTTCTTGCAGCAGGGGATTTTAATGCTAAACATCCGCATTGGGGTTCCCGACTAATAAAAGGAAGACAGTTATATGGCTCTATTATCGACACAAGAAACCATTTGGACTTTGCTTCACCGGGAAGGCCTACATACTGGCGGTTACTCGGAAAATACCGCGCTACAAGATAGATACTACAGCTACTGCAGATCTTTCATCTGACCACTCACCAGTGTTCTTTAACTTACTGGAAAGCCACCAGAAAATTTCCACCATTCAAACTCACATCGCTATAAATGAATTAGTGTAAGAACAGAAAATACATAAGTTCACACTTATCAGTTCTACCGCATACATGTTCCGAAGAAAATATTGATACCGCAGATGACAGATTCAATTCCCTAATTACTTCTGCTGTTAAAATTGCTACTCCTACTGATGAACCTAAACCAAGGAAGCACAGAATCGCTTCTAATACTGAAATCAGCATACTTCTGGCTAAAAAAAGACGTCTTCGACGAGAGTTTCAGCAAGTAAGATCACCTATCTCTAAACAACGCTTCATGGTTGCCAAAAATAACCTAGAACTAGCTCTAAGGCGGGAAGATAACCTGGCACAACAACGCTTTATTGAAAGTTTGTCTCCTAAAAATAATAAATACTCCTTATGGAAATCGCAAAAAACAATGAAACATCAGATAGAAGCCGATTTACCGATCAGAAATTCTGCGAGGGGCTGGGCTCGGACTGACGAGGAAAAAGCCAGCACGTTTGCCAAGCACCTAATTAAAGTGTTTCAGTCAAACACACCAACAAACCAATTTAAGCTTCCAGAGCGAATTGGCTTCAGATTCCCCTCAACGTCATCAATAAAAATACGACTGCGCGAGCTGAAAGAGTTAGTCAGAACTAAAATAAAAATTAATAAATCGCCTGGACATGACCTTATCTCTCGGATTTCTGAAGAACCTTTTTAACACTATTCTTTCTACTAGGTACTTCCCCAAAAACAGAAATGGTTTCTTGTCGATAATAGAGCCATATAACTGTCTTCCCTTTGGGTTTATTAGTCGGGAACCCCAATGCGGATGTTTAGCATTAAAATCCCCTGCTACAGGAAAACGTGATCCAAGTGTGTTGAAACATTTTGTGAAGCATGCTTCTGATATTGCGAATTTGCGTATTTGCCTTCGACAGCAGATAGCGTGTTGCGTGCAGATAGATAAAAGGATGTTGTTCCAGTGCGTGATGTTTTATACGATTGCGAATAAGTACACCAGTCCCACCGTGCGCTTTTTGGTCGGGGTGATTTGTGCAATGAAATTTAAATCCAGGAACTTGGAAATTGTTTTTACTTGTAAGGTGAGTTTCACATATTAACATAACGTCAACGCTGTTGTCAGCCAGAAACTTACGGAGCTCAAGTTTGTGTTGAGAGACTCCGTTTGCATTCCACAATACAATTTTTAGGTCGGACATTTTAATGCGATAAGAACCTGTAGCATTTAGTTTTGGCTTTTGACTACTTCTTCCAGCACTGTTT
The DNA here is from genome assembly GCA_037044495.1 of Stegana nigrithorax. Lineage (NCBI taxonomy): Eukaryota > Metazoa > Arthropoda > Insecta > Diptera > Drosophilidae > Stegana > Stegana nigrithorax. Next base: position 244 of record JBAMBQ010001947.1, on the reverse strand, counting down.
TGCATAGTCATCATGCATTGAGTTAGACTTTGTTAGCAATGTTTCGATGTTGCCGTTTGGGTGTTTCTCGAGAAGAATAGCATCATTTTTGATTACTCAACTTATCGTTATTTACAGCATTATCATGGTCATGTGGGTGAACTGCATCAGCATACGATATATTTTTCGATACAGAGGGGTAGACGGTAGTGTTACTGAAAAGAGTTTGGCAGTTGTTGCCTATTGATTTGTTTTTGTTGTATGA